>CM040238.1:174442516-174894305 GCA_022545495.1 Chrysanthemum lavandulifolium | reverse complement strand
ATGGCTTGCTGGGGGTTTAAGGCTAGCTAGTTGCCCCACCTCCTAATCAATCTTGCCTATACTAAAGTAAACAAGCAATAGTAACTAGAAAATATAAGTTGCAAGATCAAAGGTGAAAGTTGGAAAGATCAAACCAAGACACCGAGATTTATAGTGGTTCGGTAATGAAGCTCATCTACTTCACTTCCCGAGTACCCAACTCGAGAGTTCAATTCACTATGTCAACAAATTCTCTTCAGGCGGAGAAAACCGTACAAAGTCGCTTATCATAATTTTTGACACTGAGCTAAATGTCGAGTTATAATCTAGCTAGAACCAATCTCACACACACTATCTACCCGATCTTAACACAAATCACACAAGCTAAATATCTACCCGATCTTCATATGATCAACACACGATCTACACATTACAACACAAGCTACACAAGATCTTCATGATATCTACACAATCAAAACGATCCATACAATCTAACTAAATATGATGAAAAACAACTTGATGTATAACAAAGCACGTAACAAGTGTTACAAGTGCACTAAACTAATACTACAACACTTTGTATCTTCTCGATACGATGTGTTCTTCTCTTGCACTAGTAGAGGAATGAAGGTGATCGCTTGAATAGATGATTGGATCACACTTAAAAAAAATCAAACTAACTAAATGATCAAAGAAATGATATTGGATGAGGTAGAATTAGACATAAAATATAAACTCATTTTATGTAACAATTATTATTAACAAGTTTTTAAGATGAGTTTATCCATTCCTCTCTCTTTTTTAAGCAAAAAGAATGTCGAGACGAAGTCGACGTTGCAAAGGCTCCCTTTTGATGTATGATCCCCTTCGGTTGGAGGGCACCAAGGAATCGAGCAATGGTTTCTTGCTACAAAAACAACTTAGACGACAAATGCAATATATCTAACTAGTAGCAATTATCTCAACCATGTAACATAAAAAAAATATGGCTAAAACAAATAGCCAAAAAATAATCAACCAACCACACAATAAGATGGAACCAACCGCGACAATTAATCAAAATCCCATTCATTAATTAAAAAGAAAGATCACACTAAAAGTATGATTACAACATCATAAAAAAATACTACTATAAGCATATAAAAATCTATACTGACTTGAGAGGCCCTAAGATTTGCTTCTTCCTCAAAATGATTCATAGACATTTATTTTTGAAAACTAAGCATACAAGTGCTTAGATGGTTGGGCTAAATGTTGGTGCGGGTGGTAGTGTGAGTAGAGAGGAAGGTGTTGTCATGAATTGCTCAATATATGAGAACATGAAATGAAGTTAGTCTTGTAGAGTAAAGATGAGGTTTCGGTTATGGAGATAACATAGGAAATTTGCACTATGAATGTCAAACAAATGGAGTTGGATTGGATGACCCATAAGTGGTGGTGAGAGTGAAGGTGATGATGGTGTGGGAATGACATAGTCCAAAGGACTAATTGGTGAAAGATTTAGAGTGATGTCCATGGGTTGATGAGGACTAAGTGGTGAGAAGTTTAGCCTAGTCCTAATTGAGGAGGAAGATGATGAAGTGGCTCTAGTGGATGGCGTCTTTGATGGATCATTAGGTGGTGATGGTGAACTAGGAGTGCTTATGGAATGTGGTGTTTTGACCTAAACCTCATAATCTTCTTTAATTAAATCAATGAAGATGGTGGGTGGCTTGATTGTGATCATAGGTTTCTTTGAAATGTGAGTTGTGGAGGCTTGAGTGGAAGACATGGTTGAGAGTGTTTCAAGGTTGAAGATGAAGAGAATGTGCAAGTAAATGCTTGTATGTTGAAGGATTTAAATAGCCAAGGGTGATGATAATTTGAAAATGGTGAGTGTTTTTATCCTAAGGTTAAAGAGATGTATGGTTTCATGTGATTTGGGGTATAGGAACTACAAAAAGATTGCATGTTTTGTGGGAAAGAAAGTAAAAAAACTAAAGAGAATAGTGAAAAAACGTTAGACAGGGGGACGGTACCATTAAATACCCACGGTACCGTGCCTATTTAGAGGATGCATCAAGTAAGAAGTTCCTTGTAAGTAATTTCACAAATTACAAAATGACTGATTCAAGACCAGTTATGGAACAATACAATGAACTTCTTGTTATATTTGGAAGGTTTACACAACACAAAATGCACATGGATGAGGGTATTTCAGTCTCTTGTGTCATTGATAAACTTCCTCCTTCTTGGAAAGATTTCAAGCATACTCTGAAACATAAGAAGGAGGAGTTAACTCTTGTTGAGTTGGGCAGTCATCTGCGCATTGAGGAATCACTCAGGGTACAGGATAATGGCAAGCCAAAGAGTAGCAATGTTACTGGTGCATCTGTTTTCAATATGGTGGAGCATAACAACTCCACTAGGTATAATGACAACAAGGGAAATGAGGACAACTCCAACAAAAATTCAGGAAAAAATGTTGGAACCTCATGGCTAAGGATAAAGGGTAAACATCATGATAACACAAGGGCTGACCCTAACAAGAAGGCTAACCCTACTTCTTAGAAATGTGGCAAAACTGGTCACATTAAAAGGGATTGCAAAGGTGATGCAAGTTTTACTGAACAAGTTTTAATATTTATAAGTTCTTGTTATACCTATGGTCTACCCTAATGCACTAACGGGCAGTGTACCCGGTCGTGTGTAGTGTAGTATTTGGTAAAACCGAGGTCGTCCCAAGAGCTATGTGTGCGGATTTAAACTAAGTCTAGGTGTCACAGATTTTAATAGATTTTAAGGTGGGAATGATTAATTACTACTAAGACAAGAAAATAAAATATGAAAGCAAATAAATGTGAGGGTTATGATCAATAGAGGAGAGGGGTGCTAACCTAGTTACCCATCCTATCAAGTTATGTTTACGTCTAATTACTTCCAATTACTTTAGGTGGGGTGAAAGTCGCTAGGGCGACATTTGGTCGATTAGTCCTAACCTATCGACAAAGGGTTCCACTGGAGAAGTCGGTGACCCATCATAAGTCCGATTGTTCTTAGTCCCTAAGCCAAGTCATTAAGTACCGCTACATGCAAGATTCATAATAATGAGTGCCCGGGCGCTAGCATCTTAAACACTCATCCCCGACTTCTTAAGTTCATCCAAACGGAAGGTGATCAGTTGGTCAAATCGCACAAGCAGAAAGGGTCGTCAGTTGGTCATATCTTACCCTTCCCACTCATTCTACCTACTTAGGGTCAGTTGGTCATATATCCTAAGTAACTAGCCACTACCGCCATTTAAAACTACCGAAACAAGGGTAGCTACCAACAAACTATACATGCATACACTTATAAATAATTTGTACGAAAGCAATGTAAACATAAACAAAACAATTAAGGAATCATAACTAGGCTAGCACCAGAGGTGCTTAGCCGCTCATATTAACTAAAACAATCGATTCAATGTTTAACATTACGAAATACATGAATTGAAAGTAAAGAAAAGATAAAATGCTAATGCTTATCGTAGGGGAGTGATTTCTCCCTTGGAGATAGCTCCGTATGATCCTCTAGATCTGCCTTCGACTTCTACTCACGTTCATTGATGCTGTGTGTGAAATGGGATGATTTTCCCTAATCACCCCTTTGAAAGGGAGGAGAAGAGATGATCTAAAATGCATATTTAGGGCTGGTATTTATAGGCCAGATCTAGTTACGACGTAACTTAAGTTGAGAGTTACGCCGTAACATCAATATCTTCTTAATTTGCTCTGGAAAAGCTGGTTACGGCGTAACACATGGAATGAGTTACGCCGTATCTTCAATAAATCATGATTACCCCGTAATCATGGAAAGAGTTACAGCGTATCTTGCAGCGGCGCGGAACCTCATTTAACCTAATTAGTTACGGCGTAATCTTGGGATGGAGTTACGCCGTAATCTTCCGTTTAGTTGGTTTTCTGAGCCACACTTCTGTTACGGCGTAATGTGAGAGAAGAGTTACGCCGTAATTACTTCAAAATAGGCATACCATTATATATCTTCAATAAACTCTCCAAATCCGCGTCTCATTAGCTCCAATGCTCGTATTTTACCTGAAAGTGTGATAAGGATTTAAAAGGTACACTTTTGAGAGGTCATTTGAGCCCCCCTTAATCAACCACTTTTATATCCGTTACTGCTTAATTTCATTCCTTTTCACTTTTTAGGTCTCTTGAAGGCAAATTGCTGGAATGACACTTATTCGGACGAAAAGGCGTGAATATATGAAGAAAATGGCCAAGTCAAGATCAAGACACTCAAGATGTCGGAATTCAAGGTGACGTCACGGTTAGAGGGCGACGCCAGCAACGTGCTCCAAATTTGTGACGTCTCGATGGCGAAATTGTTATTTTGTACCCGACGGCGTCAGGTTTTAAAGAGTAGGGCGTCACAACTCAGACGGCCTAGATTCAGATCCCGACAGCGTCAAAAGATGAAGCCGACGGCGTCACAACCATAAGGTGACGCCGTCACAAGGTTGACATGGTCAAGACGAAACCCTAATGGCGGCGATCCGACGGCGTCACATTTAAAGAGTGACGCCGTCACAAGTTGTAACTCTATATATAGAATTCGAATTTTTAGACTTTTGGAGAGGTAGTTTTGTGGAGTAAAACCTAATAACGATTTTTGGCTGTCTTGCCCAGTTCTCATACCCTATTTTACAACAAGATAGGTAATTTACTTCATTGATTCAATTATGTCTTCAATTGTATGTGTGTATGCTTGCATGTTTTCCATGTCCGGCTAATTTACTTGTGTGTTTGCTTAGATCTATGAAACCTAGGTATTGAATATTGATTGGTTGTCTCTTATCTTAATTGTAATTGACCTAGGATTGCGATAGGTCATTCGTTGTGTTTTTAATGCTTGAGTAATCTTTGTGAACATTAGTTTATAACCTTGAGTTATTGTAGGCTAAAAATCCAAAGATAACCTTAGAGTTAGTTTATGAATCCTAGAGATTTTGTAGGCAATAACCTTAAGGTATCCTCAAAGAGTTAGGGAAGAAAGCATACACTACGACCTTAGAAGACACAACGCGTTAAGAATAAGGACGTGATAATTCAACCATCAATAGGAGATAACTAGGGAGTAATAGTATCTAGGTAAACACATCTTTAATCATCATACGAGCACACATCAATTAGTCATAGACTGCCCCTTAGCTTAGTTAATTAGATAATTAGAATAGTAGAGTAATCGGTAGAAATACCAACCCCCCAAATCCAATACCCCGAGATTCGTAATTTCAATTTTCAAAAAAATATAAAAAAGATAAAAAAATAATCTTCCTCAACCCCAACCTTAGCGTAGTAACTTCTCACTAGCATTCCTATTCCCCTAGAGAATGATATTAATCTCGAGGCTTACCCTAATACTACACTACAACGATTAGGTTCACTGCCTAGGTGGTTGAAAAACTTGCTTGAAGAAAAGGAAGTTTCCTTTGACCCCGAACACGCGTTGTACGCGTATCAAGCTTTTGGCACCGCTGCCGGGGAATAGAATAGCTAGTTAGATTTCAACCTCGTTTAGGTTCCCTTGCTTGATTCCTATCAAGTAAGATTTTTTCTCATTTATAGCTTCCTCGTAGTCTATCCCCCTTCTTCGTGACCTTTGTTAGTAAACCTATCACTTTTCATCATGGAAGGTGATAATCAACCCCCACTCATCAACCTACCACCAAATAAATTACTTTCACTCAAACCCGAACCCAATGACCAACACAACCGCCGAAGCCATTATGTGAGTAGAAACAACGACCTTCAAGATTATCAAAAGGTATTTGACAGTACAATTAGGGATGCTGTTGAGAAAATGGTTAGCGCCTCTGTTGTTGGCTCTATGATCAGCAGTAATTTGGATAATGGCTTAGTGGATAAAAATGTGAATGAGGAGGATAGTGCTTACTTCAATCTTTACCCCACTAAGGAAGAGGTTGCTTACCATCAGTACATAATCGACAATCCCCGATCACCCATCATTAGGATATGCCAAAAAATTAGGAGGGGAAATCCTTGGAACCTCAAAATCCCTTGTATGATTCGATATAGGAATGTCGAGCATGCTTACATAGATATAGAATCTCCCATTAATGTAATGTCATCAGCTGTTTACAATGACATTATGAATGAGCGACTTAAGATTAGGAGAGACCCTAAGTATCTGGGTGGGGTTTGCAACTTTGTGGGAAGAGTCAAAGATGTACACGTATTTATAGGAAATTTCACCTACTTAGTTGATTTTGTGGTCCTAAAAGACATCGGATGTGTCATTGACTATAGCTTATCCCAAGTAGTGCTAGGAAAACCGTTTGTTGAAAAGTCTAAAATGAGCCATAACAAGTTTGAATGAACGGTTAGGTTTAAGGAAGGGAACGATGAGATCACTTATAGGATGCCTTGGAAGACGAATGGATATGGCCCTTTATCCCTTTTCGAACGAGACAACATTAGAGCTTTTGAGGAAAAAAGTGAAGACGATGTTGAAAAAGGTTTGAACTTCATGTGGGAGAAAAGGAGACTTTATTATAAGGATTGCTTGACCCTATGGCCTAGGTATAGAGTCGATGCAAATTTTGTCAATATGATAGAATTTTCATTGAGAATGAAAAACGAGACCACGTAGGGGCACGGCTTCGAGTCTAGCTACAAGAATCATAAATAAAGAAAAGCGCTTCGTGGGAGGCAAACCATGCTTAATTGTTTGCTTGTTTGTGTGTCGTATATCTTTTATTGATTGTTTATTCTCATGTTTGAATTTGTGAAAATGCTTTATTTTGTCTTTAACCTCGTCTTAATTATATATAAAGGTATTTTAAAAAAGGGATAAGTGTAGGGAGGATTACACACGTTTTCAAAAAGAACGTGAACATGAGAATTACGATTATTAAAAAGATATACATGTGTGTTTGTTAGAGTCAAATGCTTGTATCGAGTCATAATGGATGTTTTGCAGACATTTTTTCTAGATTCTAAAGATATAAATTTTCCAGAGTTTTTCCGTAAAATCGCACCAATTTCATCATGATAACTTTGACGCGTCGGATCGCAACTCGACGGCGTCGGGAGGAGCAAAAAAGATGATAAAATCAAATATTCACGAATATTAAGTGTCAATTTCCCAGATAATGCTTGTAATTTATATCATTTATATGGATTTACGCTTGTTTTCCATTGTTTTCCACTTTCGGGTAAATTACGAGCATTGGAGCTAAAGAGACGCGCTGGCGAAATATCTAAAGATTTATCACGGTATGCTATTTTGAAGAAGTTACGCGTAACTCGTCTCTCACATTACGCCGTAACTATTGCGTGACTCGAAAAACCAACTTATCATAAGGTTACGGCGTAACTCTTCTAAAAGGTTACAACGTAACTACATTAGGTCAAATGAGGTTCCACGCCGTTGCTATTTACGCCGTAACTCATCGCATATCTTACGACGTAACCGAGTTTATTGAAGACTACGGCGAACCACTCATAAGGTTACGCCGTAACCAAACAGATCTAGTGCATTATTCGAAGAAATAGAAGGTTATGGCGTAACTCCTATATTGGTTACGCCAGTAACCCGATCCGCCTATAAATACCCCACTAATTCCAAAGATTTCTATTCATTCCATTCCACACAATACTCAGAGAATGTGGGAAAAAGCTCAAGCGTGTCTAGAGGAGCATACTGAGTCGTCTCCAAGGAGAAATCACTCCCCTACGATAAGCATTAGCGTTTTATATTTCTTTTACTTTCAATTCATGTATTTCGTACCTTTGAATGTTGAATTGGTTTGCATGATTAATATGAGCGTCTAAGCACCTTTTGGTGCTGGCCTAGTTATGATTCCTTAATTGTTTTGTTTGCGTTTACTTTACTTTCGTACAATTATTTCTAAGTGTATGCATACATAGTTTATTGGTAGCCACCCTTGGTTCGGTAGTTTTGAATGGAGATAGAGGCCAATTGCCTAGGAGATATGACCAACTGACCCTAAGTGAGCGGACTGAGACGGGAAGGGTAAGATATGACCAACTGACGACCCTTTCTACTTGTGCGATTTGACCAACTGATCACCTATCGTTTGGATGAACTTAAGAATTAGGGGGTGCGTGTCTAAGTTCCTAATGGCCGGGCATTCACTATTATAAATCTAGCATGTAGCGGTACTTAATGACTTGGCTTAGGGGACCAGGAACAACAGGACTTATGAGGGACACCGACTTCTCCTATGGTTGCATCTTTGCTGATAGGTTAGGGCGAATTGACCAAATGCTATCCTCTTGACTTTGACCCCACCTGAAGTAATTGGAAGTAAGTAGACGTATACATAACTAGCTAGGAGGATTAACTAGGTTAGCACCACTCTCCTCTATTGATTTCCTTTTATCCTTTATTTGCTTTTATTTGCTTTATTCTGCACTAGTAGTTTAATTAATTATATCCCTATCGAAACCATTATTATTCTGTGACACCTAGATTTAGTAATAATCCATCACACATAGCTCTTGGGACGACCTCAGCTTTACTGTTTACTACACTACACACGACCGGGTACACTGCCCGTTAGTGCACTAAGGTAGACCATAGGTATAACGAGACACTATAAATATTAAGACCTGGTCAGTAAAACCTGCATCAAGTTTTTGGCGCCGCTGCCGGGGAGTTATATTAGGATTGCTATTAAGTCTTTCATTTTTGTTTTGTTTTAAGTTTTCTCAAATTCTCACTATCTCTTTTCAAGATTCAGGTACTATGGAAGTTGTTAACATTGATGACCTCACTCTTGAGGAATATTTGGCGTTGACAAGAGAAGAACAAGGGCCGGGGCTCGTAAGACCGGCAATTGGAGCAGATGTCCAGTTTGAAATCAGCTGCTAGTTCATGAGGGAACTAAGACAAAAGCTTTTCGCGAGAACAGATGATGATGATGATGCCCACTTACATATACGAAGAGTTTTGGAGATAACCAATCTTTTTCACGTTCCAGGGATCACTCATGATGCTCTTATGCTCAGGATATTTCCTATTACACTCACCAGAGCACCCAGAAGATGGTTTGACAGAATTCTAGCAGGGCCAATCAATACATGGTTTCTTCTAAAAAATGCAATTATTCGAAAATATTCCTCCTTCGAAGATTACCAAAAAAAATGGAAGAGATAAGGAGTTTCAGACAAGAGATGGATGAAACGCTAGATGTAGCTTGGGAAAGATATAATGACCTTCTATATAATTGCCCAATGCATGATCTCAACAACTATCAGAAAGTCCTTATTTTCTACAACGGGTTAAAAATCCCTTCCCGCCAAATGCTTGACTCTCAAGGGCCAATCCCTGAGATGCCTCCTGCACAAGCCCTAAGATCAATCCAAAAGATGGCCAACCATTCACGAAACTGGTACGATGAAGCTACCACTTGGGCCACTAATAGCAATAGCGTGGACAATTTTGGTGGTATCGCCAAAGGAATTTATAGACTCGGATGTGATAAGAATATAGTTAAAGAGAACATTCATGCTATACAAGAGAATTCTATCCAAGAAGAACGCTAAGAATATGAGCAGGTCAGGTATATTGAGTCATTGGAGGAAGCCGTCAATAAATTCTCAGATAATCTAAAAAGGATGCACGACTCGAATGATGAATGGATTAGGAAATTCAAGGAGGGCGCGAACTTAAATTTAAAAAATCTTGACGCTAAGAGGAAAAGTTTGGAAGCTAAGCTTGAAGAATTAAACCAAAAAGTCCTGGAAAGTAAAAAGAATACGATAGGAACTATCAAAGCCACTGTAGGAAAGATGACGTAAGTCAACGAAGAGCCGGTTCCTCATTTACCTTATATAAGACCTTATGTACCACCTATCCCATTTACAGGATGTTTAAAGGTTGCGAAAGATGAAGAGACATGCAATGATCAATCAAAGAAAATGGAAGCAAAGAGCTTACAGGGTGATGAAGCAATTCCTCATGCCAATGAGGAATCAACCACAACACAAAACGGTATGACTTCTAGCTCTTCTTTTATTCCTAACAATCTTGCTTGTTTTTATTTACAGGTTGCTGAAATTATGAATGAAATTGTGCAACCCGTCACATCTCCCGATGATCATGTAGCACCGGCTACTGAACCAATTTTAGTTGATCTTGCAAAGGTATTAAAGGACAAAATCTTGGACACCTCTGTGATTACCGAGGAGACATATGAGCCGATTAATCAGCCACATCACAAGGTGAGCCATTCATCAATACCATCAACTAAAACGGGTAAGGTAAGGAGGGAAATGCCATCTCCTTTAAGGTATGATTATTATTTATCATTTCCCCATCCCATAGCAAATTCACACCCTCATGGTATTTATTGCTATTTTCATCCACACTTGATTTCAAGTGAGGGGATGAACACCCTTTTACGTAGTAAATAAGGGTGGATTCAAGCTCGTGACTCGGACAAATACAAGCGCTTCATGGGAGGCACCCCATGCCTATCTTCCCTTTTAATTTTTTTATTTCCGTTTCTGTTGGGTTTTGTATTTTCTAACCATTTTTGCAGGAAAGGAGGAAGTAATTGCTGCTGCAGTTTGCTGATCTGACCAGAGTTACGATGTAACTCATCTATGTGATTACACCGTAACCAACTTTTTGTAGCGTAATTCTTGACGCATTACTAATTACGGTAATACCATCTCTCGTGGTTACGCCAGAACCACTGCTTTGCGACTTATGTCGGTTTTGCCGATTCTGGCGTAATTCCCTCAAAAGAGTTACGACGTAACCTTCCTCTCGCTTTAATTCTTTCACTTTAAAACGCAATAACCTTGTATTAGTATTTTAAATGAACTTTGTGGGTGTGTTCCTCAGAACCCTCACGAGACTTCACTCGTCCACTGGGACACCAAGTGGTTTAAAAACTTGTTGCATTTGCTAAATGCAACCGTGATTCCTGAAAGTGAGTTAGGCTTGTTTTTCATTTTCATTTTCATTTTTTCTTTTTAGAATTATGCTTGTCGGTAGTGTGATTTCGTGGATTGAAGTTTGTTCATGATGCTTATACGAAGGCATGTCTCTTTTTCGTGGGCCTTCTTTCTTTATGGAGCAAATTTCAGGGAAGTTCTCGCTCTAATTCTACTTTTCTCTGCACCTTTATTTAATGCTTAGTACAAAAGGGACTTTGTACAATTCAAGTGGGGGGACGAGAGTAGAATTATCTCTTGAACATTATTTTGCCCTCGTTTTCTAGTTTATTTTGAAAAATTATGCCATTTTTAAAATTTTGACATGTTTTTCTTAACCTAACTGGATTAGACCTTAGCCGAGCACATACAATCCTTGATATATATGGTGAGATTAGCCTTATCCGTTTCCAATATTTTACCCCAAATCCACCAAATTATGAGTGTGCCGGTAGCTTGTAAACTTTAGAACTTGGCCTTTGCATCATTTCGAGACCATAGACGAGGTATGTTGAGTTAGCTCGATGTATTTGGACTTTTCAGTTTTAGAAGGCAATATTATAGGATTATCACCCAAACAGCCTACCATTGTGTGTCTATCGATTAGTCACCTCGACTTCTCGACCCCCATGTGAAACCCTTTTGTTGCACTCACCTTTAGTGCAAAATACCCCTAGATTCACCCATCTGAACCATTCATTTCATTTTGATAACCCGATATATTGTTTCGATACACCTATACACCTTAGCCTACCCTGTAGTCTTTCTTTGTGATTGGGAAGTCATCATTTGCCTAAGTTCAAGGTTCGAGTGGAAAGGTTCGGAAATCATGCTTTCATCGACAACATTCCTGAAGATCATTGAAGACCCCCCGAATTCCTATTGTTCATCTCAAGTGGGGGGATATTATGTTTAGTATTTATTGTTATGTTGAAAAAAAAAGTGATTCAAAAAAAAAAAAAGTTGTTGTGATTTAGTTATTGTAAAGTGCGATGTTATAAGCACTATGTTATGAGCTTTATAGATTTAGTATCGAGGAGGCCACCTCGGTCACATTTGAAGATTGGAGTTGGTAGTTATGCCAACAGTTGGAGAAAAGGTAGTGTGCCCATCACGACGTCCTCTAATGACACATCTACCTTATATTTCATGATCCGGTTTCTATACTTCAAAGCTTAAATTTTGGGCAGACGGTAAGTAGTGATGACTCGGTTATAGATTTAGACTACATGCTTGTTTTTATTTTACACCATTTATATATCCCATGTCTTATCCTACCCTTTAGTCATGAAGCGTGTCTAGGTGATGCAGCGAGCAATCTTTGGTGTCTTGACCATGGATTTGGTCATGTATCATTGATTTTGTCCACTTCGCCGTGACATGTTAGTAATGACGAGTCACCCTTTAACCTTTGTCGTGTCTACCCATATTGCCTTCGAGAATTGTTTAGCCCTTAACTCTAGTGGTGGAGATTTGTGTAACCGCCAAGCTTATGATAGAATACATGCTATGATCATGCGATTGAGTGATCACCCGAAATTGACACTTAGAATAGTTGAGAGATTTGAGTGTCTTGTTCCCTTCGTGAGGTGTTCGGCTTTGTTTTATTCTAGCATAAGGGATTTGTAAACTCATATTTTCCGAGTTATGGGAGATATCTTTTAGGAATCTTTCTAATAAGGTCTACTTGAGGACAAGTAGAGTTCAAGTGAGGGGATATTTGATAACATCAAATAGTCCTGAATATTAAGTGTCAATTTCCCCTGATAATGCTTGTAATTTATATCATTTATATGGATTTACGCTTGTTTTCCATTGTTTTCCACTTTCAGGTAAATTACGAGCATTGGAGCTAAAGAGACGCGGAACTAGAGAAATATCTAAAGATTTATCACATTATGCTATTTTGAAGAAGTTACGGCATATCTCGTCTCTCACATTACGCCGTAACTATTGCATGACTCAGAAAACCAACTTATCATAAGGTTACGGCGTAACTCTTCTCAAAGGTTATGACATAACTACATTAGGTCAAATGAGGTTCCACGCCGCTGTTACTTACGCCGTAACTACTGCATCTCTTACGACTTAACCGAGTTTATTGAAGACTATGGCGTAACCACTCATAAGGTTACGCCGTAACCAAGCAGATCAAGTGCATTATTCGAAGAAATAAAGGTTACTGGCGTAACTCCTATATTGGTTACGCCAGAACCCGGATCCGCCTATAAATACCCCACTAATTCCAAAGATTTCTATTCATTCCATTCCACACACAATACTCGAGAACGTGGGAAAAAGCTCAAGGCGTCTAGAGGAGCATACGGAGTCGTCTCCAAGGAGAAATCACTCCCCACGATAAGCATTAGCGTTTTATATTTCTTTTACTTTCAATTCATGTATTTCGTACCTTTGAATATTGAACTGGTTTGCATGATTAATATGAGCGGCTAAGCACCTTTTGGTGCTGGCCTAGTTATGATTCCTTAATTGTTTTGTTTGCGTTTACTTTAATTCCGTACAATTATTTCTAAGTGTATGCATGCATAGTTTATTGGTAGCCACCCTTGGTTTGGTAGTTTTGAATGGCGATAGAGGCCAATTTCCTAGGAGATATGACCAACTGACCCTAGGTGAGCGGACTGAGACGGGAAGGGTAAGATATGACCAACTGACGACCCTTTCTACTTGTGCAATTTGACCAACCGATCACCTATCGCTTGGATGAACTTAAGAATTAGGGGTGCGTGTCTAAGTTCCTAACGGCCGGGCATTCACTATTATAAATCTAGCATGTAACAGTACTTAATGACTTGGCTTAGGGGACCGAGAACAGCAGGACTTATGAGGGACACCGACTTCTCCCGTGGTGGTATCTTTGTCGATAAGTTAGGGCGAATTGATCAAATGTTGTCCTCTCGACTTTGACCCCACCTGAAGTAATTGGAAGTAAGTAGACGTAGACATAACTAGCTAGGAGGATTAACTAGGTTAGCACCACTCTCCTCTATTGATTTCCCTTTATCCTTTATTTGCTTTTATTTGCTTTATTCTGCATTAGTAGTTTAATTAATTAAATCCCTATCGAAACCATTATTATTCTGTGACACCTAGACTTAGTAATAATCCATCACACATAGCTCTTGGGACGACCTCGGCTTTACCGTTTACTACATTACACACGACCGGGTACACTGCCCGTTAGTACACTAGGATAGACCATAGGTATAACGAGACACTATAAATATTAAGACCTGGTCAGTAAAACCTACATCAAACAGCTTATAACTTTTTCTCGTTTTCTGTGCTACTTATAAAATTTTGGAATTTCTCAGGTCTTAATTTTCCAGAAAATCTGTAAACATCCATTCCACAAGCATTATATCCTAGTTTAGTAGAGTCATATATAGTGTTATCTCCGATTTTACGCGAAGGTTTCGTTTGTTTTCTTAAAGTGTGCAGGTTTTATTTATCAAGAAGAAGATACATAAGATTGGATGGAGCTTTTCACGCATACATTCTTCTTGAAGAAGGATTTATCCACTACTTCACACGGATCCTACCGAGCTAATCAGGGGAGTATTAGTTTCTTTCGTTTTTAATTACCTTCCATTATCATAACTTTGATACTTTCGGGGAACATTGGGGACAATGTTTAGTTTAAGTGTAGGGAGGGAAAATAAAACGGGAACTTTGAAAGTATGCTTATCCTTGACTATTTGCCTTGTCTAATTTCAATTGTGTAATAAACCATGAGAAATATCGGTTAGGGTAATTTTGGCACCAAATTAAATTTTTTTCATGACATGTAGGAGTGGGCCATTAGTCTTAATAAAGCGTCTCATGGATAGGAAGTTATATGACTAGCACAAAACCCTTTACCACTCAAATTCCACCCCAAAATGTGAGGATCGCCCTTAGATTTGTAGGAATTAAAGCATTCATCTTTAATGCTTCGAGAGTGTACTGGTAGTATAATAGATTCTAGAACTTGTTTTGTGATGCATTCCGAGGTCGCTAGTGAGACTACACTTGTGTAGTTAGGAATAACTAAATGATAAGAGGCATTAGGATAACCCTTGTTTGATACCCGTATTATAATTACTTCTTCCACATCGGTTGAGTAATTCCCCCACACCATTGCGTTGTACTCATCTTTAGTACACGATACCCCTAGTTAACCCCTCAGAGCCTATCCTTTTCGCGGTTCTCGTGATTTTTCGGTTTTCCGGAATATCAATGAAGAGCATTGTTTACAATCCACCCCCAAATGTACACCCAAATCGCTTTAGCCTACCTTGTAAGCACTCACTTTTAGTGCATTATTGTTATCATACTAAACCCTTAGTTCAATTATCTAGTTGCTTGCATAAGTTGCTAAGTCAAGTCATATCCTTTGTACATAGTTTTGGGACGATTGGGACTCATGGGAAAAGTTAAACTTTATGAAGTGACGAGAAGGAACGTTAAATTCAAATTCCATTTATTTACGTAATAATGTACTCCAAGTGTTTTGATCTTTTCAATTCGGGTGAAATTAGTGTTAGAGTAATAAAAACTCAAGTGTAGGGATGTGCCTATAAATCCCTATTATTTTGATGCTATCGTAGAGGATGGTAGAGTAAAAGTGTATGAAAAAAAAATAATCAAAAAAAGAGTGTTAGAAAAAAAAAAAAATATACGAGCTACCATCCTACATCTATCTTTAAATTTATGTTTGTTTGTTTCAAGTTATATAGAGTTTAGAGTGTCGAGTCTTGGCTTAGCAACGCCATTCTTCTCATGCTTGTAACATAAAGATTTTTGACTTGCCACCACTAAATCGCCTATCCAACCAAACCCTTTGTTTCCCTACCGTAAGCCTAACATTACAACCCTTTAAAAGACCTATTAGATAGTTTTTCCTAGGTGCTTACGCCAAAGCGATGGAGGTTTGATCTAGTCTCAAGCCTATGGTAATCTATGTACTAGGACCGGTTAATGAGTGTTTATCTTCCATTTCCAATTTGATATATTTTATATACACCTGAGAGATGAGAGTATCCAAACACCACTTGTGAGGTGCTAGTATATAATTTTCGTGCTTGTTATGACTTTTGCGGGGCTTATACTTGTTGTGAATTATTCTAAACTAATGCTTCATGACCCCTAACTTATAAATTAATTGGCCAAAAGCACATTTGCTTGAGGACAAGAAAATACCAAGTGTACGGATATTTGATAAGGATTTAAAAGGTACACTTTTGAGGGGTCATTTAAGCCCTTAATCGACCACTTTATATCCGCATCGCTTAATTTCGTTCCTTTTCACTTTTTAGGTCTCTTGAAGGCAAATTGCTGGAATGACACTTATTCGGACGAAAAGCGTGAATATATGAAGAAAATGGCCAAGTCAAGATCAAGACACTCAAGCTGCTGGAATTGAAGGTGACGGCGTCATAGTTAGAGGGTGACGCCATCGCAACGTGCTCCAAATTTGTGATGGCTCGGTAGCGAAATTGCTATTTTGTACCCGACGGCGTCAGGTTTTAAAGAGTAGGACGTCACAACTCAGATGACCTAGATTCAGATCCCGATGGCGTCAGAAGATGAAGCCGACGGCGTCACAACCATAAGGTGACGCCGTCACAAGGTTGACGTGGTCAAGACGAAACCCTAATGGCGACGATCAAACGGCGTCACATTTAAAGAGTGACGCCGTCGCAAGTTGTAACTCTATATATAGAATTCGAATTTTCAGACTTTTGGAGAGGTAGTTTTGTAGAGTAAAACCTAATAATGATTTTTGGCTGTCTTGGGCAGTATCTTAGGGTTCTCATACCCTATTTTACAATAAGATAAGTAATTTACTTCATTGATTCAATTATGTCTTCAATTGTATGTGTCTATGCTTGCTTGTTTTCCATGTCCGGCTAATTTACTTGTGTGTTTGCTTAGATCTATGAAACCTAGGTATTTTTTTAATGCTTGAGTAATCTTTTTGAACATTAGTTTATAATCGCCTAGAGTTATTGTAGGCTAAAAATCCAAAGATAACCTTAGAGTTAGTTTATGAATCCTAGAGATTTTGTAGGCAATAACCTTAAGGTATCCTCAAAGAGTTAGGGAAGAAAGCATACCCTACGATCTTAGAAGACACAACGCGTTAAAAAATAAGGACGTGACAATTTAACCATCAATAGGAGATAACTAGGGAGTAATTGTATCTAGGTAAACACATCTTTAATCATCATACTAGCACACATCAATTAGACATAGACTACCCCTTAGCTTAGGTAATTAGATAATTAGAATAGTAGAGTAATCGGTAGAAATACCAACCCCCCAAATCCAATACCTTGAGATTCGTAATTTCAATTTTCAAAAAAATATAAAAAAGATAAAAAAAATAATCTTCCTCAACCCTAACCTTAGCGTAGTAACTTCTCACTAGCATTCCTATTCCCCTAGAGAACGATATCAATCCCCGAGGCTATACTAGAATACAACGATTAGGTTCACTGCCTAGGTGGTTAAAAAACTTGCTCGAAGAAAAGGAAGTTTCCTTTTACCCTGAACGCTCGTTGTACGCGTATCAAAGTGAAATATAGAGGAAAACAAGCGTAAATCCATATAAATGATATAAAATACGAGCATTATTGGGGGAAATTGACACTTAATATTCAGGACTATTTGATGTTATCAAATATCCCCCACTGAACTCTACACCGCCTCAAGTAGACCTTATTAGATAGATTCCTAAAAGATATCTTCCATTACCTGGAAAATATAAGTTTACAAATCCCTTATGCTAGAATAAAACAAAGCCGAACACCTCACAAAATGGGAACAAAACACTCAAATCTCTCAACTATTCTAAGTGTCAATTTCAGGGTGATCACTCATCGCGCAGTCATAGCATATATTCTATCATAAGCTTGGTGGTTACACAATTCTCCACCACTAGAGTTAAGGACAAAACAATTCTTGAAGGCAATATGGGTATGCACGACAAAGGTTAAGGGTGATTTGTCATTACTAACATGTCACGGCGAAGTGGACAAAATCAATGATACATGACCAAATCCATGGCCAAGACACCTAAGATTGCTCGCTGCATCACCTAGACATGCTTCATGACTAAAGGGTAGGATAAGACATGGGATAAAATTGGTGTAAAATAAAATCAAACAGATAGTCTAAATCTATAACCAAGTCATCACCACTTACCATTCGCCCAAAGTTCAAGTTTCGAAGTTAAGAAACCGGATCATGATAATACCAGGTAGATGTGCCATTAGAGGACGTCATGATGTGCCTCCTCGATACTAAATCTATAGTCAGCTCATAACATAATGCTTATAACTTCGCACTTTACAATCAAATAAATAACTTTTTTTTTGAATTACATCATTTTTGTTTCAACAAAACATAATAACTAAACAACATCCCCCCACTTGAGATGAACAATATGAGAATTTGGGGGGTCTTCAATGATCTTTAAGGATATGTCGTCGATGAAAGCGTGATTCCCGAACCTTTCAACTTGAACCTTGAACTTAGGCAAATAATGACTTCCCAACTACAAATAAAGACTACAGGGTCGGCTAAGGTGTAATGGTGTAACGAAACAATATGTTGGGTGAACAAAATGAAAGGAATGACTCAGAAGGGTGTATCTAGGGGTATCTTGCACTAAAGGTGAGTGCAACAAAGGGTTTAACATGGGGGTCGAGAAGTCGAGGTGACTAATCGATAGACACACAATGATAGGCTATTTGGGTGATAATCCTATAATACTGCCTTCTTAAACTGAAAAGTCCAAATACATCAAGCTAACTCAACATACCTCGTCTATGGTCTCGAAATGATGTAAATTCGAAGTTCTAAAGTTTACAAGCTACCGGCACACTCATAATTTGGTGGATTTGGGGTAAAAATAGAAACGGATAAGGCTAATTTCACCATATAATATCAAGGGTTATAATGTGCTCGGCTAAGGTCTAATCCAGTTAGGTTAAGAAAAACATGTCAAAATTTTAAAAATGGCATAATTTTTCAAAATAAACTAGAAAAAAGAGGGCAAAATAAAGTTCAAGAGACAATTCTACTCCCACCCCCCACTTGAAATGTACAAAGTCCCTTTTGTACTAAGCGTTAAATAAAGGTGAAGAGAAAAGTAGAATTAGAGCGAGAACTTCCCTGAAATTTGCTCCAAAAAGAAAGAAGGCCCACGAAAAGAGTCATGCCTTCGCATAAGCATCCACGAGCAAACTTCAATCCCTGTAATCACAATACCGACAAGCATAATTCTAAAAAGAGAAAAAGAAAAAATGAAAAAAAAACTAACTCACTTTCATAGGAATCACGGTTGCATTTAGCGTATGCAACAAGCCTTTTAAACCACTTGATGTCCCAAGTGGACGAGTGAAGTCTCGTGAGGGCTTACAAGGAACATACCCATAAAGTTCATTTGAAAACTAATACAAGGTTATTGTGTTTTAAAAAGAAAGAAGTGTTACAGAGGATAGTTACGTCGTAACTCTTATAAAGAGTTATGCCGTAATTAAGCAAAACCTGGCAGACGCTACAGGAGTGTAGCTACGGCGTAACCGTTGCATGGGATTACGCCGTAGTTGGTTAATGCTCCGAGAAGGACTGCTGCAAAAAGTATGTTACGGCGTAACCATAAGAATGAGTTACACCGTAACTGTGGACAGATCAGGTCCCCGTTTTAGCTGCTGCAATCTTCTCCAATTCCTGCAAAAATGGTTAAAAACACAAAACCCAACTATACTAATATCAAATGGAAAAGATAGGCATGGGGTGCCTCCCACAAAGCGCTTGTTTTTGTTCGAGTCACGAGCTTGACTACACCCTTATTTACTAAGTAAAAGGGTGTTCATCCCCTCACTTGAAATCAAGTGTGGGTGAAAATAGCAATAAACACCATGAGGGTGTGAATTTGCTATGGGATGGGAAAATGATGAATTATGATCATACCTTACATGAGATGTCATTTCCCTCCTTACCTTACCCGTTTTAGTTGATGGCATAGATGCTTTGTCCACCTCGTGATGTGGCTGATTAATCAGCTCATATGTTTCCTCATTAATTACTGAAGTATCCAAGATCTTGCCCTCCAATTCCTTTGCAAGATCAACTAAAATTGGTCCAGTAACCGGTGCTACATAACCATCATCGGATGATGAGACATGTGAGGTCAAGGGTTGCATGATTTCATCAAAATTTTCAGCACCCTGTATAGGAAAGCAAACAAGATTGTTAGTAATAAAAGAAGAGCTAGAAGTCATACCGTTTTGTGTTGTAGTCGATTCCATATTAGCCTTTGGGATTTCTTCGTCCCGCAAGCTCATTTCTTCCATCTCTTCAATTGATCTATGCTTGTTTCATCCTTCCTTATAACCTTCAAACGTCCTGGAAATGGGATAGGTGGTACATATGGTCTGACATAAGGTAAATCACGAGGAACCATCTCCTTGTTGACTTCTTTCATCTTTCCCACCATTGCTTTGATAGTTCTAACCGCATTCTTTTTACTTTCCAGGACCTTTTGGTTTAATTCATCAAGCTTAGCCTCCAAGCTTTTCCTCTTAGCGTCGAGATTTTTTAAATTCAAGTCCGTGCCCTCCTTGAATTCCCTAATCCATTCGTCATTCGAGTCATGCATCCTTTTGGATTCTTCATAGTATTTGTTGAATATTGCCTCCAAGGATTTTACATACTCAACCTGCTCAGCCGCCTTCTTATCATTATGCATCCCTTCACTAACTTGAATAAAATGAATGTTCTCCTTAACCATCTTCATATCACATCCAAGTCTATCAAGTTTCTTGGTGATGTCACCAATGTCATCCAAGCTATTGCTATTTGTGGCCCAAGAGGTAGCTCCATCGTACCAATTTCGTGAATGGTCAGTCATCATTTGAATTGATCTAAGGGCTTGTGTTGGTGGCATCAAAGGAATCAGCCCTTGAGAGTCGAGCATTTGGCGGGAAGGGGTGGATAACCCGTTGTAGAAAATAAGGACTTTCTGATAGTCGTTAAGATCATGCATTGGGCAGTTGTATAGAAGGTCATTATATCTTTCCCAAGCTTCATCAAGCGTTTCATCCATCGTCTGTCTAAAACTCCTTATTTCTTCCATCTTCTTGGCAATCACTGAAGGAGGACAATATTTTCGAATAAATGCTTTTTTCAGAAGATGCCATGTATTGATCGACCCTACAAGAATTCTGTCGAACCATCTTCTGGGTGCTCCAGTGAGTGTAATTGGAAATACCCTGAGCATAAGAGCATCATGAGTGATCCCTGGAACGTGGAAAAGATCAGCGATTTCCAAAACCCTTCGTACATGTAAGTGAGCATCATCATCATCAGTTCTCGCAAAAAGCTTTTGTCTTAGTTCCCTCATGAACTGGTAGCTAATTTCAAACTGGACATCAACTCTAATTACCGGCCTAGCAAGCCTCGACTCTTGTTCATCCTTAGTCATTGTAAGATATTCCTCAAGAGTGAGGTCATCAATGTTTATTACTTCCATGGTACCTGAAACTTGAAAAGAGATCGTGAGAAATTGAGAAAATTTAAAACAAAACAATAATGAAAGACTTAACGAAAATCCTAATATAACTCCCGCAATAAGCGCCAAAAACTTGATGCATGTTTTACCGACTGTGTTTTAATATTTATAAGTTCTCGTTATACCTATGGTCACCCTAATGCACTAACAGCAAAGTGTACCCGTCGTGTGTAGTGTAGTATTCGTAAACCGAGGTCATCCCAAGAGCTATGTGCGGATTTAAACTAAGTCTAGGTGTCACAGATTTTAATAGATTTTAAGGTGGGAATGATTAATTACTACTAAGACAAGAAAATAAAATATGAAAGCAAATAAAGGCGAGGGTTGTGATCAATAGAGGATAGGGGTGCTAACCTAGTTACTCATCCTATCAAGTTATGTTACGTCTAATTACTTCCAATTACTTCAGGTGGGGTGAAAGTCGCTAGAACAACTCTTGGTCAGTTCGTCCTAACCTATCAGCAAAGGGTTCCACTGGAGAAGTCAGGTGACCCGTCATAAGTCCAGTTGTTCTTAGTCCCTTAAGCCAAGTCATTACGTACCGCTACATGCAAGATTCATTATAATGAGTTCCCGGGCGCTAGCATCTTAAACACTCATCCCCGACTTCTTAAGTTCATCCAAATGGTAGGTGATCAGTTGGTCAAATTGCACAAGCAGAAAGGGTCGTCAGTTGGTCATATCTTACCCTTCCCACTCAGTCTACCTACTTAGGGTTAGTTGGTCATATCTCCTAAATAACTAGCCACTACCGCCATTCAAAACTACCGAAACAAGGGTAGTTACCAACAAACTATGCATGCATACACTTAGAAATAATTATACGGAAGCAATGTAAACATAAACAAAACAATTAAGGAATCATAACTAGGCTAGCACCAAAGGTGCTTAGCCGCTCATATTAACTAAAACAATCGATTCAATGTTTAACATTACGAAATACATGAATTGAAAGTAAAGAAAAGATAAAATGCTAATGCTTATCGTAGGGGAGTGATTTCTCCCTTGGAGATAGCTCCGTATGCTCCTCTAGATCTTCCTTCGACTTCTACTCACGTTCACTGATGTTGTGTGTGAAATGGGATGATTTGCCCTAATCGCCCCCTTTGAAAGGGAGGAGAAGAGATGATCTAAAATGCATATTTAGGGCTGGTATTTATAGGCCAGATCTAGTTACGGCGTAACTTAAGTTGAGAGTTACGCCGTAACATCAATATCTTTGTAATTTGATCTAGAAAAGCTGGTTACGGCTTAACACATGGAATGAGTTACGCCGTATCTTCAATAAATCGTGATTACCCCGTAATCATGGAAAGAGTTACGGCGTAGCTTGCAGCGGCGCGGAACCTCATTTAACCTAATTAGTTACGTCATAATCTTGGGATGGAGTTACGCCGTAATCTTCCGTTTAGTTGGTTTTCTGAGCCACGCTTCTGTTACGGCGTAATGTGAGAAAAGAGTTACGCCGTAATTACTTCAAAATAGGCATACCATCATATATCTTCAATAAACTTTCCAAATCCGCGTCTCATTAGCTCCAATGCTCGTATTTTACCTAAAAGTGAAATATAGAAGAAAACAAATGCAAATCCATATAAATGATATAAAATACGAGCATTATCAGGGGAAATTGACACTTAATATTCAGGATTATTTGATGTTATCAAAAGGTGTTAAGTTTGGTGGTAAAACCAATGGATCAGGGAATGGTTCAATTCCTCTAAAAGGTCAGAATATGTTTAATAAATCTTTTCAGATTTATTATGTTACATATTTATCTGAATCTAACTATGTGCAGGATGATGATGTTGCATGATGGGTTGACTTTGGAGCAACTGTTCATGTGTGCAAAGATAGAATCTGGTTCAAGACTTACGAGTCACTGAATGATGGTTTTATTCTTCACATGGGAAATGAGCCAACATCTCTGGTGCATGGACCTGGTTATGTAGATCTTAAATTTAGTTCAGGAAAGATTGTAACTTTGTTTAATGTTATTTATGTTCCTGATATAAGGAAAAACTTGTCTAAGAATGTTGTGTTTATTGGTTTTGGATATTTGTGTAATCAAATGTTGAGATTGAACATTGTTAATAATTGTGTTAATTCGGCCTTTATGACCACCTCCGACCTGACTGAATCTACCCTTTGGCATGCTAGACTTGGCCATGTACACTATAAAAGGATGCAAGATATGTCTAAGGATGGGTTAATCCAAGCATTTGACATGAACACTGAAAAGTGTAAGACTTGCATGTTGACCAAAATAACTAAGAAACCTTTTCAAGGTGTTAAACGTGAAATTGAGCTCTTGGAGCTGATACACAGTGACATGTGTAATTTGCATGTCACTCCCTCCTTGGGGAATAAGAAGTACTTTATGACATTATTGATGATGCTTCTAGGTTTTGTTATGTCTACTTGTTACACACTAAGGATGAAGCAATAGATAAATTCAATGTATTTAAAACTGAAGTTGAATTGCAACTTGGTTCCTTGATCATAAGATTAAGGACTGATAGGGGAGGTGAGTACATGGATACTCTGTATTTTCAGTCTGTTGGTATTATCCATGAAACGACTGCTCCCTATACTCCTCAACAAAATGGTATCTTTGAAAGGAAATCAGGGTACTGAATGAGATGGTTAATTCCATGTTGTCCTATTCTGGACTGAATCAAGAGTTATGAGGTGAAGCTATGTTTACATCTTTCTATTTACTAAATAGGGTTCCCAATAAAAGGAACAAGGTTACCCCTTATGAACTCTAGACTAAAAGGAAACCCAACCTAAACTATCTCAGGGTCTGGGTTTGTAGGGCTGTTGTCAGACTCTTTGATCCAAAGCTGAAAACTTTGGGTGAAAGAGGCATTGAATGCATCTTTGTTGGATATGCTGAGCATTCCAAGGCTTTTAGGTTCTATGTTATTGAACCTAATGAATCTGTTTCAATTAACTCAATAATTGAATCAAGGGATGTAATCTTTGATGAGAATAGATTCTCATCAGTCCCTAGAACAAGTCAAAGGATTCCAAATGGAACTTATGACATTGGTGTATCAGAGATCCCTGATGAAGTGCCATCAGAGGTCCTTGATGAGGTTGTGGTTTAGCAACCTGAACCTGTGCTTAGAAAGAGCAAAAGGGTCAGGACTTCAAAGTCATTTGAACCCGATTTTCAATTATATTTAATTGAAGGAACAAGGAATGAGGTCTCTGACCAATAATCTTATTTCTTTGTTGTTGAGGATGACCCTAAGACATATGATAAAGCAATGATGTCTTAGGATGTTGCTTTCTAGAAAGAAGCAATTAATGATGAGATGAATTATATCATGGGTGTTAATACAAATAATCCGTAAAAACGTTTATTTATATTTTAAGATCTTCTAATGTTTTGTCGATAACAAACGTAAAATCATTTTAACGAAACAAATAAAATACGTAAATGGTTTGAGCCAATAGTTTACTAACATACTTACGTTTTCACATAAAACACTAAACAAGTAATAGTGATTTTATAGTTTAGTAATACATATGTACAACAACTAGTGTTTACATATGGGTAGATATATACATAATTAGCATGTATTATAATGGGTAATATAATGGGTAGAAGTTTAAGTATTTGACCCATTGACCAAATACATTGAATGTAGTTGGGTATAACCCAAAGTCCATGACCCATACCCATGGAGCATAACCCATAACCCATTGCATGACATCACGCATAAGTCATGAATGAGTATTATCCATGACCCATGGATTTAACCCATGACCCATGGACTAGATGCATTGCACATACTAGATACATTGTATGTACTTGGATACCCATGGTCCAAAGTCTAGGACCCATGACCCATGACCCAAAAACCCATGGGCAAAGAGGAGCGTCCCACGGTTCCCCCAGTTTACACTGGACGGATCCCTGAAGTATGGGATCCGTGGGATCCGTGGAACAGTAGGCTATTTTCCTTTATAAATAGTGAGCCATTTCTTCATTTTGGGTTGCCACTCCTACACATACTTTCTCCTAGTATTGTAAACCCTCTAATCTCAGATCCTAAGGATCTCTTTATGTAGTTTGTGTTTTGTTTTTGTGTGATTCTCTAGGTTCCTCTTAAAGGCGAGATCACCACCTCTTGAAGTCGAGCAAGCTCAAGTCCATGAGTTGCCATGCTTCGTCATCATCAAGACTACTGAGGTTCTCTTGTTGATAGTTCTTTCTTCCTCCGTAGAAGTGTTGTGTCAAAGGCATTAGTGAAGGATGCCGAAAGAGTCAAGACGAAAGCATTAGTGAAAGGTGCTTAACGTCCGTGTCAAAGGCATTAGTGAAGGATGCCAAAAGAGTCAAGACGAAGGCATTAGTGAAGGGTGCCAAGGGTGTATAATCGATAAGGTCTATCGATGTACAAATAGAGATAGGTTGTATCCAAGGACTTCGATATCCTTGATGATATTGTAATAAGGAGTGGGTCTCCTTTTGGGATATGTGTTGTGTAGTGTTGGGTAGTAGTTCCTCCTTTGTAATGGAACTCGATATTTAGCCTTGTACCGGATAAAGGGTAGGCGACGTTGTGTTAGGTGTGATTCTACCTAGTGGAAGAACCCGGTGTCTAGCCTAGTACCAGAAAAAGAGTAGGCGACATTGTGAGGCTTCTCCGCCACAAGGAGTTGGTTTCGTGTAGTGATTACGAACTCTCGAGTAGGTGAATCGGGGAGTGGAGTAGGGCAAGGAAGGTGTCCTTGTAGCCGAACCACTATAAACACTCGTGTCGTGGTTTTGTGTTTCTTACTCTTTACCTTTGCATTACACATTTCCATATCTATCTATCAACATCCAACATACACATTTAAATAGATTAACATAAGTCGATCTAAATAATTTAAAATGAAGTTTTTAATCGGTAAAACTATTCAACCCCCCCTTCTAGTTTTCCACAATTGGCATCAGAGCTTCGTTACCAAGTTTCTTAGAGTATGTTGTACTTTAAAATTTTGATACGATCCGTGTATGTTTGAAAACTACAAAGAAGGAAATCTTTTAAAACAAATTGCTTCTTTTATGTTGGATAATGATAGATTATTCTAAAATTTTCTTTTCAAGAAAGCTTCATGCTAGGATCTCTCCAAAGTCTTCATTTCTATTCAAAGTATAATGAAGTCAACTCTCAAGGAAGAACCTAAAAGTAATCATCACACCCCAAATTACTGCTTTGCAAATGAATGGAATTCACGGGATTGATTGTCATAGCATCACGATTCTAGATATATTGAACGACCTAAAGTGTCGTTTGGAAAACACATCATTTGATTTAATAAAACAATCGAGTTTACAAAGTATAGGTCCCAAATGAAAATCAACTTGTGCGGAAATAAGTTTGTTACATTTCAAACGATGTTTTAATGTGAGTAAAACCCAGTGAGACGCGCGTCGTCACCGCGACTCTAAGATGTGTCCACATGCATGCCATGAAGTGTATGCCTTAGATACCGAGATAAAAACATGCTAAAAGTGTCAACACAAAGGTTGAGTGAGTTCATAGAGTTTGTGTTGAAATGTAAAGCCTTTCAAAATCGTTTATGCAACAAAGGCATCGTAATCCACTCGGTTCAAGTTCCGCCCATACAAAACTTGCAACTGTGTATTCACAACCCATTGCCAAAATGTGATATAGTTTATGTTCAAGCGATGATGTCAAATGAATTCACATAATAGTGCATGACTTTATGTATCAATAGTTACTTGACATAATTATACCAAGACATTTAGTTCAATGATAATCCCAAGACATTCAGCTCAATGATGATCCCAAGACATTCAGCTCAATGATAATCCCAAGACATTCAGCTCAATAATAATCCCAAGACATTCAGCTCAATGATAATCCCAAGACATTTAGCTCAATGATTATACCAAGACATTTAGTTCAATGATTATACCACGACATTTAGTTTCATGATTTATGATATAGAATATGACTAAACATTCAGTTCAGATAAGCATATAGTTTTCAAATAATCATGATTGTCATAAAATAGTTGAGCATGTATCTCCCCCAAAAGTAATTCAAAACAATTAAAAGAGTAGGGGCTATGACTCACAGTAATCCTTAAATGTTTAGAGTAACTATGAAAGTAAATGAAAATAGTTGAGCATGTATCTCCCCCAAAACAGTTATGAAAGCAAGTAAAAGTAGGGGCTATGAAACTCACTTGGTGGAATGATGCGAAGACAAAAGTGAGTACACCGAGATGTAGTGTGATATGTTAATCTTGACCTATTATGAATGATATGATACGTAATGAGTTATGATGTAATGTTATGCATGCATTTCGTATGTTATTTATACCATTGGCGAGTTTTGAAAATAATACTTATCGTCGAAAAATACTCTTTTGACGTCTTGACCATTCTTAAATCACTTTACAAGTATTTACGTCAAAATGTCATCCTACAATGGTTTATTAATGATTTATTGTGAAATAATAACTTTTCGTCAGTAAAATAATGTCGTCGAATTTTCATGAAAGTGACAAAATGGCTTGAAAAACTAGTCGTAAAATAGTGTACGTCGAGCGTTAGGAAACGAGCTCAACGGTTTTGGAAAGTTTGTATCAAAATCTAGAAGTTTCAGTTCATGAGTTTTCGTCATAGAGGTCTCGAACATAAAGATAATAAAGGCTAAAGATGGTGATTTTGTCCAAATGTTGTGTTAAAAATGAGTTTCGGCAAAGTTTAAGCATCCGTAAATAATTTATTAAAACTCCGCTATACAAACGGTTGATCGTTTTAGAAAATATGTTTGGTGATCTCGATTTTATTAGAAGACACTTCGTTACAAAAAGTTCCACATCATAGTTGAAAACAGCCTTCAACATGGTCGTTTTAGTTACCGTAACACTTGTCTCGTAAAAATAATATAGTTTTTCTGAAAATAATAGTTACGGCAATTTTATGAAAACGTGCATATCTTAGTCGTTTCAAATCCGTTTTCTACGTATTATATGTCCTTAGCTTCGTATCAAAGTATACTAATATATTTTTGATAAGTCGAAATAATTTGTGAAGCTTAAGGCTCGTTTTTGACTCGTACAAACCAAAAACACTTTGCTGAAATTTCAGAAAATATATATATCGTCGTCAAACTTGAAAAATTCATAACTTCTTCGTTATAACTCCGTTTTAATCCGTTCAAGCGGCCACGGATTCGTTTTAAAGTATATTTTCTAAATATCAAGGCCAAAATTTCGTGCCTACTGTCGGATTTTCCAGAAAAACAAAATAAGGACAGAACACTTTTTATACTTATCGAAAATAGTTTTTCTCGTACTAAACCTATACCAATCCCTTCAATTCAACTCCAAAGCTAATCTAATCCTACCATACACCTTCTTAGGGTGTCATGGGTTCCTAAACATCATCAAGACCAATAACTAACAAGGGAATAATTATAGGATGACCTTTATATATATATAACTCTAAAAATCATGTAAAAATGGTATAAATCAACATAAGTCTTGCATGCTTGCTCCAACCATGAAGAAATAAATATGATATGAAGATGAAATATGTAAAATGATAGTAATATGCTTACAAGTAAACTTGATGAGGTGATTAGAACAAGGATTAACCTAAACACCCTAGGTTTTTATTTCAAAACCTTAATAAGAGTGTAATCTAGATTGTAAAACTTGATCTTGTAAAATTTTTGATGATTTCTTGCTATCTTCCTTGTAGAACCGGTTTTAGAGAGATGAAACAAAGAGAGGAAACTTTTATTTGACTTGAAATTATTAGAATGAATGTATGAGTTGAAAATAGATACTTGGAGTATAGATACATGAATTCAAAGAAAATTTTTCACCTAAACATTAATTGCTAACCCCCCCTTGGTCGGCCAAGGGGGGAAGCATTACTAAAATATATATATATATATATATATATATTTTATATATTATGTATAAACTTTGTGTAAAATGTATAGGTTAAATGTAACTTGTAAGGTTTAATATACATTAGTGTATTTAAGGTAATTTTAGGTAAAAGGAATTTTTAATAGATCAAAGTAGAGTATAATGAGATCATAAAAGTTGTAAAAATACATTCCTTGTAAAATTTGAGTGATAAAATAATTATCGTGTAGTTTTTAAGAAAAACGTCGTAATATTATAAATTTAACGATTTATATACAAAATAAATTTAGAACACTAGGTAAACTCAAAATATAGTTTTTTATAAACTAAATGTAAGTATAAAAAAATATCTCGGGATCATTTTTGGAAGTAACGGATTAAATATTCAAAATAATAACTCACGCGATAACGTTTATTTAATATGAAATTTACGCGTTTATGGTGAAATGCAAAATCATGAATGAACTAACATGATACAAATGATGTTAATGAAATGTAGACTAAACTTAGTCTATATGAAATGTCCGTGATGATATGATCATGAATTCGCCGCTAAACCCTTAAGGTTACGCGAATTTGGAACACGTAAACCTAGTTTACGATAAATGATGAAATTGTGAAACTTGAGAAATGACCTGAAATTGCGAGTTGTCACATAATCGCAATCTACTTATTCTAAGTACAACGGATTACTTTAAAAGCTCATGAAGTATTTCGGTTTTATGGTCTCCATAAACCATATCAAGAGCGTAGAGGTATGTTCACTCATCCTTAGCTAGTTTACGTCTACTTGAATTTGTTGATATTATTTTTTTTGGTTAATAATTGCTAATCTCTAAAAAGTCTCTTTTCGCCACTCTCCCGACTTACTCATCATCGGGAATAGTATTCCTCTTTGATTTTCTAAAAAGATTGTCAAACTAACGCCGCCGTCACAAATAGATCTTTGATAACTAACCTATCAAATCTCGTTGACCAAACATCTATTCATTTAGGAACCTCAAAACTATTTTTGTTCCATAAGCTAGTGTATAACTTATTACAAAAATAACACCAAACACCCTCTTTCTGTCCACAGTAGCCGGATCCCTCAAGTTGTACTAGCCGGATCCCAATTTCAAGGGATCCGAGGGAACCGTGCAACAGAAAGCAACCATACGCTTTTCAAAACCAATTCTGCTCTTTTCCCTCTCCTTACAAAACACAAAAACGACCCAATTGCTGCTTTCATCTCCATAGGGGTTCATATCATCAAGCATCTTCCTCTAGAACATCATTGTAAGTAATTACACTCATATGTTCTAATCTTCATCATCCTCACCCTAGGGTTTATGGTTTTCAATTTTTCATAATCAATTGATGAAATTAGGTTTTGCAAAATTGATCACTAGAAAAGGTTTTCACATAACTAAGATTACATTGTGCTTACAACATTGTTAATACAAATCAAAACCATAAACCCATCTCAACAAATTTTACCTAATTGGAATATTTGTTTTTCTAGGACCAACCATGCCTAAAGCTACCCAACAAGACCACAATGATACCGTTCACTACCTCACTAAATACTATCGAAAATAGGGGTTGTCAAAAACCGATCGTAAAGTCTTCAAAAGACTTGAAAAACGACTTGTCCACGAAGGTCGTGTGGTCAAGGAATGTTTCCTTGAAAATACCGACATTCGTCAAGTCTTCTCGGCAATCAACATTGATTGTCTCCTTGATATTGATGAACAAATTTCTCCGGTTTTCATATTTGAATTCTACAAAAGCGTTAGGATCATTTGAAATAGTGATGATAGCATTTCAATCGCTTTTATCATCAATAAACAAAACTTCACTCTACCCCTCAACACATTTGCTCAAATCCTTCACATTCCTTGTGAAGGAATTTGTATGTACTCTCAAGATTGGGCAATATCCACTCAATCCTTTGCACTTGATTCCAAACAAATCTACCATACTCCTCTTGATGACCTCGCAATTGTTCGAGACACCATTTTCCAAATTAGAGCCGACCAATCTCGCTTCAACCGCAACAAAGAGCTTATTCACCGTGATCCCTTTCAAATGGAACTCTTCGAAATGCATCCCATCTATAGAAAGTGGGAAGAAATTCTTAGGGAAAATGTCATTAGTTTGGTCGGAAACAAAGACCATCCAAATGCATGTCTTGTCCAAATGATATATTGCCTCATTCACCAAAGGCCATTTAATCTCGCCTATTACATGGTGAAGAGAATGTCCAGGGTATTAAAAGTTGCCAACATGGTACTTCCCTATGGTATGCTCCTAACACGACTCCGTGAGTATGTTAGTGCAATGCAACCATCTCCAATCAACGATGATCATTTCTTTTCCGATCACGTCATGGTACCACTTACGAAAAAACCCTCTAAGCGGTTCATGGTCAATGGAATAAAACCTAAGGCTCTCCCGGACTCCTCGAACAAAGAGGAAGTAAATGTCAACCCCGCTGCCAACGTCGACTTGGACCCCATAACCTACTTTGAACAACTTCTAACGCTTCCAAACGAGACCGACGAATTCAAACAATTAAAGGGTATGATCCAATGCCTAACTAACTACGTCGTGAAGTCGGGAAAGAGGAAGAGAAAAGATTGACAAAAGAGACATTAGGATTATGGTTGCTTTTAGACATCTTGTTTATCATTTTACAATGAATGCTTATGTTTGTCTAATTCTTTAGTTTAGTTGTTTGGATATTATCATTACTGCTCTTATTTATGATATGGTTTATTAGATGTTTTGCTTGTTTTGTTGTTATTTTAGGGTAGAGACCAATAGAAATTGGTATACATAGTATAGTTCAAAATCTGCATTCTTTTCTGTGATGCTTCTGATCTGCAGTTGCCGGATCCCTAAAGATATACTAGACGGATCCCTCCTTTTAGGGAACCGTGGGATCCGTGGTGACAGATGTACAATGCAGAATCCCACACATCAAAACAGCTCACTAGATCACCTCACACTAGATAAACATAAGGCCTTAGGACCACTTGATTCTTTTTCAAGCTTAGTAAGCTTCACACTCACTCATAGCTCATTTTAGGATCACACTCAAAGTGCCTTTTAATTTATCGTATCACCAAAACTCATCATCCTTCCGCTCTTATACTCACACATCATCTATCACATGTCAACACATCTAGTTTTGTAAATCCCTAAATTTTAGCAAATTGATTTTAGTCATCTCTACCTCAAAATGGGTCAAAAACTAGTTTTTCAATTCTCATAATTTTTAAAGAATTTTCAAATTTTATTCCAAGTTGCCATCTGATTTTTAGGATCATTTAACATCACTTGACACTACTAAAATTCCTAGTGTCATCCTTGATCATCCATTGGTGGTCATAAAGTCCCATTCTCCTTAAAAAAAAGGGCAATCATTAGCTACCACCACTCATTACCCTTGATCATTTAAGTCACACCTCATTTAAAACACTTAAGAAGACTGAGACACTCAATATGTATAGGTATTAGCCTCTACCAACATCATTTTCCTCCATTCTTGACTGCTGATAGCCGGATCCCTAGGATTAGCCTAGACGGATCCCTCATTGGAGGGAACCGTGGGAACCGGCTGACAGATTCAGCAAATCCCACCTAAAACAATCATTTCAAGTTCTCCTTGCTAACTTGAACACTCCATCTTGTCTTAATTAAACTCATAGATCAGTGAAAATCTGTAGTTGACCCTTGTGCATGCAAATCATCACATTTCTAAGGACCTTAGTGGCTTAAGTCTTCAATGCACTTCCTAAATCCTTCCCTTTATAAGTCATCTTGTTAGAACTTCTTAGTCATCAACCACAACTTAATTCTCAACTTTTAGAAACCTTTTTCTTAGTCATTTCATCATGAGGAAAGCTCCTAGTGCTAACTCATCCACCAAAGGACCACCCAAGAAACTTGCTCGTGTTGTACACGAAATTTCCTCAACCGAATCATCTCCCATTAAATCCATAATTGCTAGGATTTCTCCTCCACCAACTCAACCAATCAAACCAATCCCCAAAAGGATTGTTCCCACAAAAATATCATCACCTAACACAACAATTCCTACTAAACCAAACACACCCATTTCCACCCAACCATCATTTTTGGTGCCTAGAACCATATCATTTACCACCTCACAATCATCTCTACATACCTACAACTTAGAGGACTTACCTCCTAGGCCATCTCATCCTCCAACATTACCGACACACTCTTCAATAGAGAAGATTGTGCAGCAAAACCAAGATGTTGAATCAACACTTGCACCGGTATCCTTTTCTCCATTTCCCTCAAATGGTCAATTTTGGATTATGAGGAATCATCAAAGTCAACCACCCGACCACATAGAAGTTGACACCTCTCTACCTCCACCATCATCCTTTGTTGAGCCATCAATGAATGTGCCTCCACTAATCCCTCCTTCTTTTGAGGATCCTCAACCCTCTTCACTTGATCTTCCATATCAAGCCGCTCCATCTTTACCACCACCTTTTCAAAGCCATGACAAGAATTGTTATCATTGTCAACACGTTGAAGGCTTGATACATGAACTACGTGAAGAGCAACATTTCATGTGTAGGATCATTCATAATATGTTGTTTGATGATTCAGGTGGTCTAGGGAGATGATTATACAAGTATGCCATTGTTAGAGAGTGAAAGAGATGAGAGGGAATTCTATAGAGATAAACAAAAATGTGAAAGGTTAGATTAGAAGTTCCACCCCTTCCAAGGATGGAAGGGGTATTTATAGTTACAAATTAAACGCCCTCCTGTCGGGCTGTGGATCAGGCATACAGTGGGTAAAGACCCGTCCGTCCTCCACGGTGTTTCACTAAGCTAATCTACGCTAATAACTAACTAACTAACTACTAAGTAACATAAATAACGATATGTCTATGAGCTAACATATGCTAGACTATAATTGGGGTGACCGACACTTCCTTATGGAATTTCCATTCTAACAATCTCCCTAAGGAGGTCACCCCATGATTTACATTTTGAAACCTAGCATTCTATTTTGACTTATGTTCGAGCTCAGACTTCAATTCTTCAATTACCGCAATCTTTGTGCTTTCGTAGCATTTCTTCAAAGTTCGCATAGTTTTGTACTTTCAGTGGAGGTCTTTGAACTGATCCACGTCTTGATGATCTTTGAGCTTTCTTTGAGATCATCAGCCACAGTTAATCTCTGGATCACCCTTTGTTGTGTTGCCATCATGTGAAGTTGTGACTTTTGGACCGACATGCTCACACTTTATGGATCATGACATCTTTTCATCAGAGTAGCGGAAGCATCTTTGTATATCTTTGAATGTCATGATTTTCTTCAATTAAGTATGAATGCTGTGAGCATGCGGCTATGATTTGACCTCTCAATATCGATCAGCTGCAACTGTCTAATGTTCCTGCAAACAACAGTTAGCACTAAAACACACGAAAGTGTCTTTGTTCACTTTCGTTGTATATAGTTGCAAGAGCCACGGTTCCCCGTTGATCAAGATAAATCTTTTGTTATCGGTAGAATTTCAAAGAATCTCCTTGATGTGGTTTCGCACTTGATCTAGCCGTTCTCAACCGGAGCGTCCCAAAGTAGACAACACGAGTGAGTGAACCAATAATTGAGATTCACCGATTGATGAAAAATTTATTTGAAAACAATCGTGTATTGCTTAGAAGAAAGAGTTTTGCAATACGACGAAGGTTTTATGAGAATGATCAATTTTCAATCAGAAATACTTTTTGTATTTGAAAATGAATACACATTCGATGTGCTAGAAAGGAAGAGATTTGCACATCGAACGGTTTTTCCAAAAGTATTTTTTCAATCAGAGATACTTTTTGTGTTTGAAAATGAATACATATTCGATGTGCTAGAGAAAAGAAGAGATTTGCACATCGAATGGTTTTTCCAAAAGTATTCGTCAATTCTTTTCCTTGACCAAGGTTGATTCAAGAATTAATCGCCCCATTGTTTCAATCCAGTTGTCACAAGCTTGATCTTTAGAAAAGATCTCACATGTCACCCACCAAGAGCTTGTTTGATGTTGGCTCTAGAAGGATTTCCATCTTCATTGTGAATATTTTTACATATCACTCGGATGTTCTGGAAATACCACAAGGATAATGCGTAGGACTCTCAATATATACTTACTTTCCACATTGTGTGAAACAACAAGTCTTCATTATTTTTGTGTCCTAATGAGATATTGTGGATGATCTCTTGGCTCTAGACTCAATTATGCATTTTGGTTTCCTATGCCGAAGACTAGGGAGAGGGTCTCCTTCTTCAATATCAACAATCACTAAGAGAAATTCGATAGATTATGTAGGTTCCTCGTGAGAATGACACAAGTCCTTTTAAGAGGAACTTGAGTGGCTTGGGAAGTTTGGTGCAATGCGTCACTGGGTCCATGACGTCTTATCTTCAATACCAGTGTTACCTTAGTAACAACCAGTAGCATATGAATTGAACCCGGTTTCTGCCCTAAGGTTGAATTAATGAAGGGCTATTTCTTTTCATCTTTTTAACATTCAATTCTTTTTCATTCTTCAACCCCTTCTGTGCTTACCAAGACTTCATAACAAGAACCTTGTTGGGTTTATTACAGTACTAGCTCTGTCTCAGTCCGTACTCTTCCCGTATTCTAAATTTTCTCCTTTTTTTCATCATACCTAAGGACTTCTACACTATCGAGTGGATTGTCCCTGGGTAGATCCCTCCGGCTCTGGCGGGATCGTGGGAACGAATACCTAACCTAACCATCCTTATATCACCATGCATAAAGTAGATTGGTCGGTCTTTTGGTATTGTTCTTTCCTTCATGAAACCAGTTGAAAATCATTTAGAAAATCAATCAAGGTACTTGTGATATAAAATCAAATCATTTTGTACCTTAATTGTTTTGATCATTTTAGAAATGCTCCCCCTCAACATGTACATATGATTTTGAAATTGTTTAGCACATGGAGGCAAGAGTTATTTGAAATATATTCTTGATCACAATTTCCGTGGAAAAAGCCATTTGATTTTCTTGGTAAATTCTCCCCCTCAAAATGTGCGTTGGTTGTGAAACAAAATGTGCGTTGGTTGTGAAATCATTTAACACATAGAGGAAGGAGGTTTTTGAAGTACTTCCACGATTGCCAATAGAAGCCATTTGCTCCCCCTCAATATGTGCATCAATATATGAAAGAGTTTAGCACATATTAGAGAGAACTTGCACTTTGAATCAAAACGATCATCTTATATCAGATTTCATATTTAAATCATATTTTCTCCCCCGATCAAAAGTATCAAACCCTTTGAGATTTTGGATCCCAAGTGATTTAAATAGTTTTAGAAAACTTGGGAGAAAATATGCCTGGTTTAAATTCTCTTCTGGTTTTTGGTTAAATGCTCCTCCTCAATCATGTGCATCATGTATTTGAAATCGTTTGGCACATGAAGGATGGAGTGCTTTTGAAAGATTCACCCTTTAAAACCGATTTGAGATTTAAATCACGATCTCTCCCCCAATCAAAAATATCAAACCATTTGAGATTTGTGATCCCAATGATTTAAATCGTTTAGAAAATTTTAGGGGAAAGACGTGGCTCGATTTAATTTTGAAAAATGATTGATAAGGATCAATTTTTCGACATTAAAGATTGTTAGTGACAGGTATGATCGTTTTTAAAAGATCTTTAAGTAAAATAAAACAATTTCACAATCAAACAAGAACAGAAAAAATTTCATTTTGAAAGATCTTAGAGTTTTAAAGAAAATCATACCATGACATAACATTAAATCTTTAGATCACCACTTTATTACGTACAAACGGACTTTTATGAAGAAATATCGTTTGAAAATACTTAAGTTTGAAATCACTCTCCCCCTCAATCAATGACCGTAGTCAATGATTGAGTGACTTATGTTTAAATATGAAGTCCGGTTGATTTCCAAAGTTTAAGTTCAATTTATTTTCAAAACAATATTTTTCCCATTTTCAAAACAATTTTATCAAATTTGTTGAAAAATGGTATTATTCACTACTTGTCCTGCACAAAGATACGTTAGGTGGAGAGAATCACAAGCTGCTTTTATTGTTGATGAGAGGATGAAAGAAAACTGTCTGCTGATGCAGTGAGATCTCTAAAGTTGCATCTATCGTGCCAACTATCCATGGAGAGATCAAATTAAGCTCCGTTTCTTCTTTTGTCGACTCAAGAAATAGTTACCCTTTCCTTTCGGCATCCAATCATTTTCATTTGTGGGATCCGGATCGGGAACATTCTTATAATCCATGATATCTGCATATGTTAGTAGACATACAAACATATATATGGTGGTCGACAACACCCAAACGACAATCGACTAATACCAGCCAATCCAACATCTCAATCAGTTCATACAAAGGCATGGGAATTATATGTTTATCAAACTCTAATCATCTAATCCTAACAGTCATATCCTAGACACCTAGTCCTTCAACGAGGTTAACATCTTTTCTGATTAAGCATATAGGATAATTAGATAATCCCGATAGATGATATAAATATGAAAACATTCTCCCCTCAATCAATGACTCTTTCTCTTGAAAAGTTTTAAAAGCGCTGAAGTCATTGATTGAGTTTTTGCAATTTTATGAAAACTTGATTCTGATTGATTTTCAAGCAACTCAATTACAACCATTTTGTTCAAACAAATATTTTTCTAAAGAATTTTAGAAGGAAAAATATTTGAGTAGGAACAGCAATCCTTCGACATACTTTCATCATTTTGTTTTAGGATAAGTGCACGAAATATTTGAAAATTGGTTTAGCGCAGCATTTTCCTTTCTTGAAGAGCAGGTTGCTAGAAATAATAGCAAACCGTAGTTTAAGCACGGGTTACAGTATGAGGTAACTGCAATCCATAGTTTTAGACATGTTTTGAAAAAGAATATTTACACCTCCTGCTCGAACTTCATCTATGGCCCCGTGCCATTATTGAATGACATTTCTAAGACCGTAGATGTTATCGATACCAGAAGACATGTCTTAGAAATACAATATTGTTGGTATTTTTCAAATTTTTCTGATTTTTATGGGTTTTTGTTGGTTTTATATTTTTCTATTTTCTTTTTTGATAAATATTTACAGAGATAGAGTAGATGATATAGTTTAAGAAGGATGATGATACGAGTACCGAGATAAGGATATCAAACAACCCCGTTGTAGAAGATAGAAGTCATCATCTCTTAAACTTTCACAACCAAAGCTTCCAAGGCTCTTGAAAAGAAGGAATTGAGCCTTTAAGAATACGAAACTTTGGCAGCTTCCCCCCAAACCGAAAATCCTTTTGTTGAGCAGATTCGAAGCTTTATTTCAAGCTTGCCTTATCCAGGTGGACAAATAAGCACACCATTATCATCGATCTTGCTACTCCTTTTAAGAATGATCTTTGTGATTCTTCGTTTGAGATTATATCATCCACTAAAACAGCAACGTATCATCCCACACATAAAACAATCTTCTCATATTTCTTTTCTACTAACGTTTGAAGCGATCCATACCAAAAGGTGCCAAGAGACCACTTCCCCCAAGTAGATGAATTGATGCAGTCAGCCTCTTGGAAAAAGCTCAAGAACCCGAATACATATATACCCAAAGACAGAGAAACTTATAACATCGAAGTAGCAGATTAAGTCCGATATGCAAAGAATAACCCCGAAGTATACTTTTCTCTCCCCTGAAGAACGTGTATGAAGCTCAAGAACCCAAAGTACCCAAATGTCCAAAGAAAGAATAACCGATAACATTGAAGAAGCATGCTGAATCACTGATTATCTCTGCGGATGTCAACTCCGGAATAAGTGATTATATCTCTGAATCACTGATTAAGCTCTCAAGTGAGATAGTTGAGCATCCCCAATGTACACAATCTCTCTCTCCCCTGATGATTGCGATGATGGAGATCGAAATCATTACACACTTGTGTACTTAAACTAACTCTTCCATCTCTTCCCCTACATAGTTGGAATAAGAACATTAAACGCCATGAGTCAAACCTTGAGTTTCTCTGCGGTAATGACATTAGTCTTCCCGGGATTTCTTCAATCACTTAGAAGTATTAAGTTCATCAAGTTTACTCGCGTTTAGATCCTTGTCTCCTTCCCCCTTGCTGGTTTTGATACTTCAGAATCAACAACTCTTTGTAAGCCCGTATACAAGAAATCTTTTGAGAAGAACACTTTGTAATCTTGTGAGAATCAACTTGCTGAAGAAAGAATGTGAACAAGTCTAATTAGGGATTGAATATAACATTTCACTCCCCCCCAATTAGTGCTCTCCCCTAAATTGACAATCTTTTAGATGAATGCCTTGAATAAGAAGAAGTCTTTGGAAAATCAAATGCAACTCGTCTTTAGTCTTCTAACATGCAGCAGAAAATGTAGAACAGACTGTAGACTCGACCTTCTTCAAGATTGTCCATTTAGGGAATAGAAGGTTAACATCTTCTTCTCACCAAATGCATTCCCGTTAACTTATATATAGCAAATCCCCTTAACTCAAATACCTCCCAATCAAACAAGAACAGAAAGATGTTCATCAAGGAAATCAACCCCGCAACTGGAAGCACTTTGTCATTAATCACATTAGCCCGTGAGAAGATATCAACCAGCGGCTCTTAGAAGAAACTCCATGTAACGATGACCCGATAAGAAGAAGCTCGGTTCTTACATGAGTTGGGAGCCGTATGACCATATATTCTCGGATATAACTCAACATGCAGCAGTTTAGCAGTTTCACACTTCTTCTCCCCCTCAAGAATTGCATACGGAGTTGCCATTCTTGATTAAACTAGTGAATATCTTCAACAAATGTAGTCTATTCTCACTTCTCCCCCTCAAAAGTAGCATATGATGTCGCCATCTTCATTATAATTGAGAAAGTGGAATAAGAGAACAATCAACAGTAGTCCGATTCACTTGATAACTGAACGCGCATGGAAAAAGTATGAAGCATGTTGACGAGAATGGTCATTAGTGAGAAGATTTCTCTTCTTCCGAAGATAATGCGCACTGAAGCGTACTCATTTCTTTTATTTCGGAACGAGGCTTGAACTGTTGTGTTCAAACATCATTAGAATATTTCTCTTCTTCAGAAGATAAAGCGCACTGAAACGTACACTTTTCTTTTCTTTAGAGAACGAGGCTTGAACTGTTGTGTTCAAACGTCATAATCTATCTCTTTTCATCTACTCTTGGCAAACTTATAATCAACCCCATTATCATTCAGTAGGCTCTTTGTCGTGACAGCTGATGGAGAAAACCCAATATGATGAATTTGACCCTGAAGTAAAATAACCCGAACTCGTGACTTAACCTTGCACACATGTAACAAAGAGCGGTGCTGAGAGTTCATCCTCCATTGAATCTCTAAGTACTCTATACTCTTCATCCAACCAACCATCAAGTATAAGACGTACATCACCTCTTGAAAATCCACAATTAAATGTGACACTGAGCACTACAACGTAACTCCTTAAAGTGATAGTTATTTTGTGGTGGTAAGAGCCCAATTCCCCCAAGTGGTAAAAGAAAAGGAAAAGTCACCCAAAAATAACTAGATTTCCAAGTCTTCGTATTTGAAAATATTAAAAGCTCGAACAAGGATCTTGAAGAATCTTCATCCAACCATCCCCGATACCTTCAGATACTAAGTACACTTGCCCGTGTCATTTCATTTCAACCTCAAATAGATAATACTGAATTAACGTCGTTGTCACATCTTGTGGTTTAAAGCTCAAATCTAGCCTCCTTTGATGTTTTAAGTGATCTATGATAATGGTTTCATCCCGACCTTGGTTAAAAGCACATAACCCCGTAAAACCATGAAATAACCAAACTGCCATGAAGAAAATCCAAGAAACCACCCAATTCATGAAGTACACCCTTTATCCATTCTTCGAAGTAGAAACCGTAGCACCAGCATCATATAAGATCCAGATTTACATTTTCCTTTCTCCAGGAAGGTTCCATCATCACGGGATTTTATAATTCTATGATTTAAACCGAGAAAATAGTTTCTTTCGCGGGATTTTACAAAACCAAGAATAAACCGAGAGATAGATCCAGAAATGTACACTTCTTTCATCAGGATGGTTTCATCGTTACGGGTTTTTACAACTCTATGATTTAAACCGAGAAATAGATTCTTTCGCGGTATTTTACAAAATCAAGACTAAACCGTAACCGATGTCAACATGAATGTTTTAAGACAACTTTGGTTTCGGTGAATATCTGTTGGGATATGAAAGTGCTGAAGATTGACAGAGTATTACAGAAGGATAAAGTACTGTAAACTATAAAGTACTGGAAAAGTCAAAGAGTCAAAGTACTGCAAGATCAAAGAACTGTATTATTCGTTTATAGAAAGTCTTGTAATTCTAGAATATTCTATGTTAGATTACTTGATGTACAAGGATACATATTGTAAACCGACTAGGGTATTCTTGAGCCTATAAAAGGATCCCTAGATTGGCATAATACGTACGTGATTTTATTAGAGTTTTAGAGAGAAGTTCGATATTATTAGAGTTGTTAAAGATCTGCATAATAAGCAGAGTTAGAGTTATTAATAAAATCGTTTATAGTTAAAGTTATTCTTCTTAGCTTTGTTAAGTAAATTCCGCATACTTAATAGAGTTTGCTCAGTGTTTCTCTGTAATAACTTAGGATTTATCCGAAGTTGTTAAACCTAACAAGCTATTTAAGTTAGTTTGGTTAGAGTACATCGATCCAACAAGTGGTATCGAGCTTGTGTGGAAAATCGACTAAGAAGAAACCCTAAAACCTAAAAGATGTCGATGATTCTATTCCACCACCTTCCATCACTTCAATGAGGATTCTGTCATCAAGAAGGGTGAATACGATTTATGGTGTATGAAGATGAGGCAAGACATTGCCATTACTGCACCATGCTCTATTGAATGTAATCGTCAATGGTAATGAAGAAGTTCGAAACTGTAGATATTCTGGACAACCCAAAGCACCTAAGGCGGTCCTACCGGCTACTACATTAAGGAATCAAGAGAAGGCTCTCAACATTCTCTTGTCTCGCCATTCCGTATGGTCATCTTCTCAAGTTTCATGATGCTAAAGATGCTAAGCAGCTCTGGGCTCCTGCTCTCAAGACCAGATTTGGAGGGAATGAAGCTTCTAAAAAGATGCACAGAAATCTGCTGAAACAACAGTTTGAAACTTTCACTGTAGGTGAAAGAGAAAGTCTTGATGCTGCATATGATAGATTTCAAAATCTTCTTAACATGTTGGAATTATACAAAGCTCAAGTTTCAGTTGAAGATGCTAATCTGAAGTTTCTAAGGAGTTTGCCATCTACATGGCATGTGATTGCTACTATGATCAGAGGACAACCAGGCTTGGATGTTATGGACTTTGATGATCTCTACAATCATCTTAAGGTGTATGAGCATGAGATGAATGGTCAAACAAGTGCTAAGTCTCACAGTATTGCTTTTCTATCATCTGAAAAGAGGGGCAGTACTTCCACTAAAAGTACTGCTTCTCCAACTCAAAGTACTGTGCCTCAAAGTACTGTCTCGTATACTGCTCCCACCTATGCTCTGCAAACCCCATCACCTACTACTATGCACTCAGATGAGGTTGTGTGCTCTTTCTTTACACAACAAGCTTCTTTACATGTCGTTTATGAAGAAGATCTCTCTCAGATTGATGAGGATGCTTTAGAAGAGATTGATATCAGGTGGCAAGTTGCTTTGATCACTGCAAGGATCAAGAAGTACATGAAGAAAAAAGGAAAGAACATTGACTTCAAACCAAAACAGGGAATAACTTTTGACAAATCCAAAATTGAATGCTTCAATTGTCAAAAGACTGGACACTTTACAAGGGAGTGCAGGTTTGCTAAGTATCAAACAAACAGGATGACTGAGAAACCAAAGTTGGAACTAAAAGAAATCCCCATTACTGAAACAAAGGCTTTGGTTGCTCAAGAGAATTTGTCGAAGTTGATTGGAGTGAAGAGTTTGATGATGAACAAGTAACTTATTGTATGGTAGCGATGGAAGAAGCGGTTGAAGATTCGGTAGAAGAATTGGACCGGCCAGCTGCTTTTGATGAGGAAGTTGATCATGTTGCTTTGGAATCGGAGATGGGTATGGAGAATTTGGTCAAGCGTTTGGAGTGTGAAGATGATCTGTTCTACTTGCAATGGTAGCTACTTCACCAAGTTCAACCCCTATCTACGAGGTATGCTCAAATTGTCATGATTTCTATCAAAACGCTAAAAATTATGTTTATGAAAGAGATAATTGTGTTAAGGCTAGGTGCGAGGTAGCAGTTATCAAATAACCTTAGAGTCAATGGAAGCTAAAATTATAACACATGAAAATAATGAAATGGCTTGGGTGAATAATATGAACAACGAGATTACCAGTTAAAACTCGGTGAATGGAAACTAAAGCAGTAAAATTCTTGAAATTGAGAAACTCACTAAGGAGAGAGATGATTTGTTAGCAAAGTTTGATGCTGGAAAGAATGCAGTGCATCACATGTTACTTATGTTCAAAAAGCAGAGAGAGAGCATACATTAGAACTCGGCTTAGGTTTTGGTATGGACTTTGATAACATAGAAGAAAACACATCTAGTGATAAGGATGAAGGTGATTTTGAGGATGTTACCACTAGTGATGATGAACTCATTAATTATGTAGACACGAGATAGTCATGAGGGTTCAATTAGTGAATCACCTCCACGAGTATAAGAAAGACAAAGGTTATCATCTTGTTCCACATCCAGTTGGCGATCATCAACCCATAAGACTGATGTTTCATGTTTTGGTGTAGACAGTCTAGAGTTTAGGAAGAAGCTTATTGGTCAATCTAGGTGCGAAACCCCAAAAGAATATGTTGAAACAAATTTTCAAAGTCAAGCGGTACCTTCACTCAAAGTCTCGCTCCACAAGCGATACCTTCAGAAAACCTTTTCAAAACAAGATCGCTAAATCTTTTGGGATAATTTTGGTCAAAGCAGTTTAATCATTCACCTAGAAGGCACAATAGTTTTGGTCATAAACATAGAAGAAGTCATATTGGGAGTATGGGTGAAAAAGCGTGTTTTGTGTGTTTTAGTCCTAATCATTTAATCAAGGATTGTGAACATCATTCGAATACCTAAGGAAATTTTCAAAGAATAGGTCTACTAACCGAAACCTAGAGAGAACAAACCGGTTTGGAATAATTCTAATAGGGTCAATCACAAGAACTTCTCACCGGATCATAGGTACCCCACCGAGAAGACCTTTTCTAAACCACCAAGATCTTCACAAGCGGTACCTTCTCAAAGTCTTGCTCGGTCAAACCAAGGTCTTGCAAATACCACTTGGCACGAAATCCTAGGAGATCTCACTACTATCAACCTAGAAGGTACTACAATTCACATAGGGATCTAGATCACAAGAACCAAGTGTTAAAACTAAATCGGTTAAGAGAGAAAGTATCTTTTGAGGGACAAACCGTACTTTCAACAAAAAGTGAATCGATGTTTTCATAATACAAGAAAAGAGAATGAATTTACAAAAGATAGTTCATTGAAAATCCGAAAGTTTTGAAAATCCACATGCTAAAAATCAAAAGATAATTACGGATCATGTTTTGAAAAGCAATGGAAACTACATACTCAAAGAATTTGAGTTTGTAACTCCACAAGGGAACACAAGTCGAGAATGGCTTGGGTTCCTAAAAGAGACTAACTCTTTAAATCTTTGTGCGAGCAACCCGGAGGAGGAGCTTAAAGATCATTTGATTGTAGATAGTGGTTGCTCGAAGTATGACAGAGACAAGAATATTACATCGATTTTAGATCTATTAGTGGAGGTAGAGTTGCATTTGGGAATGATCCCAATGGAGGAAGGATTACAGGAAAGGAACTATCAAAGCGGGCGTATAGATTTTGAGAACGTTAGATATGTGAAGGAGTCAAGTTCAACCTATTTTCGCTTCTCAAATCATGACAAAAAGCATCCTGTGTTATTCACTGACACGAATGTCTCATCCTTTCTTCTGAGTTCGAGCCTGTTGATGATAACTTGGTAGTACTCAGAGTACCAAGGACAAATGATGTGTATAGTCTGGACATGAAGAGTCTTCACTCTTATGGAAGAGCCACCTGTTTAGTGGCAAAAGCATCAACTGAAGAAGCACATCAGTGGCATAGAAGATTGGGCCATGTAAATTTCAAGAATATCAATAAATTGGTCAAAGGCAATTTAGTTAGAGGTTTACCTTCAAAGACTTACAAGAATGATCACTCCTGTTTGGCGTGTAAAAAGGGTAAACAACACAAAGCTTCATGTAAGAAGCTTGAGGAGAGGACAATTAGAGAACCTTTGGAGTTATTACATATGGATCTGTTTGGTCCTGTCTCTGTGGCAAGTTTAAACAAGAAAAAGTACTGCTTAGTTGTTACAGATGATTGCAATAGATTCAGTTAGGTATTTTTCTTGGGATTTAAAGATGATACTTTTGATGCTATTCAGACATTAATAATAGCACTGGAAAACCAATTGAGACTCAAGGTCGAGGTATTAGATGTGACAATGGGCCGAATTCAAGAACAAGCTTATGGATGAATTTTGTGCTAACAAAGGAATCAAGAGGAATTCAAGATTGCAAGAACACCACAAAGAATGGTGTTGCGAGAGAAAGAATAGGACTTTGATTGAAGCGGCTAGAACTATGCTTGCAGATTCACAACTACCTATTCAATTCAAATCAAGTCAAGTAAGTCTTGCTTGCTATGTACTCAACAGTAGTCGATCACAAAACCACGATGAAGACACCTTATGAGTTGCTAATGGGTAACAAACCCAACATTAGCTTTATGAAGCCTTTTGGATGCCCTCTTACTATTTTAAACACAATTGATAATTTGGGAAAGTTTGATGGCAAGTCGGAAGAAGGATATTTATTGGGTTATTGTACCAACAATAAGGGATTTAGAGTGTACAATGAGTCACTAAGAAGATTCAAGATTGCCTTCATGTTGAGTTTTAGAAGATCAAGACAATCGGAAGGGTAAAGGTCCCGATTGGATGTTTGATCTTGAGGTTTTAACTCCTTCTATGAACTATGTACCATTAGAGAAGAAAATCAACTTGTACATGATGTAGAAGACTCACAATTATGTTGTTCATGGAGTTCATATTAGACCCGATCTCGTTCACGATGCTATAAAGCAAAGTCTTGAAGTTCCAAAGCAAAATCTGCTTTGCTTGAGGCAAAGTATTGATATACCAAAACTTCAATATCTCTGAAGATCAAGATATTCAAGAGACACTTAATCGGATGCTCTTACAAGATGTAATGGCACATTCTTACACCGATGAACAAAGAAGAGCTTATGAAGACAAAGAAAAAGACTAATAATGCGAGTATTCTCACGGTGCTGGACAAGCTTTCGACCAAAGTATCTTCTTTGCACAGATTGACAATACTTTAGATGATATGGATGATCCTACCATGCCCGGATTAGAGGCGATGATGAGTTTGCGAGATGAAGGTATTTTCTCGATTCTAATAATGATCTTGATTTAACTAACTTGGATGATGCGTATGGAGTTCCACAGCTCAATCTTAAGGATTCATAAGAATCATCATCTTGATCAAATCATTGGTCCTTCTACGGAGTGATGACAAGATACAAAGCTAAGAGTTTTACTAAACCTCATAATGCTTTACTTAGCTTTGTCTACAAACGTAACAGTTTGAATCATAAGGACCATCAAACATGTCTGTTTACTTGCTTTATTTCTCAAGAGGAACCCAAGAATATTGCTCAAGCATTGACAAAAGAAAGTTGGGTTGAAGCTATGCAAGAAGAACTGCTACAATTCAAACTTCAAAAACTTTGGGTATTATGTGATCTTCCAGATGGGAAGAAAGTTATTGGAACCAGATGGGTTTTCAGAGTCAAGAGAGATGAACAAGGTAATGTCATCAAGAACAAGGCCAGGTTAGTAGCTCAGGGCTATAGACAAGAAGAAGGAGTAGATTATGATGAAGTATTTGCTCCTGTAGCCAGAATTGAAACTATTAGAATATTTCTTGCTTTTGCTTTATATATGGGATTTCAGGTTTACTAGATGGATGTCAAGAGTGCTTTTTTATATGGTACTATTACAGAGGAAGTGTATGTCAAACAACCTCCTGGTTTTGAAGATCCTAAACATCCTAACAAAGTCTACAAGGTGGTTAAGGCTCTTTATGGTCTTCATCAGGCTCCTAGAGCTTGGTATGAGAGGCTCTCCACATTCTTATTACAACATGGTTACAGAAGGGGAGCTATAGACAAGATTTTGTTTATCAAGAGAGACAAGAAGGATATCATGTTAGTTCAGGTATATGTTGATGATATCATCTTTGGAGCTACCAAACAGTCTATGGTTAAGGAGTTTGAGCGGTGATGCGAAAAGAATTTCAAATGAGTACAATGGGTGAGTTAAATTTCTTTTGGGACTTCAAGTTAAGCGATCAAAGGAAGGAATTTTCATAAGTCAAGACAATTATGTATCGATATACTTAAGATGTTCAATTTTGATGATATGAAGTCATTACTACACCTATTAAATCAATTAACTCATTGGGCAAGGATGAAGATGGTCACCAGTTGAAGTCAAGTTATCTGAGATCAATGATTGGTCGTCTTATGTATCTCATCGCATCTAGGCCCGATATCATGTTTGCGCTTGTTTATGTGCAAGATATCAAGTCTCACCAAAGATTTCTCATATGAATGCGGAAAGAGAATTTTACGTTATTTGAAACAACAACCTAAGTTAGGGTTGTGGTATCCTGAGGATTCACCTTTTCACTTGGAGGCTTTTTAGATAGTGATTATGCAGGTGAAATTATGATGGAAGATCAACCACGGTGGATGCCAATATCTTGGAAGAAGATTAGTTTCATGGCGGTGTAAAAGCAAACAATTGCAAAGAACATCATCTACTAAAGTCGAATATGTAGGCTGCGCAAGTTGTTGTGGACAAGTTACGTGGATGCGTAATCAACTCTTGGATTATGGGTTCAACTTCAAGAATACTCCTATCAATATTGATAATGAGAGTACTATCTGTATTGTGAAGAATCCAGTCTATCATTCCAAGACCAAGCACATTCAAATTAGGCATCACTTTATCAGAGATTGCTATGAGCACAAACTCATTAATGTGGTCAAGGTTCACAAGGATGATAATGTAGCTGACTTACTCACCAAAGGCTTTGATGTTTCAAGATTTAATCACTTGGTGGTAAGTATTGGCATGATTAACTACTAAGCTACATTTAAGGGGAGGACTATTTAGTATTAGTATAGTCCTGTGTATTGTTTGAGGGGAGGATATTTATGTATACTTAGCTTCTACAGAGGATTTTGGAAAAGTCTTGCTTTTTATGAAAGTCTTGCTTGGAAAGTCTTGCTTGGAAAGTCTCGCACACGATGGAAAGTCTTGTTTGTCTTATTGAAGTCTTGTTCCAACGGTAATATTGAGGGTAATTCTACTAACGGTAACTTTGTTATTATGGGTGTGATTTTCAAATCTCACCTATAAATAACTACTCTCGATTTTCCTCTCATCTTGATATTATCATATCTTTTCCATATTTCTCTCACCATCTCTTTATTATTCGATTCTATCTTTAATTGTGCTTACATACTCAACCATGGCGACTCGTCCTACTGTTTCAAAGCACAATATGGTGGCGAATTTAGATAAGACTGAGGATAATGAGGCTTTTCATGATATTATTGATTATCTCACTGGGTCGCCTATCAGTTATGCTCTTTTAGTGGAGCCGGATATCATTGAACCTTGGATTCAAGAATTTTGGGCTACTGCAAGGGATAATATGGAGAATGATGAATTTTATATTAGGGCTACAGTTGTTGGAAGAACTGTGAAGATTATCAAGCATCTATTCGAGAAGACTTATTGTTTAATGATGAAGAAGGGGCTATTCGTTTTGCTAAGGAGTTAATTTGGGAAACTTTTGGGCATCTTGGTTATGAAGGGTCTTTAACAGAACAAACTTTCAGGAAACAATTATTTTGTCCTCAATGGAAGTTTTTAATACATGTGTTGCTACATTGTATTAGTGCTAAAAGTACTTCATGGGAGCAATTTGGATCAAATATAGCATCTGCTATGGTGGGATTGGCTACAGATCGTGTTTTCAATTTTTCAAGGCTGATTCTAGATGGCATGCTTTCACATCTCTCATGGATCAAAATGGTTAATGTATCCCGTGTTTATTCAAGTTTTTCGAACAAACAACTTGCGATGTACCAAAGCCTCTGATTTACTTCCTATTATTGTACAACAAGCAAAGATCTTTACTTTTATGGCGAGAAGAAGTGATCTATTCCGAGGTCCGATACACCGTTAACTACTTCTATGATGGAGGTTGTTCAAGCCGTTAGAGCGATGTTGAAGATGATGCGACAAGTGAAGGTATCGACTGCAAGTCTTGCATCTGCAATCTTGGTTCTCCAAGTGTTGCATCTGCAGAAGGTACTGCAACTCAAGGTACTGCTTCCCTAAGTATTGAAGTTCAAGAAGAAGTTGCAGGATCATCTTCTCCATCTCCACAACAATCTGTTCCTGATTCTCAACCAGAGGAACATTCACCTGTTCAAGGAGATGCTTCTCATACTATCTCACCTAAAGGGTTAACATTAGATAATTATGTTTTGACAAGGTAATTAGTTAAGTTGAAAAAGACTACTGAGGCTCAAGCAAAACAGATTAAGAGGTTGATGCTCAAGTATAAGAGGTTAAAGAATTTTGTTACGCCTTTTATCAAACGTTATCGCTTATGGGTTAAAGAAGAACACAAGCGTCGTAGGCAATTTAAGAAGCAAAACAAAGGCAAAAAGGTTCCTAAACCATCTTCTGTCCAATTGGGGAGGAATTTAGAAGAAAGGAATTTGAAAGAAGATGTTAAGGAGAAAGAATCTCAAGGTACTGAAGAGCATGTTGTCATTGAAAGTACTGAAGATGAAAGGTCTGAAGATCAAGGTACTGAACATCAAAGCATCGCTTTCACCGGTACTCACAGACAAGAATTGGTTACACCAAGGGTATTAGATTTTGAAGAGGAAGCTGGTCCTTCAACTATTCCACATGAAGAACAAGTGGTCCTTCAACAATCGCTATACCGAGGAAGTCGATACACCTCAAAGAATTCATATCGCTAGTGATGATGAATTTATTGCAGCTATTTTGCATGATTTATCAAAGCCAAGGGCTGTTACTATTCCAGGAGTGCAAGAAGAGGAACAATCAAGAGTTTATCAACCTGCTATTGATCCTAAGGATAAAGGAAAAGGTGTTTTGGTTGAAGTAAAGAAGAAGAAACCAACTTTAGCACAGTTAAGAGCTGCTCAAAATTCTTTGAATGAACAAGCAGCTAGAAAGATTCAAGAGGAAATAAATGCTAAAGATAGAGAAGCTAAGGAAGCTGAAGAAGCTCAGAATGAACAAGCAGCCAAGAAGTTTCAAGATGAATTGAATGCTGAAGCTAGTGAACATTTAGAGTCACTTGTTCCTGTTTCTTTTATGCCTAGAAAACCAAATCTTGCTAAAGAAAGGAATGCAATGATGGCTTATTTGAAAAGTCGAGGATATAAAGGATTGCGGTGAAGCATGTTGATATGAAAAGACTATATGATCTTTGAGATAGAAGCTTATAAGAAGGATGTTGCAAGTATCAAAGATTATAAAGATGAAGCTACTTGACCGAAGCGAGAAAGAAAGAAAAGTTTGAAAAGAAAAAGGAAAACTGAAGTTGAAGATAAACAGTTTTCAAAGAAAGAAAAGTTGAGTTAAGATCTGAAACTAAGGATGAATTAAGAGAGCTGCATGGGAAACTGATGAACAGTGTAATGATGAAATTTGGAAGAATCAAGAGAGCTGGGAAATAGTTTGCTGGAGATTCTTTGAAGAATCTGGAGTTCATGTTCTAGAGCTGGAAAATGGCACAATGATTCACATGTTTGCTGATAGAAGATATCCTCTTACAGTCGATCTAATGAGGAGGATGTTAGAACATGCAATGGAGGTTGAAGAGGACAATGAAATTGCTTGTATGGTCATAAATTTGTTTATCAACTGGACTACTATTGCACAAGATAATGAATAACGGGTATGAAACTTACTTGAATAAATTATTTTTTGATAAAACAATATTTTATTCAAAGTACTACTGATCAAACAGTACTTTAACCAAAGTACTGCTTGAAGCTTTTAACCAGTTAAGTGATTTTTGAAGAAAACTTTTATTAAGTAATAAATATTTTGAAACAAAGGTTGAATAAATGGTTTTTGAGATGATAACATCTATAGGTTATCAATCCACCATGGTTACAAAAGGATTGACTAATCCATGAGCAAACGGCTCGTAAAGATATATCAAATCCGTTTTAGTTGACAACTTGCTAATAAGTTGGATGGTAATCAACTCACCATATCGATAATGTGAAGAGTTGGCTAGCCCACAAGAAAATTGGTTGTGGTAAAGGCAGGAAAACCATTATATGGTAATTAGTTCACCATGATGAAAGAACTAACTAGTCCGTAGGGTACAACTTTTGGTAAAGACAAATCAAATCATTGATAGTCGATGATTTGCTAAAAATCATATGGTTATAAGTGTACCATGGTCTTACACATCAAAACATTTGGCTACTCCGAGTTAATGGCTTTGGTAAAGAGATCTAAATCTATTATATTTTCAATGATTCACCTCTCACAGGAGTTAACACACCTAGAAGTGATGAGAATAGTTTGCAACTTAAATTGAATTAATGTACAAATTGTCATATGTTCTTTGTGTTCTTTGAAAAGATGGAGCTTCTTTGGATGATCTTTGTAAAAGAATATTTCTAAAGATACTTTGACTATGCACGAAACTACAAAGATACAATCCAAAGACAAAGACACAATCATCATTAAAGATGAAGTCGATAAAGATAAATTCATAAAGGAACTTGAAGTCAAACAATTAGAATTCAAGTTAGGGAGGATTGTTAGGATATGAAAGTCTTTGAAGATTGATGAGTATTACAAAAGGATAAAGTATCTTGTAAACTATTAAGTACTGGAAAAGTCAAAGAGTCAAAGTACTGCTTAATGATAAAGTCAAAGTACTGCATACAAAGTCAAAGTACTACAAGATCAAAGAACTGTATTATTCGTTTATAGAAAGTCTTGTAATTCTAGAATATTCTATGTTAGATTACTTGACGTACAAGGATACATATTGTAAACCGACTAGGGTATTCTTGAGCCTATAAAAGGATCCCTAGATTGGCATAATACATACGTGATTTTATTAGAGTTTTAGAGAGAAGTTCGATTTTATTAGAGTTGTTAAAGATCTGCATAATAAGCAGAGTTAGAGTTATTAATAAAATCGTTTATAGTTAAAGTTATTCTTCTTAGCTTTGTTAAGTAAATTCCGCATACTTAATAGAGTTTGCTCAGTGTTTCTCTGTTAATAACTTAGGATTTATCCGAGGTTGTTAAACCTTAACAAGCTATTTAAGTTAGTTTGGTTAGAGTACATCGATCCAACAATATCTGTTTTAGGGGAACATGCAGCGGCTCATTAACGATTCTTCACCATCATCAACAATATCATCAACAATTCTTTACTCATATGTAGACAACTTCACAAACCATACTAAGTCGAGTAGTATACACTACTTCCCCTTGAGGTTGACCGTAAAACATCAAAGTACACGTTTTTCCCCCATGATGGTTTCGAATTTTCGGAAGCATCATTAGCATTTATGACCATTTGCACGAGAAGTTCTTGTCAAATGCAAACATCTTAAAAAATCATGAATTGAGGATTTTTTAAAGATTTTGCTTAGATTGTGAAGTATCATAGACATGTTGTAGCATCGGGTAACCCATGAGAATTGATGATTACATCACAAACATTAAACACTTTGGTAACACACCATTCACGTATTCTGACGGCTATAGCAATGACCACATGGGGAAATAGACCCGATATGCCAAACTTGAGCATGACATAAAATTCCTCAGATTTGTTACTTAAGCTTGCACTAATCCTTGTGAAGAAGAAACGGTGTACCCAATGTACAAAACCTCTTGACGTATCCTCAACTGCGTGAGACACCAAAGTGATAGTTACGTTGTGGGTTAAGTGAGAAAGAATCACAAACGTAACTAAATAGCCAAGTCTTAATCACACTCTATAAATGCCCAAACAAGTCATCTTCGCGGAAGGGTAGAAAGAAAGAAGACGAAACAAGCAAACGCACCCGGAAAGCCTCACTTCAAATCCAAATAAGAAATACCGTCCAAACAACCCTGTACTTAACATTTTCCAATAAGCACTTTAAGCCGCGACATAATAATCTCAGTGAAAATGTATACACCAAATTGCCAACTTTCATAACATGACGAATCTCCAAATCATGTCATCAAGTCTCATTCTCACAAATCTCACAACCAAACAAATCTAATCTACACAACTCTTAAACAAATCTCAAAATCAAATCTCATCATGTCCATCATCCAATTCATCATATACTTCATCGGCCCAATTCATCAAGAATAACACCCGGTTCGAAAATAAAGTGCACATATCAGTTCAAGCATATATCCAGGTTTAATCTCTAACTTGCCACTCAAGATATCAAAATGATTTAAACAAAGTGCATCCAACATAAGTTTGAGATAACATTTTGTTTACAAAGTGAGTCTCGTCATTAAAAGTAACAAGTATATGATTGATCATCCCACGAAATTATTTGTGATATAGCAGACTAAGGATCCAAAAGTGTGTAACCCAACAAGGCCCACGGATGAGTCATCCAAGGCTCAATCAGTTGCAGCCTATGATATTTACTGCCCGATCCAAAAGAATAACAACTCGGCCCATCAAGAAATAATGCATACCCGGTCCAAATTCAGTTTTCTCTAATCATCGGGTTATAAAAGCTCACATTAACACAACCCTAATCCCTAATATTTCTCAACCTCCGCCCCCTAAACATTCAGTACGCTTCACACATTTACCAAATATTTCACACTCACAAGACCGATCAAATCACTGAATCATCAGTCAAAACCACAATCAAGCTTATCCTTAACATTAAAAACATAGTTACTAACTCTAGATTGAAGCCTCGACACAACCCCAAAGTTGCTTTATCCACATAATTTATTTTAGCTGGTATGAATCTGGAAGAAGCCGAGTCATATCATGAGTTAGCTACAGGGATGGTCATTTGGCTTAGCCACAGGGATGGCTTGAGGGTAGGACCTGGCTTCAAGATCATTGAAAGATTACGGGTAGGTTTTAATTCGCTTCATCTTGTTTGAATCATAAACGAACCGAGAAAATGATTAAACATACTTGTTATAATCATTTCTTAACTTCGTATAGTATCACCGACATAGTTCAATGAAGAAATTTGCACATCTCATGTGTGAGGTCCTAGAGGCCTGATGTCACTTTATAAGAACATGAGACGGTCAGATTCTGAGAACTCATAATACGTTATCCATTTGTTATTTCATATAATCGAATATGATATATCAAAAAGAATGAACTTCAAACTGGATCAATGTTGTATTCGAAAGTTTGTGTATAGATCATTTAATATATATGTGTTTGAACAACCACACACAACTATGAAACTGAGATCGGATTTATTCAATCATTTATGTTTTTGATTCATGATTTGAGTCCTTGATATAGTCAATGATTAATGATGAATTAATTTGAGATCGTGATAGTCATTAATTTTGAATGAGTATGAAACTGAGATGGGGTCGTGGTAAAGGATGTTTGGTCGTGGAATGGTAGTGGTATATGATGTTAGTTTTGTGATGTTGGCATTGATGTTGAGCATAATATGTTTGATGATATAAGTTGTTTGATACTTCCTGTATAATTTAATGATGATGTAATTAGCATGTGTTTGAATCTGATGCCATCTTCTTTCTTTCCAAACATATCAGTACACAAACCGCATCTAAACTCTTTCAAACAACTCGCATACCCTGATAGTTATCAAATCGTTTTTGACTTTGAGACAAAACGCAATTGACCTTTGACCATTTTAGGTAACAAAACGCGGACTTGTAAATACACAAACTGCATAGCTGAAACGCGTCAAAATACACTTCAGAAGTCAACCCGTATTCATACCAAATCGCAGTTGACTTTTCTAGTCAAACCGCACATGATTTTATTTTGGACAAACCGCAGTAATTAAATAGACAAACCGCATAGGGTTCATAGAATCTGGGCAGAATTACTGACAAACCGCATCAAGGCACCAACGTCAAAACGCATGGATGACAAATCGCTTTAAACTTGACCAAATCACTTCCAGTACACTGAATCAAGACAAGTCACACTGAAGAATGTCTTGTACAAGCTGCAGAATCAGAACTTTACATAAACATGCTCAAACATCTTAAAACCAGTAAATACCATATTCAAAACAGCTTAATATTTGTAACAATTTCAAAACAGTTAAACCATTTGAACCATATTCCACTGTGCATAATCAGCAAGAAAACTGTTTGACTGCAAATAAGCATAAACCAACATCAAAATCATATCAAACTTATACACAAATTGTTTAACAAACCGTATGACTCAACCAACATCAAACCGCATCCAAACACACTAAAACCACACAAACCGCATGAAGAAAAACAGCCGAAAAACCGTATAAAAACCATACGAATCATCAAAACAACATAACCTAGGCTCTGGTACCATTTGTAGTATCATTCATAATATGTTGTTTGATGATTCGGGTGGTCTAAGGAGATGATTATACAAGTATGCCATTGTTAGAGAGTGAAAGAGATGAGAGGGAATTCTAGAGAGATAAACAAAAATGTGAAAGGTTAGATTAGAAGTTCCACCCCTTCCAAGAATGGAAGGGGTATTTATAGTTACAAGCTAAACGCCCTCCTGTCGGGCTGTGGATCAAGCATACAGTGGGTAAAGACCCGTCCGTCCTCCACGGTGTTGCACTAAGCTAATCTACGCTAATAACTAACTAACTAACTACTAAGTAACGTAAATAACGATATGTCTATGAGCTAACATATGCTAGACTATAATTGGGGTGACCGACACTTCCTTATGGAATTTCCAATTCCTAACATCATGTTTTATCACCTCCTCGGACGTTTCGATGAGGTCAACAAACCTAAACAACCGTGAGCTTAAAGGATTCAAGTGGTGTCCTAGTCTTAAGCGTAACTTAGATCGTTTAGGAATCACATTTCGTGTTTAAATCATTCTCTTAGTTTTAGAGATTTGTAGATCATTTCTCGTAGTTTTATTGAATGAAGTTACATGTTATATGCCATGTTGTTTTGAGTATATGCTTGGTGCAATGTTACATATCTCATTTTGATGTTGACATCATTTCTTCACATCACCATTGCTGTCTCAAACTTTTAGACAGACAGATCCCTCTGTTTTGCCTAGGTGGATCCCTCCAAGGAGGGAACCGTGGGATCCGTGCAACAGAAGACTTGTCTTCTACTAACTTGAGTCTTATTTGCAGGAAACTATACTTTATATACCTGCTTTCTAACCTTTGTTTTGTAGATTTTTAATATACACATGAAAGACTTTGACACCCTAAGCTAGGGGGAGTTTCGTGTCAAAGCGATACATTGCAAAATCATTTGCAATATATATCACATTAAGATTACGTTACATGACATCCCTTTGCAAAGTTGCAATCATCAAAGGGGAGCATATTCATCACAAAGACGAAACCATTTGCAAACATAGTTACAATGCACTAGTTCAGTATTTCTTCTTACTTCGCGCCCTCATAAAGGGATGGACTCGTCAAGGGGGAGCTAAGACGAGAAAATTTCCCATCACTTGCTCTCTATATTTTTATTTTTTCTTTCTTTTTACATGTTTTTCTTAAAACAAGGTGTTAGTTTCTTTTCGACGCTCTTTTTGTTTCGACAAAAGGGGAGAAGAGAGTAAAACTCAATTCAAACTTTTACAATTTTAGTTTTCCTTAAAATAATTTTATGTTTTGTCATCAACAAAAAGAGGGAGATTGTTAATACAAATAAGCCGTAAAAACGTTTATTTATATTTTACGATCTTCTAATGTTTTGTCGATGACAAACGTAAAATAATTTTAACGAAACAAATAAAATACATAAATGGTTTGAGCAAATAGTTTACTAACACACTTACGTTTTCACATAAAACACTAAACAAGTAATAGTGATTTTATGATTTAGTAATACATATGTACAACAACTAGTGTTTACATATTGGGTAGATATATACATAATTAGTATGTATTATAATGGGTAGAAGTTTAAGTATTTGACCCATTGACCATATACATTGAATGTAGTTGGGTATAACCCAAAGTCCATGACCCATACCCATGGAGCATAACCCATAACCCATTGCATGACATCATACATAAGTCATGAATGAGTATTATCCATGACCCATGGATTTAACCCATGACCCAGGGACTAGATACACTGCACATACTAGATACATTGTATCTACTTGGATACCCGTGGTACAAAGTCTAGGACCCATGACCCAAAAACCCATGGGCAAAGAGGAGCGTCCCACGGTTCCCCCAGTTTACACTAGATGGATCCCTCAAGTAAGGGATCCGTGGAACAGTAGGCTATTTTACTCTATAAATAGTGAGCCATTTCTTCATTTTGGGTTGCCACTCCTACACCTACTTTCTCCTAGTATCTTAAACCCTTTAACCTCAGATCCTAAGGATCTCTCTATGTAGTTTGTGTTTTGTTTTTGTGTGATTCTCTAGGTTCCTCTTAAAGGCGAGATCACCACCTCTTGAAGTCGAGCAAGCTCAAGTTCATGAGTTGCCATGCTTCGTCATCATCAAGACTACTGAGGTTCTCTTGTTGATAGTTGTTTCTTGTTCCGTAGAAGTGTTGTGTCAAAGGCATTAGTGAAGGATGCCGAAAGAGTCAAGACGAAAGCATTAGTGAAAGGTGCTTAACGTCCGTGTCAAAGGAATTAGTGAAGGATGCCAAAAGAGTCAAGAAGAAGGCATTAGTGAAAGGTGCCGAACGTCCGTGTTAAAGGTATTAGTGAAGGGTGTCTAGAAGTTAAGTCAAGAGGCATTAGTGAAGGATACCAAGGGTGTACAATCGATAAGGTTTATCGATGTACAAATAGAGATAGGTTGTATCCAAGGACTTCGATATCCTTGATGATGCTGTAATAAGGAGTGGGTCTCCTTTTGGGATAGGTGTTGTGTAGTGTTGGGTAGTAGTTCCTCCTTTGTAATGGAACTCTGTATTTAGCCTTGTACTGGATAAAGGGTAGGTGACGTTGTGTTAGGTGTGGTTCTACCTAGTGGAAGAACCCGGTGTCTAGCCTAGTACCAGTACCAGAAAAAGAGGAGGCGACGTTGTGAAGGCTTCTCCGCCACAAGGAGTTGGTGTCGTGTAGTGATTACGAACTCTCGAGTAGGTGACTCGGGGAGTGGAGTAGGGCAAGGAAGGTGTCATTGTAGCCGAACCACTATAAACACTCGTGTCGTAGTTTTGTGTTTCTTACTCTTTACCTTTGCATTACACATTTCCATATCTATCTATCAACATCCAACATACACATTTAAATAGATTAACATAAGTCGATCTAAATAATTTAAAACGAAGTTTTTAATCGGTAAAACTATTCAACCCCCTCTTATAGTTTTCCACAATGGGCAACAACACTTTGGTGTTGCCTAATCTACCTGGTTGCAAACCTCTGGGTTGCAAGTGGATTTTCAAAAGGAAAATGAAGGTAGATGGGACTATTGAAAAATTCAAGGATAGACTAATCATTCAAGGCTTTAAACAAAATTTAGAGATAGATTACTTTGATACTTATCCCCATGTGGCTTGTATCAGTTCCATACGATTGCTGATTGCTTTGGCATTAATTCACAATATGAATATTCATCAGATGGATGTGAAAGCAGCTTTCTTGAATGGTGAATTAGATGAGGAGGTTTATATGAACCAACTTCAGGGCTTCATCATGCTTGACAATGAAAACAAAGTGTGTAAACTGATTAAGTCTCGGTATGAACCGAAACAGGCACCCAAGCAATGGCATCAAAAATTTGATTAAGGGGTTTTTTCTAGTGGTTATGTTCTTAACCAAGCTGAAAAATGTGTGTATATAAAATTTGATGAATCTAGTAATGGAGTCATAATTTGTCTATATGTTGATGACATGCTGATATTTGGCACTGACCAAAATCAGGTTGACCTGACAAAGGAATTTTTCATCAAGGTTCTCCATGAAAGATATGGGGGAGGCTGATGTTATCCTTGGTATAAGGATTAAACATGAAAGTAAAAGAATTTCTATCTCTTAGTCTCATTATATTAAGAAGGTGTTGAGGAAATTCAATTACTTTGATTGTTTTCCTGTGAGTACTCCTATGTATACAAATGAGAAGCTGATGCCCAATACTGGCAAAGCTTTATCTCAACTTGAGTATTCTAGGGTAATTGGCTGCCTGATGTATGCCATAAATTGTACTAGATCTAATATTGCTTTTGCAGTGGGCAAACTGAGCAGGTACACTAGTAATCCTCGTGATCATCACTGTCAAGTAGTTCAAATGGTACCGAAGTATCTGAAGAGAATTATAGATTATAGTCTCTCATATACTGATGCATGTTGGGTTAGTAACACTAAAGACAATTTGTCTAACAGTGGCTAGGTATTTTCCTACTTGGTGGAGGTGCAATTTCTTGGGCATCCAAGAAGCAAACTTGCATTACCAGTTCAACAATGGAATCTGAATTTGTGGCTTTAGCATGTGCTGGTAAAGAGGCTGAATGGTTGAAAAACTTGCTTCTTGAGACTCCATTGTGGCCTAAACCTGTAGAACCTATTTCTATCTGTTGTGATAGTGCAACTACATTGGAAAAAGATTATAGCCAGGTGTACAATGGGAAGTCTAGACACTTAGGTGTCAGGCATATCATGATTCATGAGCTTATCATGAATGGGGTGGTATCCATAGAATTTGTAAGATCTCAACAGAACTTAGCTGATCACTTGACCAAGGGTCTGGCTAGAGACTTGGTTATAAAGTCTACTAAAGGGATGGGCTTAAGTACAACTTAGTCACTGAACGCTAAGACACCAAACTCCCTCCTGAGGAAACTTGGGAGCCGAGTTCAATGTGAAAAGCTGAAACGTTCAGGAGACTGGAGCACATGATTTACAATCATCCCAAGGTTGTGCTTAGAACCTTCTGGTAAGGAGGATGAAGTATATACTTCTTAATGGTTAATTTCTTCGAAAAAATTCTTGGCAGGAGCATGAATAAAGAGGAACCACCTATGTGAATGTTGAAGTTTTGCCTTAGGGAGCTTTGGACTTTTGGCTCTTACAACATTTATGAATTGGATATGGACACATGGCTTGTATAGTGTCAGGAGCGCTTAAGTGTTTGAAAACTTGTTTATCTTCAGGCATTCAAATGAGTTTAAGGGTTCAATTCTTAAAACACGTTGATTCTCGAATATTTGAATGTGTAATATACTAAGATGGAAATTCAATCCTCAAGATATTTTCATTTATGCACATGTTTTGTTTAATGTTTAATTTTCATTCAAAGGAAGTGAACTAAATTTGGGGAGGATTTTTGGAAAATTTAGTGCACTTGAGGGATCAGATTATACTTGGTAATGGGCTTGGAGGTACGAAGTGTACACCCATCAGGTCCCGTATCACCCTGATTCAGATAGTGGTTAAGTGTTATTTAGTCTTTGATGAAGCTGAGTGAGTTTACTCTTTTAGAGAGTGACACTCTGGACTAAATGATATTCATCAGGCTGATGAGTTCAGCTCAGGCTGATAGATCTCATCAGGAAGTTATCTCATCAAATATTTCATGTCATTTGGGAGTGAACCTCTCAGTGAGCATAATCAGGGAGAAACTCTCTCAGGGACTCGCTCATCAGTGAGTGTAACAACAAGCTGGGACTGAATCATGACTGACTTGTAACTGCTTTGACCTATTAAAGTAGCAGTTACAACTGCATTAATGACCACGTGTAATTGGTTGTGTAATCACAAATACATATTATTATGGAGGCTGATTATGTGGGATTAATAGGCCGTTAATCACTTATAATTCCATTGACTAGGTTGAGTTATCTAGACTATAAATAGAGATGATCATATATACATGAAGCACAGATAGAAAACTTGAACACTTGGATGCGCAGGTTATTGATTTGTGCCTAATTCAATAACATACATTCGGTCTTATCCCAAGTAGATATTCGTGATACCCAGGCATTAGGATCGAAAGTTTACTTTGGAAAGTAATAACACGATTCCAAGTGATATCCTGTAACCATTCATTGGTATATTGTTTGCTTTTGATTATCTCCACTCTTGGGATTTTATTTATACAAGCAACATGGGCTATACCAAACTCGCATATCAGAAGTGTACGTGTGTCTATGCCATTGTACAAAAGCTAATTAACCAATTTTGCTTGGTAATTATAGAAAAAAATGACACTTCGTCATGCATACTTACCTAAGAAAATCTAAATCGGTTATATCATGCCTTTGGTTACAGAAGTTAGGGGTGTTGGTTTTTGATTCTATTTTTGCCGAGTGTTTGTTGGGTTCAGTGAATACCCAAACCCCTTAATTCTAGGATTTGAATAGAAAATACCCTAAGTGTTTAGATCCTTAAACACTAACAAGTCACTGAGCGCATAGCCACTCAGTGAGCTGTCTTCGGGATACTAAATAAGAGACAAAGAAGAAGTCTCTTCACTCAGTAAGGCGGAACTTAAGGGGTGAAGACTGAGTCAAGAAGAGGATGGTGAATTCAATGAGTGATGACAATAACTCATCGAATCCCAAACTCCTCACCAACTACTACCATCAAGACAATCATCAAGATAAAGATCAAGGTGAGAAGACTAAAGAATGAGCGGGACAAGGCGGGATAAGTTTGAACAGATAAGACGAAGTCCTTATCAACCAAAGTCAAACTTTCCCGAATCGCTAACTATCGTGCTCGGTGTCATCACCGACAAGAAGAAAGCATCCTTGTCACTTACTCTAAATAGCCATTAGAAATGAGACAAAATACATCAATATTTTGTCTTCAGAACTCGTCGCTTTGTCCTCTAATATAGAGTTAAAAACCATACTTGTATAAATAGCATAAGAGTTGGAGTGAAAGATTTAAGCTTGTGCATTAATTGTAAAACACACACACAAGCCATCTTTCACTCCTCCAAATACAACTATGTCCTTGAGATAGCTCATTGGTTCATGTGTAGTTGTGCTTAGACTTAGCCTAAGCTTAGTGAGGAGTCATACCATACTTGTCATTTCAATCCCAAGTACTATTCCGCAAGTTCTTGGGCAATGTATTCTTTTTGATTCGTTTTAATAAAGAATATAAACGTTGAAAATTACTCAGTGTGTTTATCTTATTAAAACTTATCTTTACTTGCATTACTTCAGTCATGATTCACAATTAGTAGTCTTTATTGTTTTAAGCTAACTGTGAAACGGGAACAACAAGTGGTATCAGAGCAAGGCTGATTATAAAAACCTTTTTTAAGCCGCTCATAAACGTTTTTTAAATCAGGATCCTAATGGCTGAAAGTGATGTGCCCCAACTTGTCGATAAAAAGGGTAAAGCCTATGCTGCTGTTTCCCCTCGACTAGAAGTTGGCAAATTTAACAAATGGAAAAAGCGAATGCTTTGCTATTTGACTGGGATGGAACCTTACTACATTAAGTGCATTAATGAAGGTCCATTTATCCCAAAGACAGCTGAAGGTTTACCTAAACCTGAAGCTCAGTGGACTCAGGACGAGAGAAGAATGGTCAACCAGGACCAAAGGCTCTAAAGCATCATCATATCTTGTCTTCCTAATGATGTTATGGAGTCTGTCATTGGTTGTAGTACAGCTAAAAAAACCTGGAATGACCTGGTCCACATCTATGAAGGTCCCTCAGATACCATGGAAAACATGATTATGGACCTGAAACTTGAGTATAATACCTTCAGGGCTAAAGACTCAGAAACTCTCTCTCAAACTTACACCCGGTATAAAACTTTATTAAATGAATTGTCAAATGATGGTGTAAAATTGTCCAAACATGAAATCAATGTTGGTTTTGTCAATAGTCTCCCTGAGAAGTGGTTGAATTTCTCTTAGGGACTTAGGAATGCTAATCATATCCAGAATCTTGAACTTCCTGAAATATATGGGAAACTTGTCTATGAGGAAAACCTCATCAACATACGATACTCTGACTTGAAAAAGTCTCAGGAAGTCAAGAAGTCCCTGACCACCACTTCAACACCAATTACTACTGCCTTTTATTCAAACAGTGTGGTTCAGGATTTTCAGGAAAATTCAGATGATAAGCCTGATGAGAGAACAAGCGAGGAGTACCTGAATGACTTGAACACCGAGTTCCAAGAAAGGGCACTCCTTGCTAACTCCAGAAGGTTTATAAGAAGGAACAAAAGTTTTTCAAATGCTAAAGCTAATGAGGACACTGCGTGTTTTAAGTGTCACAAAAAGGGTCATTTTGCTAAAGATTGTTTTTCAAAAACCATCTCTAAGCCCTCTTACAAACCCTCAGGGTCAAATCAGTCCTTAGGTTTTAGCAAATTTCAACCAAAAGTATATCAGTCTCATCAAAATTTCCAAAACAAGTCTGACAAAAACAAAGCTGTTGATTTTGAAGCCAAATATAGGAAAGCCAAGGCTAAACTAGCATTTCTTGAGGCCACTCCCTCAGAAACAACAAACAATGTTAAATCTGTGCAGGGTAAAAACAAGGGCCTGGTATCTGAAGTCTTCGACTGGGATGAAGAGCAGTATCCTCAGACGATGAAATGGTGCAAGTCAGTGCACTGATGGCTCTTTCAGAAGAGGACAAGCTAGCTGTTGGGAAGAATCATGCTAGGAATGGTGAATGGGTGAACATCACTATGAGGAAGGTAAATAATTTACTTTCTATGGATGATGATTCTGATTGGCAGTCTTTCATGAACTATATTAATGTTGACCTTAAGTTCGTAGAAGAGCAACGATTAAATCTTTTTTCAAAATACAACCAGTTAAGTTTTGAATTAAACAAGTGTAGAGATGAACTGCTTATTTTGAAAAAAGCCAAGCTTGAGGCTGTCACACTACAAATTCAAAACTCTGAATTAGTTAAAAGAAATCAAGCTCTTCAGGAAGAACTTAAAAAGGAAAAAGATATCATTGAAAGCTGGAATGCTAAGAACCCTAGAGTCTTTGACACTGTTCAAGCCCCCAGTAGCAAAAAGAGAATCTTAGGTGAAGATCACCTCACTAATTCTCTCAATGAAGACCAAAGTCCAAAACCATTTGTGTCTGCTGACATCCTTTCCAAAAAGGAGTTAATTGATTGGGTTGAAAGGGTAAACCCTAAGAGTAAGCTTCCAAACTTCGATTCTAGAAGGATTCTTGAGCCTGAGAGTCAAGATCTCAAGAGCATGCTTGGACTCCCTGATGTACCCAGTAGTACTGAACACATCACTGAGTCTGAAGCTGAATCTGAAGCACCGATTATACCTTTGAAACCTCTTCAGGGTGCTGCACCTAGCTCTGAGCTTACTCCGTTACAATTCAACCCTCACTCTCCTAAAGAAAGGTCAGGTCGTGGTAGAACCATTTTGAAAAGACCAACAAAACCAACCCAAGAAGATTCAGTCCCCACTGAGACTTCCACATTTTCAGTTCCTGCTGAAGAAGACCAAATCCATCAATTGACTGAACTTGTGAGGAAGTTGACTGATAAGATGAACTCTATAGAGAAAGCTCCTGATTCAACAATCAAGGACCATAAGTCAACCTCCTATGGCTCATCTAGGTCAAAGTCAATCATCAAGACCAAGCAGAAGTGTGATCTGTGCCATTACACCAGCCATACAACTGATAATTGCTACAGAATCATTTTTTGCATGATCTGCAAAAAGGAAGATCACAGAACTTCTGACCACTTACAGTATGTAAGTTCATTCAGTGAAGCAACTCATACCAACACTGGTCATCAATATGCTTCATCCTCTAAGCAGGGTCAAAGACATAAAGCTAAACCTTTTCCTCCTTGGCCATATTGTGGCTATAATGATCATCTTCCTAATGACTGTCTCATGAAGTCTTGCTGTGATATATGTGGAAATCCAGCTCATGAGACATCTCAGCATGATAGAGTCATCCAGGCAAGGAGAAGTTCAAAACAACCCCGCATCACTAAGTCTTCCTCAGTAAGCAAATGCAAAACCTGTGGTAGCACACTTCACTCAACCACTGATCATGAATCAATTTCTAAGTTCAAACAGACCATGAGACCCAAGCCCACTAGTAAGTGGGTCAGCAAGAGAAACTAATTCAGTTTACTATTTGTGCAGAGACACGCCAGGGAGCCTATTTGGCATCTAGATAGTGGATGTTCAAGGAGCATGACTGGTGTAAAGTAGTATCTGCACAAGTATGTAAAGGAACCAGGACCCAAGGTAGTATTTGGTGATAAATCATCATGTCCCACTGAAGGTTATGGTTCAGTAAACTGTAATGGAATAGTTTTCTCTAGAATAGCTTATGTCAATGGTCTAAAGTACAATCTCATCAGTGTCAGTCAGTTGTATGATGCAAAATACATAGTGCAGTTCAATGATAAACAAGGTACAATTTTCAATGCCAGCAAAGAAGTTGTTTTAATAGCTCCCAGGAGAGATGATGTATATGTTCTTGACATGTCAGCTCTCTCTCATAATGGGACATGTCTCTTTGCCAAAGCCACTAAAACTATCAACTGGCTATGGCACAAGAGAGTCTCTCACTTAAAGTTCAAAAATATAAACAACTTGGCAAAACAAAACAAAGTCCTTGGTATGCCATCACTGGTTTTTGCAAAAGACAAACCATGCTCAGCCTGTGAAAAAGGTAAACATCACAGAGCATCATTCAAAACAAAACAAAATTTCTTCATCAAAGTCGCCTTCACCTCCTCGTGATATGGATCTCTTTGGACCACACCAAGATCAATCCAAAGATGAGAAGTATACACTTGTCATTGTTGATAAGTTCTCAAGATACACTTGGGTATACTTTCTTTCCAAAAGAGTCGCATCAATCGATACCATAATATCATTCATCGTGAAGATTGAAAATTAGAATGGCATTACGCTTAAACAAATCGAATCGACAATGGTACCGAGTTCGTAAATCAAGAGCTTGAGAGTTTCTGTGATGAAAAAGGAATTTCACAAAACTTTTCATCTCCATATACCCCTGAACAAAATGGGGTTGCTGAAAGGAAAAACAGAACTCTCATTGAGGCTGCTAGAACCATGTTAAATGGCTCAGCACTTTCAAAGCACTTCTGGACTGAATCTGTCAAAACAACATGTTACACTCAAAACATGTCAATCATTGTCAAGAGGCATAACAAGACCCCATATGAGATCTTCAAAGGAAGACTTCCTTACATCAACTACTTTCATGTGTTTGGGTGTCTTGTGTTCATTCACAATCACAAGGATCACTTAGGCAAATTTGATGCAAAAGCTGATGAAGGATATTTCTTAGGCTACTCACTAATATCCAAAGCCTTCAGGGTGTTTAAAACCAGAAGACAACAAGTTGAGGAAACCTTTCATGTCACCTTTGATGAAAGTTCAGAAAGCATCAGGTTTACCAATACCTCAGTGGAGGAAATAGGAACTGATGACTCATCAAGATACCCTCCTAATGAGTTCAACATTGAAATCAATTCCTCATATCAAGCTGATGCTGATATCTCATACTATGTATGCCTCACAACCTTCCTCAACCTACAATAAGTGAATTCATTGATTCTCCATCAGTCCCTCCTGGGATAGGTAATATTGAACCAAATGTTCAGGAACCTGTAATTCATGAACCCCAACCTAAACAAAGCATCTCAACAGATGATCTAAATGATTCTGTGGCTCCTGCACCTGAACCCATTCCTGAGTTTCCAGTGACCTCATCAAGCTCAAGTCATAGACCACAAAGTAAGTGGACAAGATCTCAAGACATTGAGCTTGTGAACATCATTGGTGAACCCACTGAAGGCATGCTCACAAGAAGCATGACTGCTAAGTTAACTGCAGCTTCAGCCAATGAATGTCTATATGTTGTATTTCTATCAGAATTAGAACCCAAAAGTGTCACTGAAGCTCTAAAACATCCAAGTTAGGTTCAGGCTATGCAAGATGAACTTCAGCAGTTTGAGAAAACAAGGTCATGACCTTGATCAAATGTCCTCAGGATGTCATTGTCATAGGAATGAAGTGGGTGTTCAGAAATAAAACTGAAGAAAACGACACTGTCATTAAAAACAAAGCCATACTTGTAGTTAAAGGTTACAGTCAACAAAAAGGCATTGACTATGATGAGACATTTGCTCATGTTGCAAGAATGGAAGCCATCAGGATCTTCCATTCATTTGCAACCTACATGAACTTCAAAGTTTACCAAATGGATGTAAAAAGTGCATTCCTGAATGGTGAACTCAAGGAAGATGTGTATGTTCAACAACCTCCTGGCTTTGAGAGTAGTGAGTACCCTGACTATGTCTGCAAGCTTGACAAAGCCCTATATGGACTAAAACAAGCTCCCAGAGCATGGTATGAAACTCTCTCAGCCTTCCTGATTCAAAACAAGTTTGTCAAAGGAAAGATAGACAACACACTGTTTATCTATAGGACAAAACAAGATGTGATACTAGTCCAAGTATATGTTGATGACATCATCTTTGGCTCAAAAAATTATACTCTTTGCAAACCGTTCGAAAAACTGATGACAAAGAAATTTGAAATGAGCATGATGGGTAAACTCACATACTTCCTTGGACTACAAATCAGACAAATTGATAAAGGAATCACCATCAGTCAAGAGAAATATACCAGAAATCTCTTGAGGAAATATGAGATCTCTGACTGTGCTTGAGTGAAGACACCAAAGGTCCCTCCAAATAACCTTGGACCCGATCTCACCGGCAAATCAATCAATCAAACTCATTTTAGGGGATTGTAGGATCATTGATGTATCTAACTACTTCCGCACCGACATACAATTCTCAAGATGTCTAATAGTAAGATATCACCCAATCCTAAAGAATCCCATCTCACTGCATCCTCGACACCGAAAGGAACTCCAAGCCTTGGACTTTGCTATCCAAAATGTTCGTGGTTTGACCTCAAAGGATATTCGACTGATTATGCAGGTGCAACATGGACAAAAAAGTACCTTAGGGTCTTGTCAATTTCGTAAAGGAAAGTCGGTTTGTTGGAGTGCTAAAAGCAACAATCGGTGGCTATGTCTTCACCGAAGTCGAATATGTAGCGACCGCAGGTGTCAGGCTAATGTGTTGTGGATGAAAAGTCAACTCAGTGACTATGACATCCATTACAAGATGGTACCCATCTTTTGTGATAGCACCAGTGCTATAGCAATCTCCAACAACCCTGTTCTTCACCAAAGAACCAAACACATTGATATCAGATATCATTTTATTAGGGACCACATCATCAAAGGAGACATAGAACTCCATTTCATCCCTACTGAATATCAGCTTGCTGATATCTTCACCAAACCTTTGGATGAACCCACCTTCAGGAGACTGAAAGCTGAATTAGGAATACTTGACATTGAAAGTCAGCAACCTGATAATCAATCCTAACCTCAGCGAGTTTTCTCTGAAATGGTCCCTGATCCCTGAACTAAGCCCAAATAATCGTCTCACTGAATGAGTAAGACTCATTCAGGGTCCCTGACATTGGATATTGAGCATTGAATGAGTAACTAAATGCTCTAAGTATTTCAGTTACTTAATGTCCTAGGTTGGTAATAATATCAATTTAATATATGAATATATGTCTCTATATCCTTTTGTCATCCATGTCATGGGTCCCTCACAACCTTACCTTATCCCACTTGGCATTGAATGCCTCCTCTCACAACAAATATTCTTAGGATATTTTAACCATGCAAGATGCACTTTTACTGTGCACTGCAACTGTTCTCTTGAAAACCGTAAGAAAACTGCGGGCAGTGGAGTGGTCGCATTAAATGAGGTAAATAAAACGTTTTCAATAAAAACTTTACAAATCCTCACATGTACAAAATCTACCCTCTCACCACTCTATAAATACCCCTCTCAAAACAAAAAAAAAAAAACACACACAATTTGTTTTCTGCAACCAAACTCTGTCAAAATATTTTCTCAACCCAGAAACAATTGTATGTTCTTCGATCTAAAACCAGTTTTTAAGAAAAATCTTCTCTGCAAAAAACTTACAAAAGCTTTATCACAAACTTTAAAAGAATCTTACTTCTTTGATTATTCTTGTCAAAACGTTATAAAAAAAAACCTAAAATCTTTCAATGGAAATGGCAAGAACACAAAGCCTTCAGTTTGCACCTCAGTGGGTAGGTAGTCTTGAAAATGTTGAGTTTAAAACAAACAATATTATAGGAAATTTTGAATACCCACATGATGTCCCAGCCTAAAAGGGAATCATGAAATTTTTGCTAAAATGCCCACTGAAAAAGGCCTTTGTTCAGTCCCCTTCAATACTGTACAAAAACCTCCTCAGGGAGTTTTGGGCAACTGCAGTGGCCTATGACCTGACACCCACAACTGATGAGACAGACCTCAGACCACTCAGGGAGTTTCTCATCAAATTCTCAATTTTAAATGGGGAACAATCAGTCACCCTGGACTATAAAACCTTTTGTACATCTACAGGGCTTGACTATAATCTAGGAAAATATGTTGCTCACCCTGAACTAGCCACTGTTAAGGTTGAGTTGGGTAAAATTGTTTTGCATCCAAAATTTTTGGACAGAACCCCAGTCACCAAGAACTCTTTTCCCGTGGCTTGGAAGATCCTATTCACTTTTGTGATTCAGGTTCTCGGCGGGAACCATTCATCCATTGAACAGGTTAATTCTATTCAGTTGATGATGGCATACAGCTTGATGACTGGGACTGATTTCGACATTGGGGAGATCATTTACAGTGATCTCGTAACCAAGCTACTGAGCAAAACTAGGGAAAAATATGTTTCTTACCCTAGGTTTGCCTCATGTGCTTTACAAGTGTTACTGGGTTGCAATTATCCTCAGGAATACAAATATGGCGCTTTACCTGCCATCCTGAGCCCTTCAAATTTTCAAAAGGACCCATCTCTTGTCACTGAAATTGAATTGACGGCCCATATGGTTGTCAGAAAAAACGTAGGGACTCAAGGTCTCCAAACCCCGCTCCCAAAAGAGAAAGGGAAGTCTCGATCGGGACTAAAACCAAACCCAAGTCTCGGGGCCCCGAGGCTTCTGAGACACTGACCTAAAAGGCCCAAAAGACCAGGCGCTAGGATACCTCAGTAATATAAAGGATTTCACAAACACATTAAACCACAATCCATATGGGGCGATACAAGTTTTAGAGAGAAAGTTAGAGAGAAAGGAAGAGAGTTGGGAACTATATGAAACAAAGAAAATGGTATTCAGCTCAACCCTCACCTGGGAGGTAGAGGTATTTATAGTGTCTTAAAATAAACGCCACCTACAGGCAAAGGGATCGTGCATACAAGGGGTAAAGACCCGTCCGTCCTCCACGGTGTTACTTAACTAACTACTTATTAACATAACTTGACTACGACTACGAGCTTTCTAACGAATACATATACTTGAGGTGACCGACTCTTTAACGGCTGGATTTTCTAAATCCTAACAATCTCCCCCTAAGGGAGGTCACCTCAAATTACACAGAATACAAACATATATTACATTAAGATTGTTCTTAGATTATTGTTTAAGTTCATTGCTCTGTAGCTCGTAGTCTTTGATTCTTCATGTTTTGCTTGTTTGGACAATTTAAGTGGAGGTCTTTAACTGATCCACGTGATGATGAGTTTTGAGCCGACTTTGAGATCATCGACTTGCATAAATCTCGACTCTTCCATTGTAGTGTTGACATTATGTGATGTTGTGACGGTGGACCGACATGCTCACATTCGGATCATGATTTCTTTTCATCGAGTAGCGGAAGCTTTAGTTGATTCATGATATTTGCGGCGAACAGAGAATCATGGAGTGAGAATATCGAGTCATTGATGCACTAATCATGAATTCTTTGGAAATGAATGTGTTGTGTGAGCATGAGGCTATGGATTGACCTCTCCATTCGATCACCAGAACGTTGGGTGTACCACATACAATGATTAGCAATAAAGCGCCGAAAGTGTCTTTGATCACTTTCATCACTTTCGTTGAATTGAGGTACACGGCCCACGGTTCCCCGTTGATCAGTACAAGTACTTCCTATGATCAGGTATAATTCTAAAGAATCTCCTTGTTTCGCAGCTGCTCTAGCCATTCTCAAACCGGAGCGTCTCAAAGAAGACAACACGGAGTGAGTGAACTAGCGAATTTGAGATTCACTGATTGATGAAAAGAGATTTGAAAAACAATCGTGTACTGATCAAAATAAAGTGTTTTTGCAATACAACGAAGGTTTTAAGGAAAATCAATTATCAATCATAAACACCTTTTATTTTTGAAATATTAATACACAGTCGATGTGCTAGAGAAAAGAGTTTTAAGCACAACGACCGGTTTTTCAAAGGTATCCATCAATCCATAACCTGAACTAGGATTGTTTCAAAATTTTGATTCGCCCCATTGTTTCTGTTCAGTTGTCACATGGTTGATATATTGGATAGATCTCACATGCCACCTACCAAGAGCTTGATTGATGTTGGCTCTAGAAGGCTTTCCATCTTCATTGTGAATATGTTTGCATATCACTCAGATGTTCTGGCAATACCACAAGGATAATACGGAGGACTCTTAAAATATATTCTCTCTTTCCACATTGTGTAAAACAGAGAGTCTTCATTGATTGTGTCCTTAATGAGATTTATTGATGATCTTGTGGCTCTAGACTCAATTGTGCACATTTGGTTCCTATCTTGGGAGACTAGGGAGAGGGTCTCTTCTTCAATATCAACCATCTCTAAGAGAAAGTCGATAGATAATGTAGGTTCCCCTGTGAGAATGAAACAAGTCCTTTTAAGAGGAACTTGAGTAGCTTGGGAAGATGTAGTGCAGTGCGTCACTGGGTCCATGAAGTCTTGTTGTAGGATCGTAATATTATTGTGTTATGATGATTCGGGTGGTCTTGGATGATCAAAATACATGTTAGACATTTTAGAGAGAGAAAGTAGAGAGAGGGAGTTTCTTGGTAGAGACTTGATGAACAAAATGTGAAAGGTTAGATTAGAAAGCTCCACCCCTTCCATGGATGGAAGGGGTATTTATAGTTACATAAGATACGTCCTCCTGTCGGACTGTGGATCAGGCATACAGTGGGTAAAGACCCGTCCTTCCTCTACGGTGTTGCTCTAAACTAAACTACGCTACAAACTAACTGGTTAACTACTAAACAACGTAAATAACTATAAGTCTACGAGCTAACTTATGCTAGATAACATTTGGGGTGACCGACACTTCACAATGGAATTTCCAATTCCTAACAATCTCCCCCTAAGGGAGGTCACCCCATGTTTTACATTTTAAATCCTAGCATTCTATTAAATCTTCAGTCTTGAGCTCGTAGACTTGAATTCTTAATTTCCGCAATCTTTGTGCTTTAGCAGTGACTCTTCATAGTCCACATAAATTTATACTTTCAGTGGAGGCCTTTGAACTGATCCACATCTTTGATGATCTTCGAGCTTTCATTGAGATCATCAGCCATAACAAATCTCTCTGGATCATCCATAGTTGTGTTTCCATCATGTGATGTTGTGACTTTAGGACCGACATGCTCACACTTTCTGGATCATGACATCTTTCCATCAGAGTAGCGGAAGCTTTACTAGTTCATGATATTTGCAGTAGTGAGAGCGTAAGCATAGTATAAAATATCGTAACCGGGTTATGTAGATATGCACAAGTCATGATTTCTTCAATTAAGTGTAGATCTTTGTGAGCATGCGGCTTTGGATTGACTCCTAAATTCGATCAACCGCAACCGTCCAAATATACCGCAAACAACAGTTAGCAATAAAACACACGAAAGTGTCTTTGATCACTTTCGTTGAATTGAGGTACACGCCCACGGTTCCCGTTGATCGATACAAGTCTTGCTGTGATCGGTAGAATTCCAAAGAATCTCCTTGCAGGGTTTAGCAGTTGCTCTAGCTGTTCTCAAACCGGAACGTCTCAAAGAAGACAACACGGAGTGAGTGAACCAGCGAATTAAGATTCACTGATTGAAGAAAAATTGATTTGAAAAACAATCGTGTATTGCTTGAAGAAAGAGTTTTGCAATACGACGAAGGTTTTATGAGAAAGATCAATTTTCAATCAAAATACTTTTTGTATTAGAGAATGAGTACACATTCGATGTGTTAGTAAAAAGAAGAGATTCGCACATCGAACGGTTTTTCTAAAAGTATTTTTCAATCAGAGATACTTTTTGTGTTTGAAAACATGAATACACATTCGACGTGCTAGAGAAAAGAAGGTTTGCACATCGAACGGTTTTTCCAAAATTTATTTTCAACCAGAGATACTTTTTGTTTTTGAAAATGAATACACATTCGACGTGCTAGAGAAAAGAAGGTTTGCACATCGAACGGTTTTTCCAAAAGTATTCGTCAATTCCAATCCTGGACCAAGGTTGATTCACGAGTGAATCGCCCCATTGTTTCTATCCAGTTGTCACAAGTTTGATCTTTAGAGAAGATCTCACATGTCACCCACCAAGAGCTTGTTAGATGTTGGCTCTAGAAGGATTTCCATCTTCATTGTGAATATTTTTACATATCACTCGGATGTTCTGGCAATACCACAAGGATAATGCGTAGGACTCTCAATATATACTTACTTTCCACATTGTGTGAAACAACAAGTCTTCATTAATTTTGTGTCCTAATGAGATATTGTGGATGATCTCTTGGCTCTAGACTCAAATTATGCACATTTGGTTTCCTATGCCGGAGACTAGGGAGAGGGTCTCCTTCTTCAATATCAACAATCTCTAAGAGAAAGTCGATAGATAATGTCGGTTCCCCGTGAGAATGAAACAAGCCCTTTTAAGAGGAACTTGAGTAGCTTGGGAAGTTGTAGTGCAGTGCGTCACTGAGTCCATGACGTCTTGTCTTCGATACCGGCGTTACCTTAGTAACTACCAGTAGCATATGTATTGAACCCGGTTTATGCCCTAAGGTTGAATTATTGGAGGGCTATTTCTTTTCACCCTTTTCACATTCAATTCTTTTTCATTCTTCAACCCTTCAAGCTTACCGAGACTTCATTACTAGAACCTTGTTGGGTATATTCCAGTACTAGCTCTGTCTCAGTCCGCACTCTTCCCATATCTCACTTTTCTCCTTTTTTCATCATACCTAAGGACTCTACACTTTCTAGTGGATTGTCCCTGGGTAGATCCCTCCGGCTCTGGCGGATCATGGGAACGAATACCTAACCTAACCATCCGTATAACACCATGCATAAAGTAAATTGGTCGGTCTTTTGGTATTGTTCTTTCCTTCATGAAACCACCTAAAAAATCATTTAGAAAAACAATCAAGGTACTTGTGATACGAGACCAAAGCATTTTGTACTTTAATAGTTTTGATCATTTAGAAAACCTCCCCCTCAACATGTGCATATGATTTAGAAATAGTTTAGCACATGGAGACAAGAGGACTTTGAAATATTTTCTTTAATAACAATTTTCATAGAAAAAGCCATTTGATTTTCTTGGTAAATTCTCCCCCTCAATATGTGCGTAGGATATTTGAAATCATTTTATCACATAGAGGAAAGAGTTCTTTTGAAGCACATTCACGATCATAAAAGCCATTAAGAAACCATTTGCTCCCTCTCAATATGAGCATCGATAAACGAAAGAGTTTAGCATATATTAGAGAGAACTTGCACTTTGAATCAAAACGATCACCATTTATCAAATTTCATTATTAAATCACAAATTCTCCCCCGATCAAAAATATCAAACCCTTTGAGATTTTGGATCCCAAGTGATTTAATAAGGTTTAGAAAACATGGGAGAAAATGCGCCTGGTTTAAATACTCTTCTGTTTTTTGGTTAAATGCTCCTCCTCAACATATGCATTGTATATTTGAAATCGTTTGGCACATGGAGGCAAGAGTGTTTTGAAACAATTACCCTTTAAAACATGATTTGAGATTTAAATCACGATCTCTCCCCCGATCAAAAATTTCAAACCAATTGAGATTTTGGATCCCGATTGATTTAAATCATTTAGAAAATTTTTGTGAAAGACGTGGCAAGATTTGATTTTGAAAAATGACAGATAAGGACCATTTTAAGACATTAAAGATTGTTAGTGTCAGGTATGATTGTTTTAAGAGATCTTTTAGTAAAATAAAATAATTTTACAATCAAACAAGAACAGAAAAAATTTCATTTTGACAGATCTTTGAGTTTTAAAGAAAATCATACCATGACATAACATTAAATCTTTAGATCACCATATTTTAACGTACAAAGCAGACTTTTATGAAGAAATATTGTTTGAAAATAATTTATTTTAAATCACTCTCCCTCAATTGATGACCGTAGTCGATGATTGAGTGACTTATATTTTGATAAAATGAAGTCCGTGATTTTCAAAATTTAGTCCAATTTATTTTCAAAACAATATTTTTCCATTTTCAAAACAATTTTAATCAAATATTTCAAAATTGTTTAAAATGGTATCCTCGCACAAAGATACGTTAGGTGGTTGAGAAGCTTCGTTGATGTTTGTAGGGCGGAAGAAAACCGTCTGCAGATGCAATGAGACTTCTTACGTTGCATTTTAATGCCAACCGAGGTCAAATTAAGCTCCGCTTTCTTCAATCACTTGAGAAAACCATCTGCGATGCGGTGAGACCTCTTCGTTGCATTTTCATGCCAACATTCCATAGAAGTCCAATTAAGCTCCGCTTTCTTCATTTGTTAACCCAAGATATAGTTACCCTTTCCTTTCGCATCCAATCATCATATTATGTGGGATCCGAATCGAACATTCTTATATACCAATATACCGCATACGTTAGTGAACACACATCTGATATATGGTGGTCGACATCACCCAAACAAAGAATCGACTAATTAAAGTCAATCCAACATATCAATCAGATCATAAAAGATATGGGAATAACGTGTTTATCAAACTTTAATCATCTAATCCTAACAATCATATCCTAGGCACCTAGTCCTTCAACGTAGGTTAACATCATTTTCGCCAGCATTTAGGATAATTAGATAAGTCCGATAGATGATATTAATTTGAAAACATTCTTCCCCTCAATCAATGACTTATTTTCTGAAGATTTTAAAAGCGCTGAAGTCATTGATTGAGTTTGCAAATTTTATAAAAACTCTGAGTCAGATTGTTTTTAAAGCAACTCATTTACCACCATTTTTTTTAAAGCAACTCTATTTGGTTTTTGAAAAGTATTTACAATGATAGAGAAGACGATATAGTTTAAGAAGATGATGATATTCGTACCAAGATAAGGATATCGAGCAGCCCCGTTGTAGAAGATAGAAGTCATCATCCCTAAAACTTTCACCACCAAAGCTTCCGAGGCTCTTGCATAGAAGAAAGAAATTGAACCATCCAAAAGTGAGACTTTGGCAGCTTCCCCCCAAACAGAAAATCCTTTAGCTGAGCAGATTCAAATCTTTCTTTCAAGATTCCGTAAGCCAGGTGCACAAAGAAGCACACCATTATCATCGAACTTGCTGCTCCTTTTAAGAATAATCATTGTGATTCTTTGTTTGAGGCTATATCATCCAATAGAACAACAACAACGTATCATCCCACATTTAAATAATCTTCTTAAATTTCCTTTCAACCGAAGTCTGAAGCAATCCATAACAAAAGGTGTCAAGAGACCACTTCCCCCGAGTAGTTGAATTGATGCAGCCCGTCTCTTAAAATAGAGCTCACGAACCCGAATACACATATACCTAAAGACAAAGAAACTTATACCATCGAAGTAACAGATTAAGTCCAATAGCCAAAGAATAACCCTGATGTATACTTTTCTCTCCCTCTGAAGAAAATGTATGAAGCTCAAGAACCCGAAGTACCCAAATGCCCAAAGAGAGAATAACCGATAACATTGAAGAAGCAAGCCGAATTACTGATTATCTCTGCGGATGATAATCTCTGCGGATGTCAACTCCGGAATAAGTGATTATATCTCTGAATCACTGATTAAGCCCTCAAGTAAAACAGCTGAGCATCCCCAATGTACATAATATCTCTCCTCTGATGATTGCGATAACATCGAAATCATCACACACTTGTGTACCTCTGTTATCTTCAGAAACTGACTCTCTCTTACATCTCTTCCCCCACTTAGTTGGAATAAGAACACTAAACGCCTTGATGAGTAAAACCTTGAGTATCTCTGCGGTCATGACATTCGTCTTCCTGGGATATCTTCAATCACTTAGAAGTATTAAGCTCATCAAGTTTACTCGCCATGAGTCAAACCTTGAGTTTCTCTGCGGTAATAACATTTGTCTTCTCGGGATATCTTTAATCACTTAGAAGAATTAAGTTCGTCAAGTTTACTCGCGTTTAGACGCTTGTCTCCTTTCCCCTTGCTGGTTTTGACACTTCAGAATCAGCAACATATTATAAGCCCAAATACTATAAATCTGTTGAGAAGAACGCTTGAAGTCTTTGTGAGAATCAACTTGCTAAAGTGGAATGCGAGCAAGTCTAATTGGGGATTAAATCAGACAATTCAGCCTCCCCCAATTAGTGCTCTCCTCTAAACCGAAAATCTTTATGATGAATGCTTGAATTAAGAAGAAGTCTTTAGATCGTTAAATGCAACTCGTCTTTAGTCTTCTAACATGCAACATAAAATGTAGAACAGAATGTAGACTCGACCTTCTTCAAGATTGTTCAGTTGGGGAATAGATAGTTAACATCTTCATCTCACCAAATGCATTCCCGTTAACTTACAAATAGCAAATCCCCTTAACTCAAATCCCTCCCAATCAAAAAAGAACAGAAAGATGTTCATTAAGGAAATCAGCCCCGCAACTGGAAGCACTTTGTCGTTAAACAACTCAGCTCGTGTGAAGATGTCAACCAACGGCTCTTAGAAGAAAAATCCATTTGAAGATGACCCGATAAGAAGAAGCTCGGTTCTTACATGAGTTTAGAGCCGTTTGACCATTTATTCTCTAATAACAATCAACCATGCAGAATTATCATACTTCTTCTCCCCCTCAAGAATTGCATACGGAGATGCCATTCTTGATTAAACAAGTGAATATCTTCCAAATGTAGTCTATTCACACTTCTCCCCCGCAAAATTAGCACATGATGTCGCCATCGTCATTATAGTTGAGCAAGTGGAATAAGAAAACAATCAACGGTAGTCCGGTTCACTTGATAATCGAAAGCACATGGAAAAAGCATGAAGCATGTTGATGAGAATGGTCATAATAGAGAAGATTTCTCTTCTTCAGAAGATAAAGCGCACTGACACGTACACTTTTTTTTTTCTTTAGAGAACGAGGCATGAACTGTTGTGTTCATACGTCATAATCTCTCTCTTTTCATCATCTCTTAGCAAAACATGTAATCACCCCATTATCATTCAGTAGGCTCTTTGTCGTGACAACTGATGGAGAAAACCTAATATGATGAATTTGACCCTGAAGTAAACTAACCCAAACTCGTGACTTAAACTTGCACATATGTAACATAAAGCGGTGTCGAGACTTCATCCTCCATTGAATCTCTACGTACTCTATACTCTTCATCTAACAAACCATCAAGTATAAGACGTACATCACCTCTTGAAAATCCACAATTGAATGTGACACTGAGCACTACAACGTAACTCCTTAAAGTGATAGTTATTTTGTGGTGGTAAGAGCCCAATTCCCCCAAGTGGTAAAAGAAAAGGTAAAAGACACCCAACAATAACTAGATTTCCAAGTCTTCGTTTTTTGATAATAAGCTCGAACAAGGAACTTTGATAATGGTTTCATCCTGACCATGGTTAAAAGCACATAACCCCGTAAAACCTTGTAATAACCAAACTGCCATGACGAATATCCAAACACACATCCAATTCATGAAGTACACCTTTTATCCTTCTTCAAGCGTAAATCGTAGCACCAAAGATCGTAAAAGATCCCAAATACACTTTCCTTTTCTCCAGGATGGTTCCATCGTCACGGGATTTTACAAGTCTATGATTTAAACCGAGAAATAGTTTCTTTCGCGGGATTTTACAAAATCAAGACAAAACCGTAACAATGTCAGCTTGAATGTGTTATGACAACTTTGGTTCCGGTGAATATCTGTTTTAGGGGAACATGCAGCGGTTCATCAATGATTCTTTACCCATATGTAGACAACTTCACAAACCATACTAAGTCGAGTAGTATACACTACTTTCCCCTGAAGGTTGACCGTACACGTTTCTCCCCCATGATGGTTTCGAACTTTCGGAAGCATCATAACGTGTACGACCATTTGTACGAGAAGTTCTTGTCATAAGCAAACAACTTGAAAAATCATGAATGACGCTGAAGATTATTGAAAGATTTTGCTTAGACTGTGAAGTATCATTGACGTTTTGTGGCGTCGAATATCTCATGGGAATTGCTGAAAATGAACCTCCATTGATTCATCGGCTAGTAGTAATGACCACATATGGAGGTAACCTGATACAACAAATATCTCGAAAGTAATACCATACAAAAACTCCGTAGTCATTTTCGATTATCGCTCAAGCCGTGAATTTGTATCCTCCGTGAAATATGCCATACCAACAATACCATTCATTATACCAAAAATGTTATCCAAAAAATAATTTTTTTTGACAATATCTTTTGATAATGTACAGTCTACGACATCATACCCATGAGGGTTTCGAAATTTTTGACAAAAATGTTATCCAAAAAGAATTCAGTCCAGCCCACGACATCATCATATTAGGGTCCACATATATGGCCCAACTCCAAATGAGAAGCCAAAGTCCACTCGACCAGACCAAAGCATGTATACCCGGTTCAATTTAGTTACCAACGCGATCCAACCTATATTGATATTAAAAATCCGGTTATAAGAGTGAAACTTGTCTTAACCTAACCCTAATACAATCAGAGAAAATAAAACGCCTCCTCCCCTAATATTTCTCAAATATAACGCCCCAAACATCAACTCTTTCCAAGATCCATCAAATCACTCTCCTCATCTCATCACTTCACCACAGTTCTTATCACATCAAAAATAGAAAATGAATCACAAAAGCTTCTCATTATCCTTCCTTGCATATCAAGAACGGCGTCATGATCTTTCAGGGTCACGGGTAGGTTTATGTTGTGGTTTTGCGTTTTTAATTATGTCTATGAACGAATTAAAGAGATAAAAATAACATAATTGTTATATTTTATTTCTTTGATGATTCGATAATAAATTGAAGCTTTGTTTTCGAACATATTGAAAGATCCATGATGATGAAGGTTCGAAGAAAAATCTTTTGCAAGATTAAAAATGAACCAGTTTCAGAGATCAATTTATATTTTAAATACTTGTTTGTCGAGTCTTGTTTATGATGGATATGAGATAGAGGTTGTAAGAGGATGATGAGTAATTATAAATTGTGATTTGTAGTAGAGGTTGTAAGAGGAGGGAGGTTTTGTTTCGGTTCTATAGAGATCGGCTTCGATGCAACTCTAAAATTGTTTTGAGATCCATGGACCAATGATGTAATGTAACTGAGGTCGTGTTGAGTCCTGGTATTTGGTGTGAAGTCGTGGTCAAATAGTCTTGGTCTTCTTCTTCTTCCTTTCTATGTAAGTCGCTAGGTCTAATAACATGCATTGAGTACACAAGTCGCTAGGTCTGTTAACAAGTCGCTAGGTCTATTATCAAGTCGCTAGGTCTGTTAACAAGTCGCTAGCTGCATTTTTGAGTCAAGTCGCTAAGCCAACTCGCTAACCCAACTCGCTAAGCTAACTCGCTAGGCCAATTTGCTTCAGTTGTTGACTCAATAGTCAACAACTCGCTACCAGGTACAAGCACAAGTCGCTACTGAACGTACAATGCATCTAGACTATTTTGAGGACAAGTCGCTAACTTGATATACGACTTTTTCCGATGATTTTTCCGACCAAATTCCGACCACCTTCAAAGTTACCCAGAAAAACTGCATAAAAATGCTTTGTTTGCTCAGTTTGACCAAGAAAAAAGACTTTGACCACATGGTAGATCACACTTTGGTAACAAAAACAGTCATACAAATAATATAAGCAACCTGTTTGGACATAAATGACACAGAACTGATATTGACATTGAAACCAAATGACTTTATGTTTTGGACCAAATAGAGGATACCAAAAAAAAACGTGTATCAAAAGCTGTCACCACAAAAGCTGAAAACAAATATCCGGATGCAAAACAAGTGGTTTAAAAATAGCTTAAAACATGTAGCAAATCACAATAAATCATCAAAACACAAAAAACCTTGGCTCTGGTACCAATTGTAGGATCGTAATATTATTGTGTTATGATGATTCGGGTGGTCTTGGATGATCAAAATACATGTTAGACATTTTAGAGAGAGTAGTAGAGAGGAGTTTCTTGGTAGAGACTTGATGAACAAAATGTGAAAGGTTAGATTAAAGCTCCACCCCTTCCATGGATGGAAGGGGTATTTATAGTTACATAAGATACGTCCTTCTGTCGGACTGTGGATCAGGCATACAGTGGGTAAAGACCCGTCCTTCCTCCATGGTGTTGCTCTAAACTAAACTACGCTACAAACTAACTAATTAACTAGTAAACAACGTAAATAACTATAAGTCTACGAGCTAACTTATGCTAGATAACATTTGGGGTGACCGACACTTCACAATGGAATTTCCAATTCCTAACACTTGTCTTCAATACCGGTGTTACCTAGGTAACAACCGATGTATATGAATAGAACCGGTTTCGCCTAAGGTTGAAATAATGGAGGCTATTTCTTTTCACCCTTTCACATTTATTTATTTTTCATTCTTCAACCCCTTGAGGCTTACCGAGACTTCATTACTAGAACCTTGTTGGGTTTATTCCAGCTTCTAGCTCTATCTCATCCGCACTCTTCCCATATCTCACTTTTCTCCTTTTTTCATCATACCTAAGGACTCTACACTATCTAGTGGATTGTCCCCGGGTAGATCCCTCCGGCTCTGTGGGATCGTGGGAACGAATACCTAACCTAACCATCCTTATATCACCATACATAAAGTAATTTTGGTCGGTCTTTTTGGTATTGTTCATCAACCATTGGAACCAATTGAAAACCATTTGAAAATCAATCCAGGTACTTGTGATATATTATCAAAGCATTTTGTACCTGAATTGTTTTTTTGATATTTTAGAAAACGGCTCCCCATAAACATGTGCATCGTATATTTGAAATTAGTTTGACACATGGAGGCAAGAGGAAGAATTCACTTCTTTGATAAATTATTTTCTAAAAATATCGACATTACTTTCCCGATCAAAATCAGTGTTTCACATATAGTTGAAGATATTTTCGGGAAAGAATGTTGTTTTCAAACATTTGCTCCCCCTCAATATGTGCATCTGATTTTGAAATTGTTTAGCACATATTAGGGAAAACATGCACTTAGAGACAAATCAATCACGTTTCAATCCATTTTGGTTTGATATAAATGCTCCCCCTTAACATGTGCATGTAAAATTCGATATCGTTTTGCACATGCAGGGAGGAGAGCTTGTTAATCACGTATAAAACCATTTATCGAATTATCAGTTTAAATCCAATTTAAATCACAAATTCTCCCCCAATCACAATTTTTAAATCCTTTGAGAGTTGTGATCTCTATTGATTTAAATTAAATTTTGAGAGCTTTTGAGGAGAATAGTGACTTGCTTTTGAAAGACATTTTAACTGATATGGATTAGATTTTGAGACTTTAAACTCCATTGACCAATCATGCATAAATATCTTTTGAAAACATAACATTAGCCAAGGTCTTGAATTAATTGTATAAAACATTGTTCTTTTTGATTTTCCAAAAGTAGACCTTGCTCTTTTACGTGCTAATTGTTTGAAAAATAACCTTTTTGATTGAATTGAAATCATTATCCCCCTCAATCAATGGCATGAGTTGTTGATTGAGTGTTAGAGAGTTTGACAAAGATAAGCCCGGATGATTTTCAAAAATAGAGTCCGAGGTATTTTCAAAGCAATTTTGTTTTCATTAGATGACAAATATTTTTCAGAAGAATCATTAGACGGAAAAATATTTGGAAAGAAAACATTTTTCTTTTGGTGACAAACATTTGTTTTAAGAATCGAGCATGAGATTTGAAAATAAGATTAAGCATGGCTCGTTCTTTCCTTTTAAAACGGGTTATCGCTGAAATGACAATAAACCACCATTTTTCTCTGTCTCATTTTTTTAAGCAATTTATGTACATTCGAAGAACATCTAAAAACCCGTGACATTCTTTGAATGTCAACACAAAGTCTGTAGATGATATCGAATAAAAAACATGACAAAATAACAATATTTTTTTGGGATTTTTCAAGATTTTCTAATTTTTATGAATTTTGAAAATTTTATATTTTTCTATTTTCTTTTGTTGGTTTTATATTTTTGTATTTTGCTTTTTGAAAAAAATATATACAAGAGATAGATGAAGAGAACCATTTACTCCTCGTCTTCCTCTTGAAGGCGTTTGAGTGTTTCCGGTTGAAGACTCTTTAGACCAAGTCGTGGAAGGATAAACTCAAAACGTTCTCTAGGAAGAGCTTTGGTGAAGATGTCTGCTAACTGGTATTCAGACCTCACAGAATAGAGTTCTACCACACCTTTTTCCACTTGTTACCGAATGAAATGATGTCGAATGTCGATGTGCTTTGCTCTTGAATGTTGAACGTTGTTGCAAGAGAGAGCAATGGCACTTTTGTTATCACAATACAAAGGGATTTTGTTGAATTCAAAGCCATAGTCAGATAATTGGGATCTCATCCATAGGATTTGAGCACAACAAGATGACATGGCTATGTATTCACCTCTGTAGATGATATAGAAGTACTCATTTGTTTCTTTGAAGACCACTCACAAGCTTATCACCCAAAAGTTGAGCACCTCCGCACGTGCTTCGACGTGTATCTTGACATCCCGCATGGTCAAGATCTCGCATAGGTCGTTAGTGACATACCGGTGTCCTTCGGTACCAAAGTCCCATGTTGATGGTTCCTTGAGATACCGAAGACCCGCCTAACCGCTTCAAGGTTCTTTTGGTAGGCTTAGCACGGTATCTAGCACACATGCATACAAATGAATGTAATATCGTGTCTCTCGGTCATGAGGTACATCGTGATCCAATCATACTGATATTTCGCTTGATCTACCATGATCCCCGAGTGTTCCTCATCCAGTTTGGTACGCTCCACCATGGGAGTGTCAACGGTGTCACGAGTGTCAAATCCAAATTTCTTTAAAATTTCATTAGCATATTTAGATTGATTGATAAAAATGCCTTCGAGACTTTGTGAAATTTGTAATCCCAACAAAATGACATTTTTCCCATCATTGACATTTTAAATTTGGAGCTCATCTCCTTAGAAAAACGGTTACATTCATTGGGGTGAGTCGAGGCAAAAATAATATCATCAACACAGATTTGAACGTGAATTAAATGTTTGCCTGACTTTCTAGTGAACAATGTCGGATCAACTGCTCCTTTGCTGAATCCAGTAGATAGAAGAAACTTTGATAGCATATCATACCATGCCCTGGAGCTTGCTTCAAGCCGTAAAGAGCCTTCTTCAAGCGATAGACATGAGTAGGTGCTCGATTCACAAAACCTTCCGGTTGGTCAAGTATACGACTTCTTTAAGATCTCCGTTAAGAAAAGCCGTCTTTACATCCATTTGATAGACTATCATATTCTTACTTGCCGCATTAGCTGTGAAGATTTTGATTGCCTCGATACGCAACCGAGCAAATGATTCTTCAAAGTCAATACCCTCTTCTTGACGGTATCCTTTGCAACCAATCTAGCCTTGTTCTTTAATACATCACCATGCTCATCAAGTTTTACTTTGAAGATCCACTTTAGAGCAATGATCATAGCACGATCGTGAGAGCGGTACTAATTCCCATACATCTAGTTGATTGAACTCATGAATTTCTTCTTGCATGGCATTGAACCAGCTGTCTTCATTCATTGCAGTTTTAACGTCTTTTGGTTTCATCTTGTACAATACAGAGTTGAATAAGCACCATAAGGCATCAGTTGCAAGTTGTTTACGTGTGGATACTGGACGAGAGGGATTTCCAATGATGTTGTCCAATGGATGATCATGTGTCCATTTTCTAAGGTTTTTGTGTGGTTGTTGTTGAGGAACTGAAGTAGCAGAGTCATTTTCTCCTAATGAAGATGGTTCTGATGATGGTTCAGGAGCAAATATGTTCTCAAAGGAGCATCTTCGGGAGTAGTAAAGGGTTATCTCCATCATGGGTGCCGTAAACAATTCCATGATGTACACTTGATGATTGATGAATTGAAGATGATACCGAGTGATCGCAGCAGTGCTTCTTGACTCAATGACATAGAAACGAAGGGTTATCTACGTTGATGGGATAGGAGCAGCCTATGTTGATGGATTTGACATATCATTAGCAATTGGCTCATAGTGTTCATCAAACATTGGATCAAATAATTTCTTCAAATCATCTTCCGAAGGTGGTACATATGGAGTTCTTGGTGAGGATTCTATACAAGAGTAGAACTTATGGGACTACTTGATGAAGGTTGTGATGCGGGTCCGAATGGGTTGTCCCGAGCCATTTGACCGGTCACTCATCGAACGTAACGTGAATTGTTTCCATGATATTTCGAGTTCTTTTGTTGTAGATTCGGTATCCTTTTCTGCTTGGTGCATATCCTACAAATACTCCAATTTCCGCTTTAGCTTTAAGTTTGCCTAAGTCTTGACCCTCATTAGTTGGATAACACAATGCACCAAACACACGAAGGAATGAAAGATTAGGTTTTCGATTGTGGACAAGTTCATATGGAGTTTTTCCATGAGATGTGTGAATTAGGGATCGATTTTGAGTGTAGCATGCAAAGGCAATGGCTTCACCCGTAGAAACATTGGAACCTTTGAGTAAATCAAGATTGTTCTTGCGGCTTCCACAAGAGTTTGATTTAGTCTTTCAACTACACCGCTCATAAGGAGTTCGTGGAATACTTCTTTGATGACCGATTCCAACACTTTCATAAAACTCACTAAGTTCTTTATTAACAAACTTAGTTCCATTGTCTGCTCGGATGATTCTGATAGCTTTTGTTAAGTCGAACTGCAACTGCTTTGATAAGTTTAATGATTATATCTGAGTTTCATCATTTGTCCTTAAGAACTTAACCCAAGTAAACGAGAGTAATCATCAACCACAACTAACACATATTTCTTCCGAAAATATTCTCGCACTCTCATGGGTCCACATAAATCCATGTGAATGGTATGAAGAACTTCCATAACTGAGTTTGTAGGTTTGGGTTTGTGGGCATACTTCTTGCTTTTTCCCAATTGGCATGCTGAACAAAGATGATCCTTTTCAAACTTTAGTCTAGGTAAGCCTATTACTAAGTCCTTTCTGGAAAGATCATTTATGGTGCCGAAGTTCAAGTGATTGAGACGACGATGCCATAACCATGACTTTGTTTTTGAGGCCTTTGACAACAAGCAGATTGGAGAAGACTTCATCATGTCTTCGATAGAGATGGTCTATAGATTTGAACCCCGAGTTCCTCTTAAAAGTTCCACACCATCAAGTTCTATAACGAAACAAGTATGTTTTCTAAAAGCCACCTCTAGATCGGAATCACATAATTGACCAACATAAAACAGATTATGACCAAGACCTTCTACATAATATACCCTGGAGATTACACTATCACTAACAACATAGTCTCCATAACCCATAATAGCACCGAAATGATCGTTCCCGAATCTAACAGTCTCGATGAATTTACTTACGAAGTTCGTGAGCCACTGACAGTCTCCAAATATATGCTTGGAACAAATGAGTCCGTGTACCACGTAACGATTTGAACGATCTGCAGCTTAAACACGCACAAGAATGGATAACTGGATAATTGGGATCCCCATGCAAGAATGGGTTCCATTTGGTTGGTAACACTGATTGGAACATCCACATCGGAAGTAGAAACAATGAAATCATTAGGGTTAGATGCTGAGCTAGTGTGTGCATTAAACCTATTCAAAGTATGTTCACTTTTAAAAGGAATAGTTCTACCAGTAGGCATCCATTTCCTAACGGGCATTGGTCTAGATAATTTAGGGAACAACTCATTAAGATTGAATTTACGGCCAGTAGGTATCCATTGATAACCTACATTACTAAATTTTCTTCCTGTGGGTTTTCAATGTTTTCTAACCTTCTTCCACCATTGCTTTCTAGCCTTTTTAACCTATTTGATAGCATTAACATTCTTAACTGGGTATTTAATCCCATTACTCACATCATTCACAACACATTCATGATTAACACCAGAAATCAAACATTCATTACATGTTTTGCAAGTAGTAGTAGAATTCGAATTAATTACAGTACGCTTAAAGCTAATACTAGAATCAACACAATTCGTTTTATTCAATTCCAACTTAAGGTTCCTAGGGTGGTCTTCTACTTTCCTCCATTGATTACACTTAGCTTGCGAGGTCCTATCTTGCTCTGTATTGCCTTGAGGCTTTGACCTGCTCGCTTTGGTGTCACTTTTTACTCTTGTAGAGGGAATGGGAACATTAGTTGGTTTTGCTACCTTTTTCATTTTAGGTTTAGAAGTGCTGGGATCTGAACTACTTGAAGGCACATTGAAGCTTACATGCTTAACTTTAGGCACTAAGTGAGAAAGATTGGCATTCTTAAAATCAGGCATAGAACAAGGCACAACAATTTTATCCTTCTTACCATCGGATTTAGGGCATGTTGCTCTTAAGCATTCTAACAGCTCTTGAGATCGTCTGGCCTGAATGCAAGCGAACCTAATTTCACTATCAAGGGGCTTATTTATGAAATCCTCCTCTACAATTTCACGGAGACATTCTAGAGTATCCTTAAGATGAACGAAATAGTTATGGAATGCCAGTTCATTATTTCTAAGATGAGGAGGAATGTATTTAACAGTCACAGTATATTTAGAATCTGCAGATGACTTTGATGCAACATTCTCATTAAAGACAAGTGGTATTTTCCCTTTTTCCTGTTTCTTCAGATTCTTAATTTCTTTTTGTAAAGAAGTTATTTTTTCATTGTTTTTGTCACGAGTGACTTTCAATGAATCATATAACTCTTTAATGTGTTGTTTAACCTTTTCATTTTCTTCTAGAAAACTCTTATTTTCCTTTTGTAAAACATTAACAAGGTTTTGAAGATGAAAAGTTTGAGAAGATCGAGAATCTAAAGGAGGAGGAATTTGGGAGCCAGTCACATTGTTCTTTTCACCCTTTAATTGTGAAATTTGGGCTTTCAACTTTCTGATCGTGTTACAGTGAGCTTCAATCTGTTCATCACGTTTGTTTATTTAAAAAACTGCATCAAATTCAGGAGCATCTAAGGATGTCTTGATATTTGAGGTTTTAACATTTTCTTTGAGATGTTGATATTTTAATTGCAAAGCAAAATGTTCAACTTCCAATTTAGAAAAATGTTTGACCAAGTTTTCATGATCATCCTGTTCAATTTTATCATGCACTTTTGAATTTGCTGTTTCAAGCTCAATGACACGATCATGGGAAACTTTCAAAGCAACATATAATTCATGAAATTGAGAAGCAGTAATAGAGTGTTTAGTAACATTATAAAACACATCTTGAGCCACACAACTCAATACTAAGTTCTCATTTAAGATATGCAAATTTTTCCTTTCAATTTCATTATATTTTTGTTCCCGTTCATAGTCATTGACCTCAACAATCATTGCATCAAATTCCTTTTCCATTTCTTTAATATCCGAGTTTATTCCTTTTGAAGACTTTCAAATTGACCTTTAATTGTTTAAAGAAAGGCATGACCTCGCTTAAATATCATTCTTTAGTTTGCTCAAACCCCTTTCCCTTCGCTTATCCCAAGAGGTGTGATCCTATTTCTTACATGTCTTCTCAAAATCAACAAATAGTTGATAAACAACATATAGGCTGATTAAGGTCTTGCTCTTAGTGAGAATAGATCTAGGAACTAAATGCATGGGTGTGTTCGGAGGATACACAGTTGCTGGAGGCATTTTCCTAAGGGGAGTGTTCTTTTTAACAAGTGCATTAGCCTTTTGCATATCTATGTCCTTTTTCCAAAAAACTTGTTCTGGGGTTAATAGAGTTTGAGGCTTAAATCTATTCAAGGAAATCCAATTTTCTTTAGTGTAATCATGGGGTTTGAACGTTATGTTTTGCTTTTTACACTCAGGATCTTTTAGCTTCATATTCAGTTTTTCCCTAGTGACTTCATCTAATTGCCTATCTTCCTCAGTGCACTCAGCGCAACTAGGTTTCTGCCTAGGCTTAAGGATTTCCTTACCATCATATATTACCTTCTGAGCTTCTCTAGCCGCTTTACCATATTCAGGATTGGGTTCCTTTACGAGGGGAATGCTATGCTTATCGCTGAGAACTCTATGCTTAGTGATCATGTGAGCAGTCTGAATGGTATTCCCTTGTACGTACAACTTATTTTCAAGCTTGTTTTTCAAAGTTTTTAGATTAGAAAAGTCATTCAAAAGTTTTGATTCCTTAGCATTAAATTCTTGTTTAAGAACTTTAACATTATTTTGGAGTTCTTGTTTTTGCTTATCAGTTTTAGAAAGCTTTTCTTGTAAGGAGTTTAACTCTTGTTTTAACACGCCTTCTAAAATTACTTTTTCTCGATAATTGTACGCATTTGGTCATCCATTTCTGCGCTCATGGGTAGTTAACTCAAACTTAGCACGTTGTTCATAAATAGCAACTTGTTCTTTATAGGCATTCGCCCGAGATAACCGAATCATCAGGGCACATGGAGTGTATTCATCAAAACATAGTCATCATTGATCGCAGAAGATGATCACTTGGTACAATCTCACTTTCACTTTGTATCACATATTGATCATATGGGACAATATTACTATTACCCACATTATCCATATCTGATTCATTAGTTACATGTGATTGTACTTTGTTATGCATCTCTTGCACATCAACTTTATCGTATAGTTTTAATACCTCAGAGATGATTGAATCTTTGGAAGGACCAGCCTGCTGTGGTGATGAAACCTTTGGTGAGACCATTGGTGAAATGCTAGCCATGAAGATTGTTTGGGCAGTTGGTTCATCATCAACATCTGAGTCATATGCATCACAATCAGCTACCTGAAATGCATTAGGATGATTTTGACCCATGTCCTGCACTGGCTGTTCATCCACATCAGCATCATAGGTCTTGGCATTTCCCTCAGCAAGAAACATCAATTCCTCTTCATCCAAAACCGCACCATCTCCCGAGCTTGCACCAAAGAACATCTTATCCCCGAAATACTCGCATTTTGAAGGCGCTTAGGAGATGTGCGCTTGCAATGTGTCCATCACCACCACAGTTGTAGCACTTGATTGGCTTTACTTGTCCTTGATTGGCATTCCTTCCACAATTCGATTAGCCACATACCCATCACCAACTCCACCTCTTCCTGCTCATACCGCCCATGAATCGGTTGCACCATAACCTTTCCATCTCGACAATAGCATGATTGTGTAGATTGGATGCGCTCGATTTCATTGTTAGTGTGAAGATCTAGTATGTGGAGTAAGGGTCAAGTTTTGTTTAACCATAAGAGCCGCTTGATTGATGAAGTGTTCCATGATCGCATCAAAGATCGTGTTGCTTGAACCTCGGATCGGGAATGAGTTTGTGATTACCGCTTCCAGTAGGTATGACTTGTGAAGCTTTGGTAGTAATCCCTACATTGGTGTAGAATGATGTCAATCATTTGATGAGCTTGCTTCTCCTGCTTAGATTTTAACTGCTCAAGAATCATTCGCTCAAACATAGCATCTCTCTCATTCAAGAAGGAAGGCATCTGATTGCTCATAGTTGGTGTTCTTTAATCCTTTGGTTAGCTTCACAGAGGTGACAAATTTGTGCCATTCGGGATTCATGTTGTTCACAAACTTTGAGTTCAAATGAATATTTGGCATGGTCATTTTGATATTCCTCATGTCATTCACAAGCTTGTGGAATCTCACGTAATATTCATAGACACTTTCTTGGTTTCATCTTAAAGTGCTCAAATTCATCATACAGCCAGTGATTCTCTCTGTCTTCCTTAGTTAATTCGAACACGAGAGAAGCATTTTGACATTATCCCAAACCGCCTTGGCTTCAGTGTTGTGATTGATCAACTTGTAGATGTCTTTGAAAACCCTAAAGTATAATGTTTGAAGCCCTTATATCAAGATCGATCTCTTTTCTCCTTATCATCGAGCTCATCATACGCCTTTGGTCCGTCCAATCCTAAGATCACTGCTCCATCCGCAGCAGCTTTCAAGTATGTCCCTTGTATTCTCAATCGATAAGGTCCTTCATCAATTGATTTGAGAATGTTGACCCCATTTTCCTTTCCCAAACAAGACAACCTAATTCGTTGAGCCCATGAGTCATAATCGCCTGCTAAGCATAGGTGGACGAGTATCCGATCCACCGCTTGAACGCCCTCACCACAGAGAAACGATAGTAGGTACGTTGTTAGACATGATTACAAGTTCTACGCGATTTTACTATTCTTTGATTAAACCGGAAAATTGATTCTTTCACGGGATTTTACTAAACCAAAAGAACAACCGTAAAAATGTAGCACGAAGAAGTGACAAGTCTCAATAGACAAGTAGCTAAACAGATAACCCGCTTTGGTATCAACTCGCTAAACAGTCAACTCGCTTTGAAGACAACGCTTAAAACTCAAGTCGCTTAAAGAAACAACTCGCTTAAAACCCAAGTCGCATTAAGAGTCAACTCGCTAAATAGCCAAGTCGCATACAGAGACAACTCGCTTAACAACCAAGTCGCATAAACCAACTCGCTGCCAATACAACTCGCTTAATAGCCAAGTCGTTTTAGAACTGAAGTCGCTTAAAGAATCAACTCGCTTAATAGTCAAGTCGCATAAACCAACTTGCTTCCAATAATAAAGCAACTCGCTTCCAAATGACAAAGCAACTCGCTTCGAAGAAACTTTCTACCGTGGCTCAACTCGCTTAGTACAATATTCAAAAACAACCACTTTAACAATCAAAAACAGCCCAACCACGATGATTCAAGCCTTCCAATTCGAAACCTAAGCACATATGATAATCTTAAACACAAAAGTACTATCAAAATTCAAAATTTAACACAAGAAATTGACTAAATGATTCAAAATCTTCTAAACACTTATAACCCCATAAACCTTATGAAATCCACCAAAACAAAGAGCATGAAAGGTTAGTGATCAAACCATGGCTCTTGATACCAATTGTAATATAAAGGATTTCACAAACACATTAAACCACAATCCATATGGGGCGTATACATGTTTTAGAGAGAGAAAGTTAGAGAGAGAAAGGGAAGAGAGTTGGGAACTATGTGAAACAAAGAAAAATGGTATTCAAGCTCCAACCCTCTACCTTGGGAGGTAGAGGGTATTTATAGTGTCTTACAATAAACGCCACCTACGGGTCATGGATCGTGCATACAAGGGTAAAGCCCGTCGTCCTCTACGGTGTTACTTAACTAACTACTTATTAACATAACTTGACTAAGACTACGAGCTTTCTAACGAATACATATACTTGAGGTGACCGACTCTTTAACGACTAGATTTTCTAAATCCTAACACACCCAAGGGAGACCAAGCAACATCTACCCTGGTGACAACGAAGGAAACTGATACATCACAGTCAGTGCCCTTGGTCCCAACGACTACTCCCCAAGATCCAGAGGGAAACAAACAACCGGTGGTAGGGGAGCGCCTTCCACACAGCCTGATGCGGACATTCGCAAATCAAAGCTTTTGTCCGAGGGCACAACTACTGATCCCAAAGACTCAGAGGGAAACTAACAACCCATCGATAGGGATATCATCGCCATCGCTTCTAAGGATGGCACTGGAAACACCGCCAAGATTCAAGGAGCATCGAGGACAAAGACTCTGAGGAACTAACAACCGCCGATATGGAACTCGTAACCAATCTCGACTTCGTGAGAAGACACTGGAAAACCCATCGATGTCTCGAGGGGTCACTGGGGACAAAGACTCAGAGGGAAAAAAACCACCCGCTGATACGGAACCCATCACCCCCACTCGTCTTCTAACAGTTGCTGCGGTAAATGACATATTATTTTCTAATGAGGAACTTGCTGCTGACAGTGAGGACTAAATCCTTTCTGCTGGAGAAGAAATGGACGCTAATGTTCAACAACAAGAACAAGAATGTCAGCCTGATCCAAAGGAGCCTGAGGAGTCACCCTTTCAAGCTGATGCTGACTCCTCTGCTTCCTCAGAATCTTCAACCTCTGATGAATGAAAGCAATATGACAAAACTCTTCCCCTCACTGAAAGGCAGCTTGTTATGTTGATAAAAAGGGCTACAAGGAGGTCAGATAATCGGTGTTACCGATACTTTCGGGTTCGACATGTTGAAGTCACGCCGCTATGACGATCCGAAGTCAAGTGGTTGCTACTTGTGCGAACACTGATGAGCACATGGATTTCATGTATGATCACCTACACAAGCTGGATGAAAACCTGAAGAAGTTTCTCAAATACTTTCAGGATACTCACAGCAAGATGGATGAAATCCAGTAATCTGTCAAAGAAGACCCATCACTCAACTCCAAAGTGCTCGAGGCTACTGAGGTCTACATGAAAGATTCCTCCAGTCTCACTGAACTGATCACCATGCTCAACACTGCAAATGTTCAGGGTCTTAGCTCCTTAGTACGGTCTCTTCAATCCACCCTGAGTTCACTGGATACAAAGGTTGCTGATCTGGCTAAATCATCTTCTTCTATGGTCTGGAATCTTGGGCCTAGAATGACAGCACTGGAATTATCTCTGGCCAATCTTGCTGAAAAGGTCACAAGTCTTCAACAAGATACATCTGACAACAAGTCCATGGTCTCGGAGATCTATCTAGCCTTCAAAGGTCAAGCTGCTCCTTCTCCCTCAGTGTCACACCCAACTCTTGCCCTCACTGACGTTGCGGCAACAGTTGAGGGGGAGAGTTCTGCTGAAGAAACTCCCTCTCACACTGAGGGGGAGCCAACTCAACATGTATCAGCAAAACCAATCTCATCAATCCCACCATCAGGAACACAAATCACAACAACAACCTCAGTGACAACAACAACAACAACACCAGTAGTTACTACTACACCCCCACTGGTATCATCCTCTTCATCTGCTCAGGATAAAGGCAAGGCTATCATGACCACAACAGAGCCTGTCAAGATTCCCTATGAAATTGGTGGCATTAAGTACATGCTTACTCCTGAACAACTAAGTGGCTACCTTGATAAGGAAGACAAATGAAAGAAACAGGCTGAAGAGGAAAGAAAAGCAGAGTAGCCCTGGTCAAAGCAGTCTCTGAAGAAGCTGAAAAGATAGGGATTAATCCTAAAACTCTTGAAAAAAGAGCAGGCCAAAAGTTTAAAGCAGCACATGATGCTGAGTTGGCTGCCTTCAAAAGGAAAAGGGATGAAAAGAACAAGAGGAATGCTGCAATCAGGCAAGAAAGGATTGATCACTATAATTGGACCATGACAAGCAGAAGGGCACCTGAGAAAATCACTGATGTAAAAATATCCCCATATCCAAACCACTGGCAATGAATGTCTACCAAGGGATGATAAAAGGTATTTTGAGGTTCATGATCCCTTGAAGTTCACTGACTTTGGGATCATTGAGTTTGATGAACTTGGCCTCATCATCGAAAAGAAACAAAATGTGGTAGTCAAAGAGTTGATGAAATCCCTCAGCAAGCGTTATGAAAGACTAAGAGATGCACCAGCTCAACTTAAGATATAGTCAACTCTCACTGAAGCTCAAGGATCTCAACCTCAATCATCCCAAAGTAAAAGAAAAAGGGTTGAATCTGAGCCTGAAGCCAAGGTGCCTGGCTTGGACTATAACAGGGAGCTGCCTTAAGGGGTTAAATTTGTGAATTGCTTAGTCATAGAAAATCCTGAAAGAGGATTTTTCTTCATTGATGTCTATGGGAACCCACCATTCCAGAGATGGAGTGACATTGATCAGGCTAGCGTAGCTACAATTAATGGCAAGTTACTTTCCAGTGGCCTCTCAAATCAAATCTCCTGAGAACATCAGGTTCTGCGCTGACCTGAATGCCAAGATAAGAGAGCATCCTGACAAAGCAACCCTCCTCGCACAGAAACCAAAGCTAGAAGCAATGTGAATCCACCTTGAATGACATCATTAAATGCTTTATCATTTTGTCTTTTGTACTAGTGATAGGAACCTTGTAACCTGATGAATAAATGATGTATGTTTTGTTAAAATATTCAGTGTTCCTTATTATGTCCATTAGTACATTCAGTGTAAGAAAAAGCCATTTGCTCACTTACACTGATCAAACACTTAGGCTATTTGTATATCCAAATAGGGGGAGACTGTTGGGTTCAGTGAATACCCAAACCCCTTAATTCTAGGATTTGAATAGAAAATACCCTAAGTGTTTAGATCCTTAAACACTAACAAGTCACTGAGCGCATAGCCACTCGGTGAGTGCCTTCGTGATACTCAAGAAGAGACAAAGAAGAAGTCTCCCACCGGAAGGCGGAACTTAAGGGTGAAGATCGAGTCAAGAAGAAGATGGTGAATTCGGTGAGTGATGACAATAACTCATCGAATCCCAAACTCCTCACCAACTACTACCATCAAGACAATCATCAAGATAAAGATCAAGGTCGAGAAGATCAAGAATGAGCGGGACAAGGTGGGATAAGTTTGAGCAGATAAGACAAGTCCTTATCAACCAAAGTCAAACTTTCCTTGAATCGCTAACTATCGTGCTCAAGTGTCATCAACGACAAGAAGAAAGCAACCTTGTCACTTACTCTAAATAGCCATTAAAAAAGAGACAAAATATATCAAGATTTTGTCTTCAGAATCTGTCGCTTGTCCTCTAGGATAGAGTTAAAAACCATACTTGTATAAATAGCATAAGAGTTGGAGTAAAAGATTTAAGCTTGTGCATTAATTGTAAAACACTCACACAAGCCATCTTTCACTCCTCCAAATACAACTATGTCCTTGAGATAGCTCAGTGGTTCCTGTGTAGTTGTGCTTAGACTTAGCCTAAGCTTAGTGAGGAGTCATACCATAATTGTCACTTCAATCCCAAGTACTATTCCGCAAGTACTTGGGTAATGTATTCTTTTTGATTCGTTTTAATAAAGAATATAAACGTTGAAAATTACTCAGTGTGTTTATCTTATTAAAACTTATCTTTACTTGCATTACTTCAGTCATGATTCAAAATTAGTAGTCTTTATTGTTTTAAGCTAACTGTGAAACGGGAACAACAGTGTTTGATGCCGGCATGTGGCCTCAAAATTCAAAAATTCAAAAACTAGACATTAACCGATTTTAATGCACAAGGCTTGACTATGTGTTAAAGTATTATTATGACAATCTTCAAGAATGAAGACTAGCTGTGCTAAACTTGAAGAATGAAGACTTGTTGTACTAAACTTGAAGAATGATACGAGTTATCCTTTTTAATCAAGATCCGTATCACGAACAAAAACACAAAAAGAAACATTCGCTCATCTTTGTACTTGGTTCAGGGTCTCTCTAATTTCTCAGAGTGTTTCTCATTACGTAGTTGAAGATACCATTATGTTTGTAGAGATTTGTGTGTACTCAAACGCATTCAAGAAATACAAATTGATTCTTGGTGCATATTGTATTTTGATTTGTTAACAATATATTTCTAGACTTTACGAGTTTAAATTAATTTGTGATTTAATGCTGAATAGAATCTTCGCAGTTACAGTTTGAAACACGGTATTAGAGAAATAGGCTCTGATCCTTTCTTAGTTTCAAACCATGGAGTTTCTTGGTTGGAGGTGTATTCATACCTGATTAGGATCAAGGTTTTTGTTCACTGTACGTCTTATATCTACGCCAACAAAAAAGGCTATAACGAGAGTTCAAGGTTTCTGATAAAGTCTTAGTTCCTGATAAAGTTGAAGCTTCATGGCTTTCTTACCTACTATGTGTCTTTGGCAAGATAAGTATGCAACTAGGGGGTTAGTAAGAAAACTTTATAAGCAGGTTCATAGCAATTTTCTATAAAAGAACTAGAGGTTTAAAAGTGAAAAATATGCTAAAAAACACACTAAAATTACATAATATTTCATGTTTTAAATGTACCTGATAATGTCATTACCATAAATTAGCGGGGCCATTGAATCATTTGATTAAGATTATTGTAACATATTGGATTTCACATACACATCAAACCATAACCAAAGTAGGCGTACACAAGATGAGTTTTAGAGAGAGAAAGTTAGAGGTTTGGGAACTTTAGTGAGAGAAAGAAAAATCTTATTATGAGCTCCAACTCTCTACCTTGGGAGGTAGAGAGTATTTATAGTCATTACATAAAACGCCACCTACCGGGTTGTGGATCAAGCATACAGTGGGTAAAGACCCGTCCGTCATCCACGGTGTTACATAGCTAAATACTACTTAACATTAAATAACTACGACTACGAGCTTTCTAACGATTACATATACTTGAGGTGACCGACACTTTAACTCATCGGATTTTCCAAATCCTAACAATCTCCCTAAGGAGGTCACCTCAAACACACATTAAATTACATAGAAAACAAACAGATATTACATTGAGATTGCTCTTGAATTCTTGTTCTGTAGCTCGTAGTCTTTGATTCTTCATTTTGCATGTATTGGATCATCCGAGTGGAGGTCTTTAAGCGATCCACGTGATAATCGAGTTTTGAGCCGCTTTGAGATCATCAAAGAACATTAAATCTCGACTCATCCTTTGTGGTGTTGGTGTAATGTGATTTTGTGACTTTTGGACCGACATGCTCACATTCGGATCATGATTTATTCTTATCGAGTAGCGGAAGCTTTCGTTGATTCATGATATTGGCGTGCAGTAGCGTAAGCATGGAGTGAAAATATCGAGTCATTAATGCACTAATCATGATTTCTTTAGATATGAATGTGTTGTGTGAGCATGCGGCTATGGATTGACCGCCCATTCGATCACCGCAAATGTCGTGGCGCACTGCATAAGACGATTAGCAATAAAGCATACGAAGTGTCTTTGATCACTTTTGATGAATTGAGGTATACGCCCACGGTTCCCGTTGATTAGTACAAGTACGCTCATGATCGTGTATAATTACAAGAATTTCCTTGACAGTGGTTTCATAGTCGCTCTAGTCGTTCTCAAACCGAACGCCTCAAAGAAGACAACACGGAGTGAGTGAACCAAATAAATGAGATTCAGCGATTGATGAAAAGAAATTTGAAAAAAATCGTATTGCTCAATAGAAATTGTTTTGCAATACAACGAAGGTTTTAATGAAAATCAATTATCAATCATAAACACCTTTTATTTTGAGAATATACACAATCGATGTGCTAAAGAAAAGAGTTTTAAGCACAACGACCGGTTTTTCAAAGGTATCCGTCAATCCATAACTCGAACCGTGATTGATTCAAAAGATTGAATCTCACCATTGTTTCTCCCGGTTGTCACATGGTTGATCTATTGATAGATCTTACATGCCACCTACCAGAGCTTGTTTGATGTTGGCTCGTAAGGCTTTCCATCTTCATTGTGAATATGTATGCATATCACTTAGATGTTCCGCAATACCACAAGGATAATGCGAGGAATCATACGATATAATCTCTCTTCCACATTGTGTGAAATGAGAGTCTTCATTGAAAGTGTCCTAAAGAGATTTATTGATGATCTCGTGGCTCTAGACTCAATTGTGCATATTTGGTTCCTATGCCGGAGACTAGGGAGAGGGTCTCCTTCTTCAATATCAACAATCTCTAAGAGAAAGTCGATAGATTATGTCGGTTCCCTGTGAGAATGAAACAAGCCCTTTTAAGAGGAACTTGAGTGGTTTGGAAAGTTGAAGTGCAGTGCATCACTGGGTCTATGACGTCTTGTCTTCAATACCGATGTTACCTTGGTAACCACCAGTAGTATATGAATTGAACCCGTTTTCTGCCCTAAGGTTGAATAAATAGAGGGCTATTTCTTTTCACCCTTTTCACATCAAATTCTTTTTCATTCTTCATGTTGGAATCACTCCTAAACCTTAATTCAAGTGTTAGTACTCATATGTAATAGGTAGCTTATTATGGCCTTTATGTTTATTTAAGGTCTAGCTTATGTAGAAGGCCCATAAGCTTAGGCCCATGTCCAATAAGGAAAAGGGAAGGAGTGGGAGTGTTGCCCTAGCTTCTTGCCTATAAATAGTCTTGTATAACCCTCACTTGAGGGTTGGTTGTTCAATTTATTCCTTTCACTCATATCTACGCATAACCGGTCATAAGCATATCGTGTGTGTGTGTTTGGTTTATTGTTCAATCTCCTTTATCTCTTTCTATTAAGCTTGTGTTGTAAAACTAGTGACCTAACAGTGGTATCAATCGCCTAAAAAGTTTCAACCTTTACGCGTGGATCTACGTTTTTAATCTTGTTTTTGAACAAGGGTGTAAACCTACGCGTAACCATTTTGAGAGCTTTGGATCATCAAGTTTCACACTTTTGTGTCATTTTGGTGTTATTGAAGCTATTTCATCACACAAAAACTGGTTTAGAAACATCTGTGGACATAATCAATTTTACGAGTAATCCTACGCGTAGCAAAACCCTAAAACTACGCGTAAGTTATTCCTTGGTTTGATTTTCATTTTCGTGGTTTACTCCGTGTTTTCTTGCTTGGATAAGCCTGAAAATACGTCGACTTTGGATATCTTTTGCACTGTGATAGTGTAAAGATCATTTGGGCAAACCCTAAACTTATGCATAAGATAAAGCTTACGCCAGAGAAATCCTACGATAAGATTCATCTTACGCCTAAGCCTAGTCTTACGCATAAGGTAATCCTACGCCTAACTTTCTACGCCTAACTTTGTGTCTACGCCTAACTTTAGAGTCTTTTCCCTACTTACGCGTAAGCTAAATCTACGCGTAACTCTTGATTGTTACGCGTAACTCTGGTGTTTTTACGCATAAGTGCTACTTGGATTATTGTGATTTCTACGCCTAAGGACACTTCATCAACTAAGGTTCATTCGACTACAAAGATCCATTTTATAACACAAGTTTATCAACATGTCACAACCACCATACTCTAACTATTTCCCTTACACTTATTCTCAACGACAACAACAACTAAGTCCACAACATCAACAATGGAATCAACAACAAGCAATTTATCAACAACAATTTAATCAACAACATACTCCACAACTTGGTGCAATTCCACCACCTCAAATGGTTCAACCACCACCAAGTCTTCAAGTTCAACCCTACACAAATGACTTCAATCAACATCCATCAAGGAACACTATGAAGGAACCCACTTGGTTTGCAAAGATGTGTGAAGCTTTAAGCAGCCAACAATCAATTCATGAGGTTGGATCACTTGATAGACCTCCAATGCTCACTCCAGGAAACTACGATCAATGGGTGATAAGGTTCTTTAGGTTTTGTGATCTGAAGAAGCCACATGGAAAGTTCTTAAAGAAGGTTATCTTGAAGGTCCATTTCGATGCCTCTTCGTCATTGTACCCGCGATCCAAATGCCAATCCACCAAGAGATGAACAAACGAACATTGCTATCAAGCAGCATTTAAATCCAGAGAACTTCTACACTATGAAGTCGATGAGCTTGCAATGCAATATATCCTTTTAGGATTACCTAACCCAGTTCTTCAAGTGTTGATGCTCAAAAGATCGCAAAGGAAATGTGGAACATATTCATCTTCTTATGGAAGGATCTCAGACTAATCGAGGATTTGGAATCCAAAATTTACTTGGCTTATGAACACTTCATGATTGAACACGAGAGACACTCGAGTCTTATCATCATCGATTTTCGACATCATCAATGATTTGGATAAACACAACATCATCATGCCAAGAATTGCGGTGAATACTAAGTTCCCGAGTAGTCTTGGTCCCGAATGGGAGAAGTATGTCATTTTTCTCCGCTGCGAAGAATATGCATCACTCTACTTATGGATTGTTGTACGATTACTTGAAACCTCATGAAAAGGAAGTTGATCGGGAAAGGATTCTCCGTGCTCAAATAGCTCCACCCACACATCTAGAAAATCAACAACTTGCCTTATATGCTCAACAAAATTATCCTCCTCAACCAACAACTCAACCAACTGCTTCAATCTCACCACATGATCCTTCACAACAACAATCTCAACAAAATCAATTGGTTCCATACAACAACAACACTGCTCAAGCAATTGTCAGTGAAGCTAATGAGGACATCGATCCGTTCGAAGCATTGCAACAAGGATTTGTTATGATTGCTAATGCTTTTGGCCGTTATACCAACAAATCCAACAATCGCATTCGTTCCTCATCAAACACAAGGAATCAAGCTGTTGTTAACAATGGACGAGTTGAAGTTCGTAATCATGGTTATGGTCGCCGATGAGCGGTGGTCAAGGGTTTAATGTTGTGGGTAGGAATAACAACAGAGCTCAAGTGGTGGAACAGGAAATGCTCGTAATGGGTTGAATGGTCTTTGATGCTACAATTGCAATTAGAAGGACACTGGCTAATGCATGCCCAAAGCCGAGGACTAGGGGCGTGCTTATTTCAAAGAGGCTCTTCTTTGGCTCTTAAGGATGAAGTCATGGATCTCTCACGCATAAAGAACGGAGTTTTATGGCGATGCACTCGAGATGATGATATGGAGGACTTGCGTGCCAATGCAAAGAAGCTTATGTTGATGGCTAATATGCATGAGTTACACATAAGTGACACAGCCCCAAGTATGACACCGATGGCTTGTCTCGTGTACCGAACAAACCATATTTATCTCTCGATCTAATATCTCCGCCAACATCCAATCCGCAAGGCTCGAATGTTCAAAATGAGTCATTTACATCACATTCGACGATTTTCAACTAGACCCCGTAGTTACATTTAACGATCAAGATGACCTTATGGTTTCCATTGATAATCAAATTGACTCGTGGTTATACTTGAGGATCTAAATAATGATCATGTTGTGACTCCCGCTGAACAAGCCGAACTTTTGCCTCATCCGATCTTGATCATTACTTAAAGACCAACAATCCCAAATTGAAGAATGTTGTGCATTAAATCGTGACTTAAAAAGTAAAATGCACGCTAACCAAGGATTTTGAATGCTTAAAATGCAACTCAACTTTTTCAAAACTCAAGAAAACCGTGAAAAGGTTTTGAAGCGCCTTTACTAAATCTCATCAAAACGAAAAATATTTAGAGAGACAGATCGTGATCTAGCCGCTCAAGAATGCTTTGTTGTCGAAATAGAACAATCAAACATGAACATAAAAAGCAAATTAATGCTCTCACCTTGGAAAATCATAAAGCTAAGGCTGAGTTGTTAACTTGTCAAAACAGTTCTCTGATACAAAAAGCATTCAACGAAACGGATAGATGATCATCTTGAAGAAATTATCGCTTGCAACGCAAACTTAAAGAGTTTAAAACTGCTTTTTACAAACATGGTGAGTCAAGAATCGCTATTGAAAAGTTTACTTTAAAACCCAATCTAAATGGATATGGACCGAATCTTGCGACATAAACCTAAGCTTTCAACCAAAGCATTCAAACCAAATCTCAAGTTTCCAAAGTCGAATATAAAATTGATAATTACATTATGAGTGTTGTTGAATATCATCGTCAAGAGGAATTAGATGTCAAGACGAGAGTCGATCAAAATTAGAAACTGTTGTTTACAACAAACCTTTAATTATTCAAAACGGTCACTTTCGCCACACCAACGGATTCTTCTAACACACCAAGGGTTATCATAAAACGCTTGAGTCTTCTAATGTTAATCCCAAACCGATTATGCACAAATTTATGGTCCTTTACCTTCCATCGTTGAAGTAACTCAAAACCCGAAAATCGCAAAATTTTAGATATTTTGACATTTTCATGGTCGACCTCAAACGTTACAACATGAGATAGAATATCATTCGAAATTAAAGTTCAACATTTTCAATCGCTTTGGCGAGAACAAAGAGACATTTTTCGAAAATCTTTACCAAATGTTAAAAATTTGAAAATTGTGCATTATCTTGGGAACGGACTTTCATAAGGAACTTGAGTGATGAAGGTCGTTTCGAAAAAGCGAAACATCTATTTCTAATACTAAACGTAAAAGAAAATGTTGAGAAAAGATGTTGATCGACTCTTGAATGATGTTATCGTCGTACGATATCCATAATGTTGTGTTATTGAATTATGTATCATATGCATCCGATTATATCTCTCGTCATTCTCGTTGATAATGTTGTAATCATGAGAATACCGATAATGTGCTTCAGATCGAGTCTTTAAAAGTCGAAAATTAACGATTGCTTAACGAACTTTCCAATGCAAAACGTCGCCTTAATTGGTGTCAAAAGATATTCACAATCAACAACTCGTTTTCAAAACAAAATCGCCGCTTGCTTTCAAAATCTTCCGATCCTATAATTGAGCAAATGGATGATCAAAACGTGTCTTTAAAAGTCAAATCTCAAAATATGAACAAGAACTTGTAAAAGTTAAACAGAATATGGTGTCATATTTGATTTACTCAATAAGACTCGTCATGAAGCATCAAACGAACTTGATCACTATCTTGCACACACTAGAGAAGTCATGAATTTTGTTTGGAAACATTCGCTCGAAACCAAGATTTGATTCACACTATCTTTAAGTTAAGAGAAATGTTAGGAAAGTATGAACAACTTCCGCCTACCATGATTAAGAGAATAGCACCAAGAACACTTAGTAATCGTGAAACTAGAATCCCTACCGCCAAATCACAAGTTGCTAACGTGCTTCCTTCTCATCGAAACATGAATAGTTGCGTCTTTCCAAACGTCCGCACTTCACACCTAGGAGCACTCAATCAAGAATAGGAAGTTGCGACCTAAGAAAAGATCAATAAGGAATGCTAAAGTAGAAGAACACCATAGGACTATGAATAAGACTCACGTTGCTTCCACTATAGACATTGCGTCTGGAAAATGTAATAGAAATAGTGATGTAACGAATGTTAAACCTTAAGTACTTTTGATATTCACCGATGCACCTTGTGTTATTTGTCGTAAAAGTATGAATTCGATTGTCATGACAAATGTGTTGCTAAAGCTATCATCTCTCGCTTACGGAATCCTAAGAATCGGAATACCTCCGGGCCCACTAATCATTCTAAGTTTGTGCTTGGTAGACCGCCTTCTTTAGATTCTAAGGCAAGCATTGTTGTCCCTCGTAGCTCCGCCACCTCCTAAGCATGTAGTACCACCTAGTGCATTCACTAAGACTAAAGCAAATAGTAGTTATAGATGGTATAAATGGATATATAACACACTAGGATTTAAATGGATGCCTAAAGTTATTGATGTGTGTATGTCTACTATAATCGCTTGAACCCTCTAACATTTCGGGTTCCACATCTACTTCTATTCCATCCGTGTCGCCCTGTGTAATGCAGTGATACGATCATTCTCTGGATTGTTGATAGCGGATGTTCCCGACACATGACAGTAACCTCAAATTATTATCAAACTTTATTGCAAAGTTCATTGGCACCGTCGATTCGGAATGATCACTTCAGCAGACTATCATGGGCTACGAAGACTATATCAATGGGAACATCGAAATCAGCAGGTTTATTATGTGGAAGGCCTCGGTCACAACTGCTTTCGAGGGTCGGTTACGTGATGGAGATTTGGAGGTTGCTTTCGGGAGAAATCTTGTTTCATTCGTGATCTACAAGGAAACGACCTTATGTCCGCACGCGTAATTCTAGTCTCTATACTATCTCTATGCAAGACATGGTTGCTTCATCTCCCATCCGCTTACTTTCAAAGACAACATCAACAAAATCTTGGCTATGGCAATCGCCGTCTCTCACATTTAAACTTTCAAACTATAACCAACCTTGCTCGACACAAACTAGTTGAAGGTCTCCCACGATTCCGGTATTCAAAAGATCACCTTGCTCACCGTGAACTAGGGAAAAGCACTCGTGCTCATTTTCCTTCAAAGGTGGAACACGCCTCAAAGATGTGCTTCATCTTCTTCACATGGATTTTGTGGCCCGATGCGGCGTGCAAACGATAAATGGCAAACGCTACATCTTAGTAATTGTTGATGACTATTTACGATGGACTTGGGTCTACTTTCTTCAAGCAAAGACCAAGCTCCACAAATGATCATCACCTTTCTCACGAAAATTCAAGTTCACTCCGAACACCGTCCGCCAAATAAGAATGCATAAAGGAACCGAATTTGTTAACCAAACCCTTCGTGCATTTTATGAGAAAGTGGGAATTCAAAGATCGACATATATTTCACGTACACCGTAACAAAACGGAGTTGTTGAAAGACGAAACCAAACGTTAGTGGAAGTCGCAAGAACAATGTTAATCAATGCTAAACTTCCAGATTACTTATGGGCGTGTCGATTCATCGCATGCTATACTCAAACCGTTCTATGATTACTAAATGCCACAACAAAACACCGCTTGAGCTTCTCCACAACCATAAACCGAATCTCAAACACTTTCATGTATTTGGATCCCTTTGCTATCCGAATAATGATCGTGATGATTTTGGAAAGCTCAAAGTCAAAGTCGACATTGAGTCTTCATTGGATTTTGTGAGAATTCTAAAGGTTACGGATCCGGAATCGTCGACAAAACAGGTTATGGAAACGATTCATGCTCATTTTGATGAATTTACTGAAATGGCTTCGAGTATAATAGCTTAGAACCCAGTCACAACCATTTAAACTTCCTCAACCCCATCATCACCGAACAAAGCCCCCACTCACTCACAACAAATGGAAAGGTTATTTGCTCCTCCGCTCGGATTTATATTGATGAACGTGCTCGGTGTATCCATTTGTTTCACCGCTTCTACCCGATAATACTCTTATACCGATACACCTGCTACAACAACTCATCATTGAAGAAGCACCACCGCTGACTCCACCACAACAGCTTGAACAAACCGCTTCCAACAATGATGAACCGATGATGATGTTCTTAATGAAATACCCCACCGCAGATTTTGATCCAAATGCGTTTTTAACCCATTTGCTAATGACATCGCTGCACCGATGTCGCGAAATCATCAACAAACCATTTGAATCCTCGTAATCGCACAATGTATACCAACATCAACCTCTACACATCGATGGACAAAAGACCATCCTCCGCAAACATTATTGGCAACCCTAATCAACTCGTCGTTACGAGACATCGCCTTCACATAGATGGTGAACATTGCATTTATGCACTCACCGCCCGCCAACTGAGCCTAAAACATTAAATATGCAATGACAAAAGACAACCGGATTGAATCCATGCAAGAAGAACTCAACCAATTCAAACGCCTTGAAGTATGGGAATCGTTGAAAGACCAACAGGGTCTACGCCATTGGTCTAAAATGGATTTGGAAAACAAATTGATGTCAAGGGAACGTAATCTAAAACAAGTCACGCCTAGTTGCTAAGGGTTATCGTTAGGAAGAGGAATAGACTTTGAAGAATCTTTTGCTCCGGTTGCTCGCCTCAGAGGTCGTTCGATATTTCTCGCGTGCTCATATGAATATGGCGGTCTTTCGATGGATGTCAAAACCGCGTTTCTCAATGGACAACCGAAAGAAATGGTTTATGTCACCAACCGGAAGGATTCGTTGATCCCAAGTTCCCGAACCATGTCTACAAACCGAACAAAGCTCTTTATGGTCTCAAACAAGCTCCTGCATGGTACGATAAGCTATCATCTTTCCTCATTGCTAATATTTTCACCAAAGGTTCGGTTGACCCAACTCTTTTATACAATATCACGGGAACATATCTTAATTGTTCAAATTTACGTGGATGGCATCATTTTGGGTCTACACATAAAAGTACTCAATCGCTTTTGCAAAACTAATGAAGAAAATTTTTGAAATGTCCATGATGGGTGAACTTACGCTCTTTCTAGGATTGCAAGTTCATCAATCACCCCGTGGTATTTTCTTGAGTCACCCAAATATGCCCTTGAATTGTTAAACAAATTTGGAATGAAAACCGTGACACTTATGCTACACCAATGACTCATACCAAGAAACTAGACCGATTTACATGGGAAATTAGTTGACCCTACCAAATACCAAAGTATTATTGGGTCTCTCATGTATCTAACAAATAGCGACTGATATTGTATTTGCCGCTTATCTATGCTCCCGCTATCGATCGCGACCAACTGAAACCCACCTCTCCGAGGCTAAAAGAATCCTCCGATACATCAAGGGAACCATTAACTTGGGGATCCGTATCCAAGGATTCGGTTTTGAACTAATCGCTTTTCAGCGCCCGACCACGCAGGATGCTTAGATTCACGAAAAAGCACTTCGTGAGCACTACAATTTCTTGGTGATAAACTGGTGTCTTGGCAATCAAAGAAGCAGGATTGTACATCGTTGTCATCAACCAAGCGTAATATGTAGCCATGTCCGCGTGTTGTGCTCAACTCATCCGGATGAGAACACAACTCAAAGACTATGGTTACGATTTGATGTAATCCCGATGTATCGTGACAATCGGAGTGCCATTGCGATCTCGCAACTCGCCTCAAAGATTCAAATCAAAGCACATCGATCTTCGCTTTCATTTCATCAAGGACCACGTGGAATGTGGTACAGTTGAATTATACTGTGGCATGCAGAATACCAATTGGCGATCTTCTCACCAAAGCCTTGCCTCCCGCTAGGTTTAATGAGTTGGTCCACCGATTGGTATGAGGTGTTTGACTCAAGAGGAATTGGATGACCTCCTAAAACAGTCTTAAAAACCTGTCAAACACCAAAATATCTTTTGTAAATAATTTTTCAAAAACAAAATACAAAAATATAAAACTTGATAAAACAACAAAAATATTCTTCTAATCTAATTTTCTTTCAACATGGCATGTACATTTCTTCCGTCAACACTATAATCTTTCAAAATTCAGTATTTTTCCGATCAAGTGTTGAGGGGGAGAAAATAAATACTTAATTGTTTCAAAATATCTGTGTACTTGCATGTTATCCTATTCCGGTTGTTTCTTTTAATCAATGGTGGTAAAGTTTCTGGTTCATTGACACTCCTCGGACTAAAATTTATAACCTTTCATTATTTTCTTAAGTCAAGGGGGAGTGTCATCATGTTTCTTTCTTAAAATCCTTTGTTTGATAACCAAAATGGAAGTTAAATGGCTTTGGATGAAAAAGGAAAAGATGGAGGGACTAAAACTGCCAAAAGCTCAAACACTTTTTTTTAATAAAACTCCCTTCCACCTAACTTTCACTTCACATTTATTATCATCACCTAAATCATCTTACGCTCAAAAATCAATCTTCATTTCCGTGTATTGGATCATCATTTTGTAAGTGGTTTGATAATCTTTACAAGTTTTTAAACAAGGGTTTTGATTTTCACTCAAATCCAACGGTCAAAAGATGAGATTGAGTGTGATTCGTGTTCTACGCGTAAGCTATGAACACAAATCACTCATTCGTGTGTTTTTGGTTAATGTGATTGTGTCAAAATGTTTAATTAATCATAGTAAAACTATTTCTATCATCAAAACGCACCCAGAAACACGAATTGAATGACTTTTGAAATTAGGGTTTATGCGTTGATTTGGGTATTTTCAAATGAGAACGTTTTTGGTGAAAACGATTGTTGTAGAAGGTTGTAGTCAAGTTGAATTAATCATATCTAGGCCTATAATACACCCATAAACACTAATGATTCATAAAATGGAAATTAGGGTTTATGTTCATACGGTTTGGGTACTTTTGATTCTTAACACATTTGATGTTAAAACTTGGCTAAGACAACTCAATAGACATCTTAGACTTACCAAAAAAAACTTTGATGCTAATCCTATGGCTAAAATTCATATGCGTAATTCTTAAACTATTAGGGTTTTAGTCTTACGCGTAAGACTTTCTACGCTAAACCTGCTTTGATATGCTTTCATGCCATGATCCGTTATAAGATGAATGTATGGGCTAATATTGATGATATGATGAATTTATTTCGTGTCCATACAAGTGAGAATTCGAATCAAGGTTCTAAGCAACCACGATAAGGATCACCTTCACGAGTAGCATGTTATGCGAGAGTAATCTTACGCGTAGCGCCCACGCATAAGGTTCTACAATGGGACCACGCGTATCCTGTGAAGGATATGCGTAAACAGTGACCCCTACGCATAAGGCCTACTCTTACGAGTAAGCCTTACGCATAAGGTTTTAATACGCCTATGCGTAAGCTCTACGCATAAGGTACCCTGTTCCTACGCGTAATATTTCTTACGCGTAAGTCAGGGTCCTACGCATAAGCTTTCGTCTACGCATATAACACTCCTGTTTACGCATAACTTTTCCGCTTTTACGCCTAAGCCTTGATTGACCTTAATTATGAATTGTTACACGTGCAAACTTGTAAATAAACAAATCATAACGTCACGATACCAATAATGTCACTAATAAACTTAAAAGTTTAATATGTTGTGTTAAATAAGTGATAACATAAACTTTAAAACTTAAAGTTAACTAACTCACGGAACTTATCACGACGTCATTGGACTATTAAACAAACAAGTGACTTTGGACTCGTAACAATCATTAACCTTGTACATTCAATAATTAGACAATAAAAACCTTCTGTTGATGAACATTATGTCTTTCGATATGTTGGTTCTTTTGGCTAATGTTATTTCAGATCACGACATGGCTGCTCAAATGAATGTGGATGCACCAGTAGTTCTCACAATTGCTGACAGCTTCCCTAATGGCTATCCGCGAAAGATTGGAAAGAACATCGAAATTGAAGCTCTGATATGGGATGACATGATGACATTTCTCAAAAAGCTTGGCTCAAAGATTCCCTATGTCGATACACAAAACTGTGATCCGAGAGCACTTGGACTTAATCCCGATATTCCCAAGAGGCTCAATGACCCCGACAATCATGACATGTTGATCGAGCCTATCCTATCATCGTAATCAAGGAATCACAACAAAGAAACAGGTGCGGTGTTACCCGATCACCCACTTGACCGACGAAATCAAAAAGCTTGAAACGCATAAAAGGTATCGGTAGCGTGAAGAGAAGGCAAAGTTGGTCATCTCGATGAAAAGCCTTATGGAACACCTACTAAGAGAACCGTAAGAGGAAGTGTTGGAAGTGCAGAAGCACGAGAGTCAAAGGAAGGTCCCAAAGAGGAAACCCACTCCAAAGAAGAAAGTTCCTCTCGTGAAGTCGTTCCTATTCCTACACCGAACCACCAAGAAAGCTACCGGACGAAAGCTCAAGATACACAATCGACAAGGAGGTCCACTACTCAATCGCAACCGAACCACCTCCCTCAAAGAGCAAAACCTCCTAGTCCAACAAATTTACATGGCAAAGGGAAGACTCTGTGCTTGTGCCATATGAAGAAAGCTCGTAAGTGATGAAGAGCAACTGGATAGATCCTACAGAAGAAGTTTAAATTCGTTAGACACCTTCAAAAGGCTAAAGAATTTGAACAAGATCAAATGCGTGGCCCGGAGGGTCAAGTGGTGGTGTCCACTCTTCACCGATCCCGATGCGGTTAATCGACCCGATAAGGGACTGGTGCCACCACTCTTGTGCAACAACAAAAGCTTGTGGAGGATTCTACCGAGCATGACATTGAGAAACCGTAAACCGAGAAATCGAGAAAGATAAAGTCGATGAAGAAGTCTGCACCTCAAGCTAAAGCGGATGAAGAAGCTAGGATTCAGTCAAGAAAAGCTAAAATCGAACAAGATGATGAAGTGAACTATGATCAACTTCTTCTAGACAGTCCAACTCATTCCAAGGAGAAAACTTCGAACCTCCTAAGGACCCCGAATCTCCTCACATCTCATCATCATCGATTCATCTTCTCACCCTCACCACCATCATCTAAAAGATCAACCAAATCAACATCCAAATCGTGAAGAAACCAATGACTCTTGGTTATCCCGGCTAAAACAAGGATTGTTAAGTCACAAACAAGTACGGAAGAAGGATGTTACCAACAAAAGCTAAATCAACTTGTCGATGAATCAACCTTCTTCAAAATGAGATAAATGAATTGTTGATGAAAGGGAACAAATTCGGAAGTTTATCGAAAGAGATTTCAAAAGGAGTTGGAGAAGGCGGCAAGAGAATATACTCACAAGTTTCTTCTCGATACTATCCCGGTGTGACTCGAGAAGTATTCTCCGCATAACTTACTCCAAACATTGTTGCATTGGTTAAAAATATAATGAGCAAAGAATCGACCTTTCAAACCGAGTTAATCGCTAAATTGGTGATGCAAATGTCAAAAGAGTCGGATCCTTCACTTGGATGAAGATAAGTTTTTTGAGACTCTATTAGACTATCAACTCAAGTCTTCATGCAAAGAATCAGCAACTCAACCAAAACGACCAAGAGACGACGATGATACGGACAAAGACTCTGCACCTAAACGCCCAAAGAAGTCTGGTGAATCTTCATCAATGCCACCTCCACCCAAACAGACTCCAGCACAACAAAGGTCTCCTCCTCGTTCTTCTGCTGAAAAACCTCAGGATTCTTCTGAATTACCACCCGAGACTCAGAAAACCGGTGATCACTTTGAGTATACGGGTGGTGACGATGAGGAAGTCCATGAGCCCCTACAACAACCCACCTCTCCCAAACAAGTTCGTAAACCGTAATCCTCATCTAGGTCTAAACAAAGAAGAAGAAGGCGCCCATGGTTGACGTCAGATCATGGCTAGATGACGATAAAACAGAGGAATTTGAATGGTTCTCTACACTTGTTAACTCAACTCCCTACCCCGTCAAGGTCAAGATCCGTAGACGGTAATACATTGGAGCATGCTAAGATATCGCAAGAAAAGTTCCAGTAAAGAAGATGACGAAACCGAGTTGAGGCAAATTAAGAATGAAGCTTTTCAACTGTTAAAAGATAGCTCGAAAGTGCCATCGAGGTCGAATATCACCTTGAAAACATTGCTCGAGCTATGTCTAACAACATGGATTGGCTCAACCCGTAAGCAAACATCGACTTCACCAAACGGGATAACCCTCCATATTACACCGATCGGTCTAAACCTCTACCAACAATTGGCCAACCAGATGAACCTAGGATTCCGCTCGATATTTCTTCAACAAAGACTTGGAATTTCTTCTACACGGTGGCGATGGCTCAAGGAAATACGCTACATCTTTGACACTTCCATTCCCAAAGACCATATACTCAAACCGCATAGCTATCGAGGAAAGAGCTAATCACTTGTTCTCCAACAAAGTGGAAGCATACGACCGAGATGCAATGTACGGATTCATCATTGGCCAAACGCCAAAGAATCTACTACGTGTCGCCGTGTTCAAGTCTCAACATGCGTTGTTCAAGATTAAGGATATCGCTGCCATCAAACACGTTGATCTTTCGACCAAATGGGACTACACTTTTCTCAAGAAGATTGTGGTCAAAAGGCAAGATGAACGGGATTATGCATTCTCTGAAGTCGACTTTGAGAATTTGTCTATCAACGACATTGAAGACATGTACCTTGCCAAAGTACAGGTCGCATGAGGCAATTTTCAACCAAGTACAACGTGAATTCATCAAGTCATTGCTCATCTTCATCGATGCATAGTCATCAAAGAACGTGTAGAAGATCTCCACCTTGCGCTGAATCATATCGACATGTGTCAACTTTACTCCACCTCAGCTTGATCTTCCCGACATCAACCAGCTCTCACAATATACACTCATCAACAAACCATTCGGCGTCGTTTACCGCAGTGAACTTCAACGAAATTGCTTAATGACGTGTAGTGATCTTCACAAGTTTGGGGATCACACTTTGAAGATGGTTAGGGACGGATTGGCTTATAGGTTGAAGGATATACGTCAAAATATTGAGTCTCCTAAGCGATGGAATTCTCAGGATCGAAGGGTTGTGAGGAGGATCATCAAAATGATTGATGAAAGGTTGTATAGAAGGATCGCCTGTAACATTGGAAAGCTTTGTTGGTGGTCGACCCAGATTAACATCACCGGCTATCAATGCCCGCTCGCACTCCCGCAACATCACCGGACTTCGGTACCCTTGAACTGCTTCTTTCATTATTACATTTGGATGTGTGATTATATATGTCAATGGCTTGTGCACACATAAAGTGTACAACCCGTAATTGTCAAGAAAGGACCCTCGTGGTACGCTTCAATGCCACAATCTTTATAAAAGGAGCGAAAGCTTCTTACTTTTGAGTAAAACCTATCAAACCTTTCATTTTTCAAGGTTTTGCTCAAAAGGACAAGTATTTCCGTATGATTTTCAAAACCTCAACCGCTTATATCAATTGTTGAGGGGAGTACTTGAGTCAAAACTTTGTTCACAAATTGTTCATAGTGGTCATCTTCCAACAACACTCGAAATGGTCATATTTATTTCAACTTTTCAAAAATAACATTTTATATGCCATTTTGAGGGGAGAAAATTATGTGATAAGAAATATGTTGTGTAAATGCAAATGAATCTTTGTGATATAGACTTAACCAACGAATTGACGGTACTAAACCGTTAGTAACTCGAAAAGACTTGTCCGGACGGTAATAATTTCAAGCTAGTTCGCTAGTAATGTAAACGTGTCTCGCAAAGGACTTGTCCAAGTAGAAAGTACCATTCGAGAAACTCTTGGTAGACATGAACTCGACGGTATGACAACCTTTCGAGGATTGTCTACACCTTCAAGGTAGTTATTAGAGCTAGTTGTCACCTAAAAGTCGACAATGTAACTCTTTAACTATGCAACGAACCGTGTCTCATGGGATTGTCTATCTTGAGTTGATCAATTCATAAAGTGCGCTTTTTCCTCACCGTGCGATTTCCGTAAAACTCCTAAGCACATGTGGGGGGAGTATTTCGAAAATCTAAAACTCTTGAAGTGTTCAAACATGTTTTCATTCACAAACACTTTGAGAGATTTTCATAAAAATTGGTTTTATGGCAATGGAGTTATAAGGAGATTAAGGTTAGGAATAACCATCCAATGATCCGCCAGAGTCGGAGGGATCTACCCAAGGACATCACAAATAGTTAGTACTTAGAAGTCCTTAGGTACGATTATTAAAAAGGAGAAATGAGAATCGGAGAAAGAAGGAGTTGAAGAATTAAAAGAAATGCAAAGAAAAGGGTGAAAAGAATTAGCCCTCCAAATTATTCAACTTAGGGCGCATAATCGGTTCAATTCATATGCTACCGGTTGTCACTTAGTGACGCCGGTATTGAAGATTAAAAGTCGTCATGGACCTAGTGGCGATGCACTAAACCTTCTTAGCCACTCAAGTTTCTCTCAAAAGAAGCTTGTTTCATTCTCACAGGAACCCTACATAAACTATTGGCTTTCTTAGAGATCGGGTATTGAAGAAGGAGACCTCTCCCTAGTCTCCGCCAGAAAACCAAAACGCACTATTGAGTCTAGAGCCACGAGATTCATTAAAAGATCTCTTAGGTACACTTGACATTTCATCACTTGATGTTCAACAATAAGAACATCGCTGGTACGTTATCGAGTCCTTCATGATCTTAGCAATCTGTCGAGAACATTTATGAGAGGTTTACAACCGTGATCCTCGCTGATTGAATGGAAACTCCGCCGTGGTCAACATCAAATAGCCCCGACAAAGAGTCACTTCAAGAACTCCCGTGGATTACGCTTAGTGTGTCTCAAATGGTCTACAACATGAGGTGATGCTTGTGTACCTCAAATGACTCATATGAATCTGTAGGTGTACTTCGCACATCGCGTTATCTCACTTGTGGGACTCAGCTCAGAACGGCCTTTGTGAGAATTAGAGTTGTGTTTTCACACTATGTCATTAACACTCTCAAGTTCAAACTTGTAAGTGCCGGAATCCACTTATTACTAACCGCTTTAAATGTTTTCTTCTTATGGAAGCTCCGGAGCGGGATGATCGTGCAGATTCTTTTCATGCTCACGCCAACATCATCACTAATGGAAGTTCTATCCAAAAGCAACACAACAATGTAATGATTCTTCGTCAAATCAAAGAATCTACAAAGTTAAAGACTTAAAGAACTTCATCAAGATCAATTCCAACGCCAAAGAGCGTGTGAGCATGTTGAAGAATGACGTGAGACACCTTGAGCAAAGAAGCGCACTGAGGCGCACTTGATGCGCATAACAACATACTATCACTTTCATCACAAAGAACAATGATCAAAGAACAAAGTTAAAGATGACGCCAAAGCATAACTGCTCAAAGAAAACTATCTCTACACCGGGAGATTGTTCGAATCAAGGCATTTCTTCTCACAAGAAAGAAGAATGTTAGAAGACGCCAAAGCTACTATTACATCAACGCCTTCACTGCTTTTCATCACCAACACTTGAGGGGAGATTGTTGGAATCACTCCTAAACCTTAATTCAAGTGTTAGTTACTCATATGTAATAGGTAGCTTATTATGGCCTTTATGTTTGTTTAAGGTCTAGCTTATGTAGAAGGCCCATAAGCTTAGGCCCATGTCCAATAAGGAAAAGGGAAGGAGTGGGAGTGTTGCCCTTGCTCCTTGCCTATAAATAGTCTTGTGTAACCCTCACTTGAGGGTTGGTTGTTCAATTTATTCCTTTCACTCATATCTACGCATAACCGGTCATAAGCATATCGTGTGTGTGTGTTTGGTTTATTGTTCAACCGCCTTTATCTCTTTCTATTAAGCTTGTGTTGTAAAACTAGTGACCTAACACTTCAACCCTTCAGTGCTTATCGAGACTTCATTACTAGAACCTTGTTGGGTTTATTCCAGTAATAGCTCTGTCTCAGTCTGCACGCTTCCCGTATCTCACTTTTCTCCTTTTTTCAATATTCCTAAGGACTTCTACACTAACTAGTGGATTGTCCCTGGGTAGATCCCTCCGGTTCTGGCGGATCGTTGGACCTTAACCTAACCATATCTTCCTTATATCACCATGCATAAAGTAAAGTTGGTCGGTCATTTGATATAGTTCTTCCGCCTCGAAACCAATTGAAAACCATTTGAAAAAATCAATCAAGATACTTGTGATATAGAATCAAAGTATTTTGTATCTTAATTGTTTTGATATTTTAGAAATGCTCCCCTCAACATATGCATCAAATTCGAAATTGTTTAGCACATGGAGGCAAGAGATCTTTGAAATTGTTAGATTAAGAATGAAAGGTCCAATCTTTGATTAACATTTTCTAAAATGATCATCATCACTTCCCAATCAATTTGAGTAGATAAAATATTTCGAGGAAGGATGAGGTTTTCAAAGTTTGCTCCCCTCAATATGTGCCTCAAGTTTGAAAGAGTTTTGCACATATTAGAGGAACTCGCACTTAGAGACAATTCAATCACGCTTCAATAATTTAAGGTTTAAAGTAGATGCTCCCCTCAACATGTGCATGGAAAACTTGAAATCGCTTTGTCACATGTGGGAGGAAAACTTGCTAAACACTTATGAACACATTTATCGAAATATCGCTTTAAATCCAATTTAAATCACAAATTCTCCCCGATCACAATTATCAAATCATTTGAGATTTGTGATCTCTGAGATTTAAATTGATTTTGAAAGCTTTAAGGAGAATTGTGACCGATTATGAAAAATGTTTTAACCGATAAGGATCGGATTTTGAGACTTTAAACTCCATAGATTAAACATGCATGATTATCTTTTGAAAACAATTGTAAGACAAATAACCTTTTGATTTAATTGAAATCATTCTTCCCCTCAATCAATGACATAAGTTGTTGATTGAGAGATAGATATTTTAATGTGGTTAAGTCCAGATGATTTACAAAAATAGAGTACGAGTTATTTTTCAAAGCAATTAGTTTTCATTAGATTGAAAGCGATTGTTTATAGAATCGAGCATGAGATTTGAAAAGCAAGATAAAGCATGGCTCGTTTTTCTTTGAAAAGCGGGTTACTTGCCGAAATGACAATAAACCATAGTTTTACTTTCTCCCAAAAATATTTTTTGATTTTTTTTTAAACATTCGAACAACATCTAAAGTCCCATGTCATTCTTTGAATGACAACACAAAGACCGTAGATATAATCGAATCGAGGTAAAAACATGACAAAAAGGACAATATTTTTTGAGATATTTCAAGTTTTTCAAATTTTTATGGATTTTTTTTTTTGAATAAATATATACAAAATATAGATGAAGAAAAGACCTTTACTCCTCGTCTTCCTCCTGAAGATGTTTGAGTGTTTTCGGTTGAAGGCTTTTCAAGCCAAGTCGAGGAAGAATAAACTCAAAACGCTCTCTCGGAAGAGCTTTGGTGAAGATGTCTCGCTAACCGGTATTCGACTTCACAAAATAGAGTTCCACCACACCGCTTTCCACTTGCTCCCGATGAAATGATGTCGGATGTCAATGTTCTTTGCTCTTGAGTGTTGTACGTTGTTGCATGAGAGAGCAATAGCACTTTTATTATCACAAGATGTAGGGATTTTGTTGAATTCAAAACCATAGTCGATAATGGGATCTCATCCAAAGGATTTGAGCACAACAAGATGACATGGCTATGTATTCACCTCAGAGGAAATAGAAGTACTCATTTGCTTCTTTGAAGACCACCACAAGATTATCACCCAAAATCGAGCACCTCTTGATGTACTTCGACGTGTATCTTGACATCCTCGCATGATCAAGATCGTGATAGGTCGTTAGTGACATACCGGTGTCCTTTGGGTACCATAGTCCCATATTGATGGTTCCTTGAGATACCAAAAGACCCGTTTAACCGCTTCAAGGTGCTTTTTAGTAGGCTTAGCCTGATATCAAGAACACATGCACACAGCGAACAAGATGTCTGGTCTGCTAGCTATGAGGTACATCAGGGATCCAATCATACTTCAATATTTCGTTTGATCTACCATGATACCTGAGTTGTCCTCATCCAGCTTAGTACGTTCAATCATGGGAGTGTCAACGGTGTCACATGATATAAATCCAAATTTCTTTAAAATCTCATTTGCATATTTAGATTGATTTATGAAAATGCCTCCGGGACTTTGTGAAATTTGTAATCCCAAGAAAAATGACATTTGTCCCATCATTGACATTTAAATTTGGAACCCATTTCATTTGAAAAACGATCATATTCATTGGGTCAGTCGAGGCAAAGATAATATCATCAACATAAATTTGAACGTGAATTAAATGTTTGCCTGACTTCCGGGTGAACAATGTCGGATCAACTGCTCTTTTGTTGAATCCAGTGGATAGAAGACACTTTGACAGCGTATCATACCATGCTCTAGGAGCTTGCTTTAAACCATAAAGGGCCTTTTTCAAGCGATAGACATGAGTAGGATGCTCTGGATTCACAAAAGCCTCTTGTTGGCTGACGTAAACCACCTCATTTAAATCTCCATTCAGAAAGGCAGTTTTAACATCCATCTGATACACAACCATATTCTTGCTAGCAGCATTAGCCAAGAAGATTCTGATTGCTTCAATACGAGCAACTGGAGCAAATGATTCTTCAAAGTCAATACCCTCCTCTTGATGGTATCCTTTTGCGACCAATCGAGCCTTGTTCTTTAAGACATCACCATGCTCATCAAGTTTCACTTTGAAGATCCATTTTAGAGCAATAATCATAGCACAATCTGGAGTAGGTACTAATACCCATACATCAAGTCGATCAAACTCATGAATTTCTTCTTGCATGGCATTGAACCAGCAGTCTTCATTCATGGCAGTTTTAATGTCTTTGGTTCGACCTTAGATAGTACGGAGTTGAAGAAGCACCATAAGGCATCGGTTGCAAGTTGTTTTCGTGTGGATACAGGACGAGAGGGGTTTCCAATGATGTTATCTAATGGGTTATCATGTGTCCATTTTCTAAGGTGTTCATGTGGTTGTTGTTGTGGAACTGAAGTAGCAGAGTCGATATCTCCTGATGAAGATGGTTCAGACGATGATTCAGGAGCAAATATATTTTCAAATGGAGCATCTTCAGAGTTGCAAAGGATTAACTTCATCATTAATGCCAAAACAATTCCATGATGTACATTTGATGATTGATGATTTGTTGATGAGACAGAGTGATCAAGCAGCAGCGCTTCTTGACTTAATGAAATTGAGACCAAGGGTTGACTTCATTCATGTGGATAGAGCAGCCTCTGTTGGTGGAATTGACATTTCATCAAGACTTGGTTCATAGTGTTCATCAAACATTGGATCAAACAATTTATTTAAATCATCTTCGATGGAGGTACATATGGAGTTGTTTGGGATGAGTTTGGTACAAGTGATGAACCAATGGGACTGCTTTGAAGTGCGGTCCGAATCGGATTGTCCAGAGCCATTTGACCGGTCACCATCGAACATAACGTGAATTGTTTCCATGATATTTCGGGTTTTCTTGTTGTAGATTCGGTAACCCTTCTTGTTTGGTGCGTAACCAACAAAAACTCCAATATCTGCCTTTGCTCTTAATTTACCTAAGTCTTGACCGTCATTCGTTGGATAGCACAAAACACCAAACACACGAAGGTAGGAGAGATCAGGTTTTCGTTGATGAACAAGTTCATATGGAGTTTTTCCATGAGAGGTGAAAATAAGGGAACAATTTTGGGTGTAGCAAGCCGTGGCAATGGCTTCAGCCCATAGAAACATTGGAACCTTCGAATAAATAAGCATTGTTCGTGGAACACTTCTTTGATGACTGATTCCAACACTTTCATAAAACCGAATTAAGTCTTTGTTGACAAACTCGTGCATTGTCTGCTCGAACAATTCGATCGTATTGTTGAGTCGAACTCAAGTCGCTTTGATTAGTTTGATAATGACATCCGAGTTTCATCCTTTGTTCTCAAAAACTTTACCCAAGTAAATCGAGAGTAGTCATCAACAACTACTAGAATGTATTTCTTACCATTTATCGTTTGCACTCTCATTGGTCCACATGATCCATATGAAGGGTATGAAGAACTTCCATTATCGAATTTGTGGGTTTTGGTATGTGGGCATATTTCGTGCTTTTACCCAATTGGCAAGTCGAACAAATATGATCCTTTTCATATTTTAACTGTGTAAGCCTCGACAAGATCCTTTCTTCGAAAGGTTATTAATGGTGCCAAGTTCAAGTGATTGAAACGACGATGCCATAACCATGACTTTGTTTTAGAAGCCTTTGACAAAGAAGCGATTGGAGAAGACTTCATCATGTCTTCGATAGAGATGGTGTATAGGTTAGAACCATGAGTACCTCTTAATAATTCCACACCATCAAGTTCTCTAATGAAGCAAGTATGTTTTCTCAAGGCCACCTCTAGATCGAATCACGTAATCGACCAACGAGAGAACAAATTATGACCAAGACCTTCCACAAAATATACCCCGAGATTACACTTTTGCCTACTACATAGTCACCATAACCCATAATTGCTCCAAAATGGTCATTCCCGAATCTAACAAGATGATAAATTTACTCACGGTTCATGAGCCATGACCGTCTCTAGTCATATGCTTGGAAGAGCTCGAGTCCGTGTACCACGTAATGATTTGAACGATCCGCAGCTGAAACATGACAAGAATGGATAATCGGATAATTAGGATCCCATGCAAGAATGGGTTCCATTTGGTTAGTAATGATTGGAACACCCACATCCGAAATAGAAGCAATGGAATCATCGTAAATAGATGCAAAGCTAGTATCCGTATTTGACCTATTCAAAGTATGTTCACTTCTTAAGGAATAGTTCTACCAAGAGGCATCCATTTTCTAGTGGGCATTGTCTCGATTAACCTTATGGCCAAAAGGTATCCATTGATAACCTATCTTACTAAATGTTCTTCCCGGGGTTTCACTATTTTCTAACTTTCTTTCGCTTTTGCCTTTTAGCCTTCTTAGCTTGATTTTTACATTAATGCTTTAATCGGGCATTTGACAAAGATTAGACAAATCATTCATACCACATTCAAGATTAGTAATGTAAACCACGCAATCATCATTACATGTTTTGCCAAAAGTAGTAGAATTCGCATTAATTACAAGATGCTTAGAGCTAACACTAGAATCAACACGATTCGCTTTATTCAAATTCTCCCTACGGTGATCTTCTACTTTCTTCCAATGCACATTCTTAGCTTATGAGGTCCTATCATTCCTTGTATTTCCTTGAGACTTTGACCTGCTCGCTTTAATGTCACTGATTACTACTGTAGAGGTAACGGGAACATTAGTTGGTTTTGCTACGTTTTGCCTTTCCTGTTTTGATGTGCTGGGATGTGAACTATTTGAAGGCACACTGAGATTCACTTTCTTAACACTGGAGGTGCTGGGATCTGAACTATTTGAAGGCCTAATAAAGTTCACATTCATAACATTGGGCATTGAATGACTTGCATACTTGGCGTTAGGCATAGAACAAGGTATCAAGGGATTGACTTGCTCACCTAGAGATTTAGGGCATATTGTAATTAAGCATTATAGAAGTTCTTGAGATCGTTTGGCATATAAGCATGCATGGCCAATTGCATTATCAAGTGGTTTCTCTATCATATCCTCTTCTACAATCTCACGAAGACATTCTATACTATCTTTAAGGTATGAGAAATATGTTTGAATGGCAAGTTTGTTATTCCTAAGATGAGGTGGAACATATTTCATGCATAAAGCATATTTATTACGTACATGCACCTTTAAAGTACCATTCTCCCATTGGTCATTGGCATTTTCCTTTTACCCGACTCTTCGATTCTCAATTTCCTTTTGCAACGAAGTTATTTTTTCGTTATTTTTGTTACGAGTGACTTTTATTGACTCAAATAACTCATTGAAATGACGTTTAACCTTTTCATTTTCTTCTAGAAAGCTCTCATTTTCCTTTTGCAAGGCATTAACTAAGTTTTGAAGATGAAAAGTTTGAGAATGCTAAGAATCTAAAGGAGGAGGCATTTGGGATCCAGTCACATTGTTCATTTCACCCTTTAATTGAGAGATTTGGGCTTTCAACTTTCTGATCGTGTTACAATGAGCTCGAATCTGATCGTCACGCTTGTTTATCCGAAAACCGCATCAAACTCGAACATCCGAGGATGTCTTGATATTTGAGGTTTTGACATTTTCTTTAAGATGTTGATATTTTAGTTGTAAATCAAAATGTTCAACTTCTAGTTTAGAAAGATGCTTTACTAAATTATCGTGATCATCCCGATCAATTTTCTCATTAAGTTTCAATTAATCTTTTCAAGCTCAATGACACGATCATGGAGACTTTCAGCAACAATGATAATTCATGAAATTGAGAAGCATTAGTGGAACAATTTGTAGCAGTGTAAAACACATCTTGAGCAATACATTCAGAAATAAGAGACTCACTCAGTGTATGCAAGTTTTTCCTCTCAATCTCACTATATTTTAATGCTCTTTCATAGTCACTAACCTCAACTATCATTGCATCAAATTCCTTTTCCATTCCTTTAATATCTGAATCTATCCCCTTTTTAAGACTCTCAAATTGATCTTTTAGTTGTTTAAAGAAATGCATGACCTCAGTTAGATAGCATTCTTTTGTTTGTTCAAACCCTTTCCCTTCGCTATCCCAGGGTGTGATCCTTTTCTTACAAGTTTTCTCAAAATCGACAAATAGTTGAAGAATAACATATTGATCGATTAAGGTCTTGCTTTAGTGGCAATAGTTCTAGGAACTAAATGCATTGGTGTATTTGGAGGATACACAATCGTTGCAGCATTTTCCTAAGGGAGGGTTTGTTTCAACAAGATTTTCGACTTTTTGCATATCTAAGTCCCTTTTCCGTAAAACTTGTTCGTGTTTTAACAACGTTTGAGGCTTAAATTTGTTTAAGGAGATCCAGTTTTCCTTCTTGTAATCATGGGGTTTGATCGTGATATTATTCTTTTTACATTCAGGATCTTCTAGCTTCTTATTCATTTTCTCCCTAGTTGCATCATCTAATTTTCTATCTTCCTCAGTGCACTCAACGCAACTAGGTTTTTGTCTAGGTTTAAGAATCTCATTGCCATCATAGATTACATTTTGAGATGCTTTTGCTATCTTCCCGTACTCAGGGTTGGGTTCATCTATAATGGGAACACTATGCTTATCGCTTAAAACTCTATGCTTAGTGACCATGTGAGCAGTTTGAATGGTATTCCCTTGTACATACAACTTATTTTCAAGCTTGTTCTTTAAAGTTTTTAGATTAGAAAAATAATTCAAAAGTTTTGATTCCTTAGCATGAAATTCCTGCTTAAGCACTTTAACATTTTCTTGAAGTTCTTGTTTTTGCTTAGCAGTTTTTGAAAGCTTTTCTTGTAAGGAGTTTAACTCTTGTTTTAACACTTCTTCTCTAAAAATACTTTTTCTAATAATTGTACGCATTTGGTTATCCAACTCCTGCTCACGAGTAGTTAACTCAAACTTAGCACGTTGTTCATAAATGGAAACTCGTTCTTTATAGGCATTAAGTTCAGAGATAACATAATCATCAGGGGCACATGTAGTGTATTCATCAAAAACATAGTCATCATTGACTGCAGAAGATGCATCATTTGGTACGACCTCACTTTCACTTTGTTTCACATATTGATCATATGGGACAACATTGATATTACCTATATTTTCAATATTTGACTCAATAGTTTCAGTTGATTGTACTTTGTCATGCATCTGTTGCACATCAACATCATCGTATAGTTTTAGTACCTCAGAAATGATTTTGTCTTTGGATGGACCAGCTTGTGGTGATGAAGAGACTTTAGGAGAGACCATTGGAGAAATGCTAGCCATGAAAATGGTTTGTGCAAGAGGTTCATCATCAACATCGTAGTCGTATGCATCACAATCGCCTACTTGAAAGGCATTCGATGATTATGGCCTATCTCCGAATTGGTTGCTCATCCACATCTCGCATCATATGTCTTAGCATTTCCTCACCAAAACAACAACTCCTCTTCATCCAAAGTCGCACCATTATCCCGAGCTTGCACAAGCAACATCTTATCCTCAAGTACTCAGCATTCGAGGGTTTTGGCGATGTGCAATTCCTTGCAATGTGTCCCTCACCACCACAGTTGTAACACTTGATCGGCTTTACTTGTCCTAATTTTCCATTCCTTCCCCTATTTTGATTTGCCACATATCCTCTACCAGCTCCACCTCTTCCTTGTTCGTACTGCCTTTCTTGAACTGGTTGTACCATAACCTTCCCATCTCTGACCAAAGCATGATTGTGTAGATTGGATGCAGTCCTGATTTCATTATTAGTGTGAAGTCTGTTAGTGTGAGGAGTGAAGGTTAAGTTTTGTTTAACCATAAAAGCTAGTTTATTGATAAAGTGTTCCATGACTGCATTGGCATCAGGTTGTTTGAAATTTGAATCTGGAATGACTTGAGATACTTTGGTAGTAGTTCCATCATTGGTGTAGAAGGCTGTTGAGTCATTTGATGAACTTGTTTCTCCCTGGTTGGTTTTGAACTGATCAACAATCCTTTTTTCAAACATAGCATGTCTCCCATTCTGAAGGAGGAATGCATAGAGTTGCTCATAGTTTGTATTCTTTAATCCTTTGGTTAGCTTCACAGAGGTAACACACTTATGCCATTCGGGATTCATGTTGTTCACAAACTTTGAGTTCAGCTGAATGTTTGGCATAGTCATTCTGATGTTCCTCATGTCATTAACAAGCTTGTGGAATCTCACGTAATACTCATAGACACTCTCATCTGGTTTCATCTTGAAGTGCTCAAATTCATCATAGAGTTGTGATTCTCTGCCTTCCATAGTTAATTCGTAACCGTAAAGAAGCATCTTGACATTATCCCACACCGCCTTGGCTTCGTGTTGTGATTGATAAGCTTGTAGATATCTTTTGAAGACCTTGAAGTACGATGTTAGAAGCCCCGATATCAACATCGAATCTCTTTTCTCCTTATCATTGAGCTCATCATATGTATTTGGTCTGCTTATTCCATAGATCATTGTTCCATCCGCAATGATCAATTAAGTCTCTTGTAGTCTCAATCGATAAGGTCCTTCATCAATCGATTTGAGAATGTTGACCCCATTTTCCTTTCCAAGACAATACATCCCGATTCTTTGAGCCTAAGAGTCGTAGTCGCCTCATCAAGCATGGGTGGACGGGTATCTCAACCAACCGCTTGAACATCCTCGCAATGATGGAGATGATTGTAGGTACGTTGGTAGACATGTTTAAATATTACACGGGATTTTATAACTCTATGATTAAACCGGGAAATAGATTCTTTCACGGTATTTTACTAAATCAAGAGAAAACCGTATTACAAACAAAAGTTAACCAAGTCGCTAAGATTCCTTGAATCAAGTTGCTAAGACAAGTCGCTAAGTTCCAAATCGCTATGAATTTTGACAGCAAGTCGCTATGCACCAAGTCGCTAAGAGATCAAGTCGCTAAATAGCAACTCGCTACTGGTCCAAATCGCTAACACCAAGTCGCTAAGATTCCTTGAATCAAGTCGCTAAAAACCAAGTTGCTAAGACAAGTCGCTAAGTTCCAAATCGCTATGAATTTTGACAGCAAGTCGCTATGCACCAAGTCACTAAGAGATCAAGTCGCTAAATAGCAACTCGCATCGGTCCAAATCGCTAACACCAAGTCGCTAAGAAACTTAAGAACAAGTCGCTATCAAAATTGAAAGCAAGTCGCTACCTTACCAAATCGCTACCCGTAGTGGAGAATCCACTAACAGTACTTTTTGTCGGCTTGTCTCTAAAGGCAAGTCGCTAAGCACCAAGTCGCTACCACAATATACTACAACTCGCTACAGACTTACAAAGCAAGTCGCTACCAAGAAAAGAACACCGTGACTCAAGTCGCTTGCATGAAAAAATTCAAACACACCACTTTTCAATCCAAAAACAACCCAACCACGATGATTCAAGCCTTCCAAATCAAAACCTAAATACTTATGATGATCCTAAACACAAAAGTACAATCAAAATCCAAACTTTAACACAATAGATCAACCAAATGATGCAAAAACCACTAAACTTTCTCAAACTCAAAAACCACCTAAAAACCACTAGAAATCCAAAGATATGTAAGAGATGATCTAACCTTGGCTCTTGATACCATTTGTAACATATTGGATTTCACATAGACAGCAAACCATAACCAAAATAGGCGTACACAAGATGAGTTTTAGAGAGAGAAAGTTAGAGATTTGGGAACTTTAGTGAGAGAAAGAAAAATCTTATTACGAGCTCCAACTCTCTACCTTGGGAGGTAGAGAGTATTTATAGTCATTACATAAAACGCCACCTACCGGGCTGTGGATCAGGCATACAGTGGGTAAACACCTGTCCGTCCTCCACGGTGTTACAAAGCTAAATACTACTTAACATTAAATAACTACGACTACGAGATTTCTAACGATTACATATACTTGAGGTGACCGACACTTTAACTACTGGATTTTCCAAATCCTAACAATTATCACCAGTTATTGATACATAATCTTGTAGAATGGTAATGATAATGATTGATTTGATTCTACTGCAATTACATCGACATATAAATATTACATTATGGAGTCTTCTAGACTCGGGCCTGGGCTTGAGCCCGATGACATAATACAGGCTAACACTCCCTCGCAGTCCGAGCAGCAAAATCGCGAAACCTTGGACTGGTGATGAGAAACTAATAAACTATAAATTAAAGTTAATAAATAATTGTTGATGAAGATATTCGACAGCAAGCGGAATCACATCTTTAGCAGCAGGCAACAAACCGGATATACCGAAGTATCCGTACCAAATGAGATAAACCAAAGTATCCCTTACCAAACAGGATAAACCAAAGTATCCTGACCAAACGGGATAACCCAAAATATCCCCTACAACTAAAACAAAGAAAATTAAAACTAAAACACATGAACTAACATCAAAAGAAACGAGGAGAAAACGATAGTTGGTTCTAAAACTTCAACACCCAAAGAACCTTCCGAACAAACGAGACATATTTTTCCCTAGAAAAACATAAAAATCCACCATTTTTTTAAAGAATGATTCGAAAAAAAAATATTATTGATGATTATTTGTAACAAAGACACCAAAACAACTTAATCAAAAACCAAATTAAAGGTAAAAACATTCATCCAAACGTGACATAAGGAAAACAAAGAAAAAAACTGCAAATGATCTTGTTCAACCATCCATGCTAGCCAACCAATATACCATTCATCGTTTAGTATGTTTCTTATTTGCTGCTTTGTATTGTAGAGAAGAAAAGTGACAGATGTTAAGGTTTAAAGGGGGGCCCTCTGAACCTCCAGCGTGTAGCCGTCGGCCGAAGGCGGTGGCTTGAAGAGTTTAGGTTTAGGGTTAGGTATTCTTAGGATCGTAACGTCTGATACCATGTAGAATGGTAATGATAATGATTGATTTCATTGATTGATTGATTCTACTGAAATTACATCGACATATAAATATTACACTATTGAGTCTTCTAGACTCAGGCCTGGGCTTGAGCCCGATGACATAATACAGGTTAACAAATCTTAGTGTTACCATATCTAGTGGGGTTAACTGACCCCTTTAACACCAAAGTAGCTATGTCATTGTCTGCAATGAGCATATATGGCAATATAGGTAGGCGTAAACAACCAGTTGTATAGGAACTCATGGCCTATACTGAGGGATCTTGTATAGAGTAATCTGCATGAAGCGTTGTGTTCTCAATACTAGCTCTTTGCTATTAATATTTGATCCGCATACCTAGTCTATATTATAATATCACTACAAAAAAATCATTATTTTGGCACGACAATCTCGTGCCAAAATTCCAAACGCTGTCGACCCAAAGACAAAATGGCACGACATGTCGTGCCTTAATGGTCGTTCCATTTCCGTTGACCCAAAATATTTTGGCACGACAAACCTTTAAAGGTTTGGGACGACAGGTTTGTGGGGCCCATAAGAAATTAAACGAGAAAAAACAGATTGGCACGACACACTATTTGCAAAAAGGGACGATAACATCGTCCCAAGTTTTTTTATTTATTTTTTATTTTTTTTATTTAACTTTTTTACTCTTTTTAAAAAAAAATAAGAAATTGTATTTTTAAATACTTTGGGACGACACATGCATTTAGTTTGGCACGATATAGTCGTCCCAAAGTATTTTCCACGTAAGCTAAGATACAGTTTGGGACGATCCACGTGGCCTGATTACAAAATGGGACGACATGTTGGTGTGTATTTTAGGGACGACATTGTCGTCTCTAATAATTCTGGCAGGGAAAAAAAAAAGCAGCAAAACTGCAGTTTTCCAGATTTTTTCCAGATTTTTTTCCGGAAAAAATCTACCAAAACAAATATAACTTGTAATCAATCACAATCCACAATACCAATTCGACAATATGATACAATACCAAATTACTAAACGGATCGAATAACATTCCACAATTCCATGATACCATTCGACAAATACGATACAAATTAAACTACTCTTAAACTATACAAGTCGCAAATTTCTAATTAACATGTCTCAAACTAACAAGTCACAAGCTTATAAAGCTAACATGTCTTAAAGTTATAAGGTTAACATAAATCCACGATATCATTCGACAAATTCAATACTATTCCATAAAATTAACAAGTCTAAAACTCACAAACTTCCCGCCTACTGCTCATAGTACTCGTCGCCCGCCTCATTATTATCCTTACTATTATCATCATTATTATCCAAATCATTATTATCAATATGATCAACTTGGCGCAAATGAGGATTATTTTGTGAGTTGTATTAGTTAAGGTCTGGTGGCGGCATTGCATAGTTAGAACTAGAACCCGGGCACGTAGTAGAGTTGGGAAAGGTAGGACGATAACAACCGGCAAAGGTATTATTAGGGTCAAAAATGGGAGGTTGGAAACCAACAGGGCCGGGAATGGGAGGTTGGAAAACAACAGGGCCGGTAATGGGAGGTTGGAAACCAACAGGATCGGGAATGGGAGGTTGGAAACCAACAGGGCCGGGAGTGGGAAAAGGGCCAGGAAAGGGTTCTCGGGGAAAGGGAATAGGAAATGGGTTACCTTGTTGGTTGTAGTGGCTGAAAAACTGCTCAAGGTATGATCTGAACACCCCAACTGTAGAATAAGTCGCGGTAGCCTGTTCCCTAGCCACGCGAGCCTCTTGCTCAGCCACGCGAGCCCGTTCTTGCGCCTCCTTAGTTTCCTTCTCCGCTCGGCTCAACACCTCTGTCATTTGCTGCCTAGTAATGTAATCTTGACCAACAGGCCCACGTGTGGACCTGTGAGAGGTTGAGCCACCACCAGGTAACCTCCTGCCCCTACCTGCCATGTTCTGGCGGTTTACACTCAGAACTATACGAGCCAATATTTCTAAGCTGCTCATATACAAGATGAATCAAGATAGTATCGTGATACATGAAATGTTAAACGAATGAGTCGAGATGATATCGTTATACATGAGATGTTAGACGAATGATTCTAAATGAAATCATTATATATGATATGTTAAACTAACGAGTCGAGGTGATATCGTTATACATGAAATGTTAAACTAACAAGTCGAGGTGATATCATCAAAACTGGTCTCAACTCCCAACTGGTTAGTCTATAACTCTTTATGTCATCAAAACATCCAACCAAAATAATGGCGCCAAAACTTCCCTCTAAAAATACTGGCGCCAAGACTTCCCACCAAAAATACTGGCACCAAAACTTCCCACCAAAAGCTACCAGATCTGCTCTACATACCACATAAAGAAAAATTGAGATCTTATCCCACCAAAAGTTACCAGATCTTATCCTCAAAACCACTCAACCTCACAACCTCTTATCTTCACATAAATTTCAAAACCTGAGATTGAGCCATTTAATCCTTTTATGTATTCTTGTGGAGCAGGAAATAAAAGATTAAGAACATCACATAGAGAAAATTCATCTGGACGGCAATATTATGCATGTCCTCTGTCGAAGGTGAACAATCATACATTTCTTATTTATGTAAATATACAAATAATTGGGTTGTAATCTCTTATATATTTCTTATTATGTAACAACCCAGAAAAGAAGATAATGGGTGCGGATATTTTATGTGGAAGAGTGAATTTGATGAGTACTTAAGAATAATCTCTTCCGGTTCAACATCTCAAGGTTACGGATCCGCACCAACAGAGTGCTCAAGCTGTAATGCCAAAGATCTTAGGATAAACATGCTGGAATCACAAAAATAGGTGCTAGAGACAAGAGTAAGGATGCTGGAGGAAAGAATTGAAATGGCAAGGATTCCTGACGACCACGACCACGCATGTCAGTCGGATGCAATACTCCGTGAGCTGTTAGGTGACATGAAAAATCTTCATATGTAGTAGTGTTGTTGTTTGTTGTTGTTGTTGTTGTTCGAATAATACGTATGTTTCACTTATTACTATGTACCTTTCAAGTTGACCATGATCTAAGGTAACAAGATTATGGTTTCCAAACAACCCTTTTCCAATACTAAATTACATATGAATAAAGAAACAACTTAACAACAAAACGAAACAGATCAAACGAAACAATTCGGCAAGCAAATGAAACAACTCAAACGATACACACGACATAGATCATAACAAACATCGGCCATTCAATTTTTTTTCCTGCTACTTCCCGCTCTGCTAGAACCTGCACCATCTTTTCCCTTCCTTTGCATGACGAACTGTTTAAACAATGCTTCAAGATTTGTTACCCTATTTCCCGCATCATCAAATGTGTAATCGAACGCGCTTTCTCCAGCTCCATCTTTTTCCTTCCTTTGCTTGACGAACTTGTTGGATCAGTCCTAGATAGATCTTTAGAGCCTTAATGAATGTATAGTGAACCTGTGTAATCAAAAGCAAACTATGGAGAACCTCTATTAAACTTATGCTTACGCGGAATATAAACACAAGAGTTAAGAAGAAAATAAACACAAATTACTTGATCCTCTATGGATCAATATCAATTCACTAATGTTATTGAAAAGCGTACATTAACCCTAGCTGCAAGTTTCTTTTATACTATTAGAAACCCTAATTCTGCAGCTTGCAAAACACGTACAAGATATGCATTATCTCTTCCTAAATTAACTCATGCATATCCTAACTAATTACTAATAACACGAAAACTACATATCCGCAAAAACAATACTAACCAGCAATAACTGCACTATCACCAGAAATACTAATACTATCAGCAGGAACCCACTGTTACAATAATTCCTAACAATCCTCCCCTAAACTTGAATTTGACTACATTAACTTCAAGTTTCCAGATAGATCTTGAAAGTGTAAGAGGATTGAAGTCCACAACAACTGAAGCAATAGAATGAAACAACAGCAACTCCTAGAGCCACCAGTATCATCATTGACGTACAGAGATCCATCAAGAAATTTTATGCAAAGAAAGATCGTAATCCAAAGAAGATAAAGAACTGAGTAGATTTGATAAGCCTTTACTAAGTAGCTACTCACTCTTGGGCTAGTTGGTCCTTTGGTGGAATCATGACATCACCCTGGTGAACCAATAACCAGTCCAACACTTAGAACGTGAATCAACGGTGTGTTGGAAAACCCTAATGGTTTTTGGCAAACCATCACAGCCATCAACGGATTTGACTTGTCTTTACCTGAACCGTGAACTCAGGACTAGTCATGGTATTCCACTGCCTTTACCACAAGCCATGAACTTGTGGGCTAGCCAACTTTTCATCTATGAGGACATGGTGAGTTGAGCACCATACAATTTATTGGAAAATTGTCAACCATCCAACGGATTTGATATCTCTTTACTAGAGCCATTTGCTCATGGAGTAGCCAATGGTTGGTGTGTGAGACCAGGGTACATTGATGACCATATAATTTTTTAGTAAATCAGTAACTATCGACGGATTTGAGGAATGCTCACCAAAGCCGTACCCCCATGATGATCCTCAAATAAAAGTTAGTATATACAAAACATTTTTTTTAACACATTATGAGAAGAAAGAATGTACAACAAGAATACCAGTCTCAAGATGTGGCAGCATCATTGGCAGTATGAATTCTATCCTTGATAAGTTTGACCAACTGCTCTGCATGTAGCATATCATTGCCAACAGGTTCAGTGGAAAGCACCAGCTGATGCTTTAACATTTGAGTCATAACCTGCACAGACAAAGGATACTGCAAATCCGAGAACATATACCCATAAAGACCACTTACAGTGTGTAACACATGCACTTTAGCCAGTGAATAAAACTTCCAGTCCCATACAATCCAATCACACTGATTATCCCAAACTGAGAACCCTTTTTTATCCTGATATGTGGAGTCAAACAAGACATGCAAATCACCCAGCAAGAGAAGACCAGCACCAGATGCAGGATGAGTGTCAAAATAGTTAGAGACCAATCCATACAGCTTTATAAGATCCTGTCTATCCACGAGGTGAAGTATCTGACTCAGAAAGATAAAATGCTTGAATGACCCATCTCTCCTATAGATTGTATTCACCCTGCCACCCATATATTCTGTAAGTTCCCATCTATCTAAAAGAGACCACACAACTGGTTCTTCATCAGAATCACTAGGATCAGCAACTGTGATGAATGAACTGTCATGAACATTCAGATCAAGGACCCTAGAACTCCTCTTCTTGGCTATAATCTTGCATCTTCTACCAGGTGTGGAGGAAGGAGAAGAAATATTAGAGCTCGGAGCATCTGGAGTAAGGATCACTGGGGTAACATCTCGTGATTTAGCACCTTCCTTAGGATCAGCAGACACAGACTGAGGTGTATCAGTGGAAACAGGTGTAGCCTTCTCAATAGAACTAGGTTCATTAGCATCAGAAGGAACATTAGGACCAACAAAAGAAGAAATAGGTGGTATCACGCCAGTGGAAACAACCTGAGGCTTATTAGAAGGAACTATACCAGTAGATACACCAGTAGATACAGAAGGAACTCCCTCAGAAGGATTCCTTGTGAAACCATCAGGAGGAATGGTCTGATATGCATCAACCGAAAGAGTCTGAGATGCAGTAGGTTTCTCCACAGGTGTAGAAACTGGTGTAGAATGATGCACATTGGACTCTTTAGGAGTCTCCTCAGGATGAGCACCAACATCTGCAGTTGTTTGCAAAATTTCATTTGAAGGATCAGCAGATTTCAACCTCTTGAGTTCAGGCCCTTCCAATGAAGACTGATGTTTCTTTATCCTTGCATATGGGTTGATACCATCCTTTTCCAACTGATTGAGAATTTTGTTCTACTCTACCACCAACTGATCATCTGTTAAAGACTTCACATAAGCCATAGTCCATCCAGTGGTGTATACAGCAGAACTCGTATTCTTCACATACTCCCTCATATGTTGTCGTTGTTCAGCTTGAGTAGGAGGTCGATCCCTTTTTGCCTTAGCTTTTGTCTCTGCATCAGCTTTCTTCCTCTTATTAGCCAGTGCCATCAGATCAGCAGCAAAGTTATCAGAATCAAAAGCACCCCCTAAGATGGACTGAGCAAGATATGTGTTAGAAGTAACTCCAACCACAATTGATTGCCAGGTGGCATTAGAGAAGTGTAAAGCCACCTCATCCAGTTCTTGCATTCTCTGTGGTGTGATGTCAGGAACTATGGGAGTTTGAAATTCAGCATCATATAAGGCTTGAACTTTCTCTACTACCTCCCTATCACCCTTTTCAAGTTCAAGAAGTCTAAAAAGCCTTTCCTATTCAGCCTTTAAAGCAGCAGGATCCACTTCCTCATCCACCATTGGAGCCTTCCCCTTATCCACTGGAGGAATACACACTTGATCATCTTCAGAAGTAACCTTGGGGTCAGAAGAAATAACCACTGGTATCTCAGCAGTAAAGGATGAAGTATCAGCATGAATAGGCTTATCAGCAGGATTAGGTCCTTTGTCAGAGGGAACTTGACTCTCAGCAGCATCAGAAGAAACCTTAGCCTCAGCACCCTTGTCAGTAGAAATGGGTTCAGGTGGAAGTTACACTTGATCAACAGCAACAGAAGTACCAGGAGGAACCATAGAACTGGTCTTAAGAACATTAAGATTTATATAGTTCCTCCTTCGAGTCCTTCTCCTGTTAAAAACCTGAACTTCTGGATCTTTCTGAGCTGCAGTCTCTCCTAAAGAAACAGAGGCCAAAACATGAAGTGCATCCAGATCAATATTTGTCCTCTCTGTATCTTGTTCCTCATCTGAATCAAAAAATACAACCCTGTTCCTCCTCTTGTTGAGTCTAACCTCCAAGTCTGTCATCCTTTTAAGCAATTTAACAAAAGCACCACCCAGAGTCTGCTTGGTTTCCTTAAGCTCATTCCTTGTTTCTTTTAGCTGAGCCTCCAAGTCATCAACCCTCTTAGTATATCTGTCAAGCAAACTGGACATGTTCATTAGAATATCAGAATCCTCAGCTCCACCAATAGGATTTCCTGAGGTATTGGGAGCTTCATTGGACCTGGGAGGAGACATATAAAAATCATCACCAAAATTGGTGTCATCCTCAAAAGTATGACCAGGTGGACTAGAAGGTTGGACAAATTATTGGTCTAGATTGACCTCAGTCTCCACAGGAGTTTGTTCCTGTGATTCAGAGGCAATGACAAGCTCCTCAGGAGCAATAACTCTAGGTGATGGTTGGGCAACAGGTGGAGGATGTGGGGGTTGCTGGTCATCAGTGGCAACCGATGCAGAGGCATCCGGAGCATTGGAGGCCCCCATATCAGCTGAAATTAACGCAGAGGCACCAGCAGCTACATTGCCACTTGGCAACATAGAAGGTAGCAAGGGTCTGTGTTCTCCAGCAAAATTTGTTTCCATTGTTGTAAATAATTTAGCAGTTAATTTACTGATTGCCCTTGGGGTTTTATCTGAGGGTGCAACGCTTAATATCATCTGAAGAAATCTAGGATACTTTAAAAATTTATGTTTGGTATCCTTTATATTTCTAATCATTTCCTCAAAAATATACTTTGAAAAATTATAATTTCTCCCCTGAGCCAAACAAATTATAGCAGTTGCAATTGAGCTAGAGAACTGATCCCAACCCCATACTTGGGACTAAGACACTGAAGGAGGTTATGGACCAAAAATCTCCATTTAGGGCAAAATTTATTTTTATACCAAATGAATTTCCCATCAGTGGGATACCCAATGCTTTCCAAACCAGTGATTATTTCTTCTCTATTGTTTTCAAACATACCTCCTTCATCGTCTAACTGTAACTGAGTCCTTATGAGTGACACAGTGACTACACACTCTTGTCCATCAATGGTGGCCACAATCGCCTTTGGTTGACCCTCAGGAGATCTCTCATAAGCTGTGGCCCATAATTGTTTGACTAATGAGTCATAAACAAAAGATGGACAGAAAGTTAAAGCATACCTGAGCTTTGAACACAGAAGGAAATCTACCTTTGGATCATACACATCACTTCCTTTGGCTCTTTCCAAGAATGCAACTTTGTTGTGATCGACCTTGTATGCCAGTGTCGCCATTGATTGATTTCAGAAGGTTGAAGAAGAGCTTAGTTTGAAATGAGAGGGAATTGAGCAATTTGGTTATGGGATAACTTCAATTGGTTATTTAAGTAAGTTACTTAAATTAACCTTTTAAATCGGCAAAACATTCGTATAGAATCTTTGCCCAATTTAGGCGATTATCAAATCCCATATTTAATTCCTAAATTTACGAAACCAACAACAACGAAAAGTCAATCAACAGAAACCATTTAGTCAACCAACAGGAATGACTGAACGTTTGACCACTGTTTCCATATTGAAGCTACCAGCAGAAACCATTTCCCCTCAGCAGAAACAATCACATTATCAGCAGAAACAGAGAAAAGTCAACCCCTGCTTTACTTAACAGTGCATTAATAGTCTGCAGTCTTAACCATCATTAATTCAAATATCTACCAAGTCATAACTTCCATAAATTCTAACAACCGAAGATTGCACCTCGACCTTGCCTATTTAACCAACCCCTTGCCTCATAACACACATACAAACCAAATACTAACACCACAGTCAATCACCAACCTAACCACCATGAATAACTCTCCAAATCACCCCATTGAAATATCTTCAGACTCATCTGAGGAGATGCCATCCAATGATGGATGGTTAACCTACTTCCCTCGTGGTTACTCCAGCGTGACATACATGTCTAGAGATCCTCCACCTTCAGAGTATGAGAACAGTCACACCAGTTCTGACACTGATGATGAGTATGGTGGATCTTCCAGACCAGTGGTGAATGTTGCTCCTCTTGCCATAGTGGTACCACCTTCTGTACCAGTTGCAGTCCCTGCTGATCCAAGACCAGAACCCTTCACTCCTGAGAAAAGGGCTCAGGTGGTTGGTCTTGCTGCTCCCAGAGTGTGGGATTACATCAGTAGGTGGGGAAAGGAGCATCAGAGGATGCCAGAGTGGGCTAAGAGGAGGCCTGAGTAGTTGCCTGGGCGTTGAAAGCTGGAGTCTGGAGAAGTCTTTTGAGAAGCTTGTTATGTTGGAGCCTGGATGTAGTAATCAGCAGTAATGATAAAGTCTTGTAATGTTATACTGCATCTAAGAATGCAGTGTTTTATATGAATAAAAGACTTTTATGCTTGTAGTTTTAATCTTTTGCTACTGATTGAGTGTTTGATACATGATCTGCAAAATGGTTAGTGGAACACAGAATATACAAAGCAAATATATACAAATATATATGCATAATATACAACATAAATCCTCCCCTTAAACCATAAACCTCCCCTTAGGCATAATCCTCCCCTCAAACACAACAATCAGGGGTTGATCATGCCTATATGGACAATCAAAAATTGAAACCTAGGGCCATCAAAAGCTTTTGTTAACAAATTAGCTACATTTTCATCAGTATAAATTTTAACCACTTGAATAAGGTGTTTTTCATTAGCATCTCTGATAAAGTGGTGTCGAATTTCTATGTGCTTTGTTCTTTGATGAAAAACAGGGTTTTTAACAATGCAAATTGTACTTTAGTTGTCTATAAAGATCTTAGTGTTCATAAAATTGAACCCATAATCCAATAACTGATTTTGAATCTAAAGTACCTGACCACAACAACTAGCAAAGAAGAACATATTCACCTCGAGAAGATGTAGCCACTATGGTCTGCTTCTTGCATTGCCAGGAGATTAATCTCCTTCCCAAAAATTGACACCCCCTAGTAGTAGATTTGCGATCAAAGTTTGCACCAGCATAGTCACTATCACTATAAGCTTCCAACTCAAATGGAGACTCTCTAGGATACCAAAGACCCAACTTAGGTTGACCTTTGAGATACTTGAAGATTTTCTTGACTGCATTCAAATTGGAAGTCAAAGGAGTGACTTGATGCATAGAACAAGAACTGACGGCAAACATAATAGCAGGCCTTGAAGCAGTCAAATACATGAGTGAACCAATCATAGATCTGTATAGGTGAACATTAATAGCAGGATCTGGTTCATTATTTGACTTAGGCTTTGGGGCTTCATAGGGAGTAGTTGCAGTCCTAACGAGTTCCATATGAAACTTCTTGAGGATGTCATGCACATATTTCTCTTGATGAATAAAAATACCATCTGTCTTTTGCTGCACCTGTAGGCCCAAAAAGAATGTAAGCTCACCCATTGCACTCATCTCAAACTCACTTTTCATCAATTCCTCAAATTCCCTGCACCAAGATTCTTTGGTGGAACCAAAGATAATGTCATCCGCATAGACTTAGACAAGAATGATATCCCTGGAGTTCTTCTTGATAAAGAGAGTCTTATCAATAGCACCTCTCCTGTAACCATGCTTCAGTAGGAATGAGGAGAGCCTAGCATACCAAGCTCTAGGTTCCTGATGAAGTCCATAAAGTGCTTTAACCACTTTGTAAACCATATCTGGATTATGAGGGTCTACAAATCCCTTGGGCTGAGTGACATACACTTCTTCTTCAATTTCACCATATAGGAAAGCACTTTTAACATCCATCTGATATACCATGAAGCCCATGTAGGAAGCAAAAGCCAAGAAGAGTCTGATAGCTTCTACTCTAGCGACAGGAGCAAAAACTTCATCATAATCAATCCCTTCTTCTTATCTGTGACCTTGGGCAACCAACCTAGCCTTATTCCTCACCACAATCCCCCTTACATCTCTCTTACACTTCAGAATCCACTTTGTGCCAATGGCATACTTGCCAGGAGGCAACTGAACAAGCTTCCAAACATTTTGATTTAAAAACTGTTGCATCTCTTCTTGCATAGCAGCTACCCAATCATCATCTGCTAAAGCCTGTGCAACACTGGTAGGTTCAACTTGAGAGAGGAAACAAGCAAATAAACAATGATGGTAGTCTATGTGATTGTTTCTATGTTGATCGTGAATGTAACTGAGGAATGCAGATTCACCAAAACTTGTCTTCTTCACCTTGCTTCTTGTTTGCACAGATGAAGTGGGATCAACAATAATTAGACATTGTGAATGTACCGTGTTAATCCTCTTTGTAACATTAGGACTAACAGCAACTGATGTGGCCAGATTAGTGATAGTAGGACCAAAGTCATCATCATAAGAAGAAGAATAAAAAATGCCTGTTCTTGACAAATGATGAATGCTATCCAATTCGGAGCTTGAATATTGTGAATCGGCTAAGTCAGATGGACTTGAGAATCTGGTAGGAGAATTATCTAAACCCAAAGTATCAATAAATGGAGTAGTGGAGGGAACCGCAAGAACATCATCACTAGCAGGAGGAACAAGAACACTATCAGCAGAATCAATATCAGCAGCAACTGAACCATTACCAGCAGAATGAACAGCGTCAGCAGCTTTTTGACCAGCAGGAACAGTCACACTACTAGCAGGAACAGATACATTATCAGCAGCATCAAAATTCCTGTGGGCTTCAATAGTTGCCTGCCTTAAGAGTTCCTCTGTTTCTTTGGAGAATTCATAACCATTCGTTTCAGCATCATTCTTTGCTGCATGTTCTTGGCGTTGAAGCTTCACAAGTTCTTCTGCATATCCTAAATCACTTGAAGCTACATCAGAAGAATCTGTGTCTTTAGTTCCTGAAAAGTGGTTAGTAGGAAAAGAATGAACAACAATAAGTTGTTCATCACAATCTGAGTCTGTTTCATCATCTGAGTAACCTACAGTGTTAGTTTGAGTAGCTTGTGGTTCTGCAGAAAGATTAGATTTGTAACGAGTATAACCTAAGTGATCAGTTAAGTAGTCAAGATCAAAATACCATTCTTGACATGCTCCCTGAACATTAGGCTTGTCCTCCATAAATCTCAGATTCAGTGTTTCTTCTATCCTTTTTTTAGAGATGTTATACACCCTGTAAGCTTTACTATGAGCAGAATAGCCTACTACAAAACCCTCATCAGCCTTTCCTTCAAATTTGCCCAGATGATCACTGGTGTTTAAGATGGTCACATGATAACCAAAAGGCTTAAAGTAGCTTATGGTGGAATCTTGCCAGACAAAAGTTCATAAGGTTTCTTATTGTGATGATGAGTTATCAACACCCTGTTCAAAACATAACAGGCAGTACTGACTGCTTCAGTCCAAAACATGGTAGGTAATTTTGAATCAGCAAGCATAGACCTTGCTGCTTCAATAAGGGTTCTGTTCTTCCTTTCAGCAACTCCATTTTGTTGTGGAGTCCTGACATTGCTATAATCCCTTTTCATCCCCTTAGAGGCACAAAGCTCAATTAAATTTGGCATTCTTGAACTCTGTCCCATTATCACACCTGATGGCTTTAACCTTTTTATTCAGCTGATTCTCAACCAGGGCAATAAAGTTTTGAAGAACCTGAAACGTTTCATCCTTAGTTCCCAAAAGAATGCCCAAAGAATACCTACTATAGTCATCAAGAACCACCGCACAATAGTACTTGTGATCAATGCTTCGATAGATGTGGGACCAAAGAGGTCCATGTGAAGAAGTTTAATGATTCTCGAGATAGTCTTGTGATAATGGATTTATAGGAAGCCTTGTGTTGCTTTCCCTTGTTGCAGGCCACACAATTGTGCTCATTAGTAAAGACTTTGGAAGGAATTCCATGAACTAAACCATGATTTTCCAGCTTGTTGATAGTTTTGAAATTGACATGAGCCATCATTCTATGTCATTTATTAGATTCATCCACGGATGCTTTTGCCACCAAACAAGCTAAATCTCCTTCAGGCTGAACATCATTGAGGTTGAATGTATATAGATTATGTTTCCTAGGTACCTTCAGCACAACTTGAGTGTCATCAGGTATCTGGAAGTCTTTGGAAAGTACAAGACATTCAGTATAGTGAATAGAACACAATTTTTCTTGTCACAGATTTGAGACACAGAAAATAGATTAAAGTTTTTAAGTTCTTCCACATAATACACAATTCTCAAAGTCCAGCTTGGAAGTTCTAATGGTTCCCTTCCCTGTTATTTTACCATCTCCACCTCCAAATGTAACAGTACCTCCTTGAAGAGATACAAAGTCATGCAATCTATCTCTGTTCCCTGTCATACTCCTAGAACATCCACTATCAACAATACCTAAATCTTGATTTGTATGAGGATCATCCTACAAGTTAAAATATACAACAACATTAGTATACATGGAGAACCAAGTCATTACTGACTTGGGCCTGCCTTGTGGATCATATTAGAAAAACCTGCAGATTGATGAGATCCACCATTTTTCTTCGAATCCTTCAGGAATGATGGTCTATTTTGTTTCCAAGAGCAACCTGCTGAGGGCTTAACAGCAGTATCCCACCTTGCCTCCCTTTTATTCAATGGGTCATTATTAACAAGCCTATATCCATTTTGAAAATAAGTACTAGTAGGTCTGATTAATGGCCTAGGAACATTTCGTCTCCAACAAGATGAAGATGGTCTATCGGCAGAAACTGGGTTACCAGCAGGAACATGTCTACCAGCAGGAATTGGTCTACCAGCAAAATTGGTTATGCCAGTCCTTACATATTTTCCAGAAGGAACAAATGGAGGAATTTTGGTCACATCATTCCATATTGGTCTATGTCTCTGTTGATTAGTACAAACACCCATTTGTTTCTCATAAAAATCACAATCTTTGATAAGATGACATGTACTACCACAAACAAAACATGATTTCTTCTTAAAATGCTTGTTCATAACAGGAGAAGTATTATCATAGACAAACTTATTCAAACCACAACCAAAACCAGAATTGTTTTTAACAGAATCAAAAGAACAAGAAATGTTTTTAAAATAAACTGTCTTTGAAGATGATTCATCAACAGCAACTCTTGGGGGCAGGGTGAACATGTAAAGGCTTGGGAGAGGCAGACTTGAGAGTTGTAGACTCTTCACTTGAATCACAACTGGCATAGTCTTTAGACTGGGTCTCTGAAGTCCTATCACTAGAAGAACAAGAGACAAAATCATTAGTTTCACTGCCAGTGTCAGTGAAGTCATTAGACTTTTGGCCATAGGACATATGTGATTCATCCAAGTCTGAGTCTGGGTTGGGTGGCCTCACAATACCATTTATAGAAGAAGGAACTGAATGCATTTCACCTTGTTTTACCAATTTAATAGGTTTTCTATATTTTTCTTCCTCTTCATCAGTGACAAGATTAAAAACACTATATTCATTAGGGTCATAAACCTCATCTGGACCAATATAGTCCTTGAAGCCTAACCCTATCTTAGTTTTTACAGACATAGAACTTCTCCATAATTTCTCCATAATTGTTGGTGCCTCTGCATCAGTTTCAGCTGATATGGGGGCCTCCAATGCTCCTGATGCCTCTGCATCGGTTGCCACTGATGACCAGCAGCCCTCATCTCCTCCACCTGTTGCCCCACTATCACCTAGAGTTATTGCTCCTGAGGAGCCTGTCGTTGCCTCTGAATCACAGGAACAAACTTATATGGAGACTGAGGTCAATCTTGACCAATCATTTGTCCAATTTTGTGATGATTTTTATATGTCTCCTCCCAGGTCCAATGAAGCTCCCAATACCTCAGGAAATCCTGTTGGTGGAGCTGAGGATCCTGATATTCTAATGAACATGTCCAGTTTTCTTGACAGATATACTAAGAGGGTTGATGACTTGGAGGCTCAGCTAAAAGAAACAAGGAATGAGCTTAAGGAAACCAAGCAGACTCTGGGTGGTGCTCTTGTTAAATTGCTTAAAAGGGTGACATACTTAGAGGTTAGACTCAACAAGAAGAGGAGCAGGGTTGTAGTTTCTGATTCAGATGAGCAACAAGATACATAGAGGACAAATATTGATCTGGATGCACTTCATGTTTTGGCCTCTGTTTCTTTGGGAGAGACTGCAGCTCAGAAAGATCCAAAAGTTCATGTTTTTAACAGGAGAAGGACTCGAAGGACGAATTATCTAAATCTTAATGTTTTTAAGACCAGTTCTATGGTTCCTCCTGGTACTTCTGTTGCTGCTGATCAAGTGCAACTTCCACCTGAACCTATTTCTACTGACAAGGGTGCTGAGGCTAAGGTTTCTTCTAATGCTGCTGAGAGTCCAGTTCCCTCTGACAAAGGACCTGATCCTACTGATAATCCTATTCATGCTGATACTTCATCCTTTGCTGCTGAGATACCAGTGGTTATTTCTTCTGACCCCAAGGTTACTTCTGAAGATGATCAAGTGGGTATTCCTCCAGTGGATAAGGGGAAGGCTCTAATGGTGGATGAGGAAGTGGATCCTGCTGCTTTAAAGGCTGAACGGGAAAGGCTTTTTAGACTTCATGAACTTGAAAAGGGTGATAGGGAGGTAGCAGAGAAAGTTCAAGCCTCATATGATGCTGAATTTCAAACTCCCATAGTTCCTGACATCACACCACAAAGAATGCAAGAACTGGATGAGGCGGCTTTACACTTCTCTGATGCCACCTGGCAATCAATTGTGGCTGGAGTTACTTCTAACACATCTCTTGCTCAGTCCATCTTAGGGGGTGCTTTTGATTATGATAACTTTGCTGCTGATCTGATTGCACTGGCTAATAAGAGGAAGAAAGCTGATGCAGAGAGAAAAGCTAAGGCAAAAAGGGATCGACCTCCTACTCAAGCTGAACAACGATAACATATGAGGGAGTTTGTGAAGAATACGAGTTCTGCTGTATACACCACTGGATGCACTATGGCTTATGTGAAGTCTTTAACAGATGATCAATTGGTGGTAGAGTATAACAAAATTCTCAGTCGGTTGGAAAAGGATGGTATCAACCCATATGCAAGGATGAAGAAACATCAGTCTTCATTGGAAGGGCTTGAACTCAAGAGGTTGAAATCTGCTGATCCTTCTGATGAAATTTTGCAATAAACTGCAGATGTTGGTGTTCATCCTGAGGATACTTCTAAAGAGTCCAATGTGCAGCATTCTACACCAGTTTCTACACCTGTGGAGAAACCTACTGCATCTCAGACTCTTCCTGTGGATGCATATCAAACCATTCCTCTTGATGGTTTCACAAGGAATCCTTCTGAGGGAGTTCCTTCTGTATCTACTGGTGTATCTACTGGTATAGATCCTTCTGATAAGCCTCAGGTTGTTTCCACTGACGTGATACCACCTATTCCTTCTGATGTTGGTCCTAATGTTCCTTCTGATGCTAATGAACCTAGTTCTACTGAGAAGGCTACACCTGTTTCCACTAATACACCTCAGTTTGTGTCTGCTGATCCTAAAGAAGGTGCTAAATCACCAGATGTTACCCCATTGATCCCTACTCTAGATGCTCCGAGCTTTAATATTTCTTCTCCTTCCTCCACACCTGGTGGAAGACGCAAGAGTATAGCCAAGAAGAGAAGTTCTAGGGTCCTTGATCTGAATGTTCATGATAGTTCATTCATCACAGTTGCTGATCCTAGTGATTCTGATGAAGAACCAGTTATGTGGTCTCTTTTAGATTGATGGGAACTTACATAATATATGGGTGGCAGGGTGAATACAATCTATAGGAGAGATGGGTCATTCAAGCATTTTATCTTTCTGAGTCAGATACTTCACCTCGTGGATATACAGGATCTTATAAAGCTGTATGGATTGGTCTCTAACTATTTTGACACTCATCCTGCATCTAGTGCTGGTCTTCTCTTGCTGGGTGATTTGCATGTCTTGTTTGACTCCACATATCAGGATGGAAAAGGGTTCTCAGTTTGGGATAATCAGGGTGATTGGATTGTATGGGACTGGAAGTTTTATCCACTGGCTAAAGTGCATGTGTTACACATTGTAAGTGTCTTTATGTGTATATGTTCTCGGATTTGCAGTATCCTTTGTCTGTGCTGGTTATGACTCAAATGTTAAAGCATCAGCTGGTGCTTTCCACTGAACCTGTTGGCAATGATATGATACATGCAGAGCAGTTGGTCAAACATATCAAGGATAAAATTCGTGCTGCCAATGATGCTGCCACATCTTGAGACTGGTATTCTTGTTGTACATTCTTTCTTCTCATAATGTGTTCAAAACAAAAACATGTTTTGTGTATACTAACTTTTATTTGAGGATATTGTTGTATACTTGTGTACCATATATGGTAATCAACTCACCATGTCTTTGACAAGAAAGAGTTGACTCATCATGGAATCCGTTGATAGTTACTGATTTACTAAAAAATCAGAGGGTCATCAATGTACCCTGGTCTCACACACCAAACATTGGCTACTCCATGAGCAAACGGCTCTGGTAAAGGGATATCAAATCCGTTGGATGGTTGACAATTTGACAATAAATTGTATGGTGCTCAACTCACCATGTCCTAATAGATGAAGAGTTGGCTAGCCCACAAGTTCATGGCTTATGGTAAAGGCAGTGGAATACCATGACTAGTCCTGAGTTCACGGTTCATGTAAAGACAAGTCAAATCCGTTGATGGTTGTGATGGTTTGCCAAAAACTATTAGGGTTTTTCAACACACCATTGATTTACGTTCTAAGTATTGGACTGGTTATTGGTTCACCAGGGTGATGTCATGATTCCGCCAAAGGACCAGCTAGCCCAAGAGTGAGTAGCTACTTGGTAAAGGCTTATCAAATCTACTCTATTTATCGTTGTCTTTGGATTCGATGTTGCATGCAAGGTCATTGATGGATCTCTCAGACGTCAATGATAATACTGGTGGCTCTAGGAGTTGTTGTTGTTTCATTCTATTGCTTCAGTTGCTGTGGACTTCAATCCTCTTACACTTTCAAGATCTATCTGGAAACTTGAAGTTAATGTAGTCAAATTCAAGTTTAGGGGAGGATTGTTAGGAATTATTGTAACAGTGGGTTCCTGCTGATAAAGGTTCATGCTGATAGTATTAGTATTTTTGCTGATAGTGCAGTTACTGCTGATAGTGCAGTTATTGTTGGTTAGTATTGTTTCTGCGGATATGTAGTTTTCGTGTTATTAGTAATAAGTTAGGATATGCATGAGTTAATTTAGGAAGAGATAATGCATATCTTGTACGTGTTTTACAAGCTGCAGAATTAGGGTTTCTAATAGTATAAAAAAAACTTGCGGCTAGGGTTGATGTACGCTTTTCAATAACATTAGTGAATTGATATAGATCCATAGAGGATCAAGTAATTTGTGATTATTGTCTTCTTAACTCTTGTGTTCATATTCCGCGTAAGCATAAGTTTAATAGAGGTTCTCCATAGTTTGCTTGTGATTACACAGGTTCACTATACATTCATTAAGGCTCTAAAGATCTATCTGGGACTGATCCTACAATTGGTATCAGAGCCTCATGGCTCTCGATCTAGGGTTTATAAGGTTTTCCGGTAATTAGGGTTTATGCCCTAATTCTTCTATTGCATCAGATGGGAAAAAGAAAGGAGGCAGCAGGAGGTTGTTTTGAAGAAAAGCAGATCAAGGAATCGACAAAAATTTAAGATGTGGGACTCGTTTTGATGATGACAAGTGATTTTATTATTCCTACTGAATTGATGAAGAATCTGGTCCATGTGGCAATTGGTTCACGAGTTTTTTGATCATGGACGGAGTAATTGTCAATTGGTCGGTAAGAATTAATATTATGTGTTGAATATTTGGTTTCATGATTATTCGAATTGCTATTTTTATTGGCTGGAAACCACAATATTTATCTCTGATTGGCCATCTACTCGGTGTTATTATTTTGTCGGTGAGGTCACCGTCACATATATTAATCTTGATTGGCTGGTTACTACTGATCCCTTGTTCATGCTGGTCCCATTCGGTCACGTGAGGTAATTATAAATAGTTTTTGATTGGATCGGTTCATGCTAATTGGGTAGTATATTCGATATATCATTTCTACTGATTCTTGATGGTCACGTGATATTGATGGTCATGTGATGTTTGATAACTATTTAATTGGTCTTTTTAATTGATTGGATCTGATTTCATTTGGGTGAATACGCATGATCCACACTCGTTTGAATTGATGACGTGCACACGTTTAATTGTTCTGATCATTTGATGAAAGATATCACATGTTGGTTCTCACTTGATTGGTCCATACGTGAATATGTTGATAGGCTAGTATCATATGGGTTTGTTAATTCTTTCAATGTGGGGCTCAACCAACAGTCATAGGCATTATTGGTCAAACATTTTGATTGGTCTATGATATCTCGTGGGAAAGCTGATTATTTATACTGGTTGCTGCTGATAAGTCAGTACATGGGGCTATATATTTTGGTACTGGTTGATTCATGGTTAAATGGCAGCGTGGGAACTTAAATCTGGTCGTCTAAATTTTATACTGTTCATGATCAGTTGTTGTACATGCTAATTCTGGTCTTGACAGTTTGTGCTGGTCTTATAATGTTTTACTAGTCTTGGTGAGTTGAATTTTTATTCAACAATGAACCCTAGTAATTAACATATTTTTGGCTTGATTTGATGTTCCTACTAGTTGCATATTCTGATTCGTACTGATTCCTCCTGATCTGTTTCTACTGGTGGTTCCTGCTCGTAGCTTCGGTTTCTGCTGGTAGTTTATTCGGTTTCTGCTGATTGGTTGCTGCTGATTTGTTTCTACTGGTTGTTCTGGAGTTCCTACTGGTTCATCAGGTGCGTGTCTTATCATATCTCAAAGTGAGCAGGAACACTTTTGAGGTAACTTGTTCGTACATTAATGGTGTGACAAAGACTTGATAAATCTAGCGAAGGGGTGAGATCTACATATTAAAGGTACTTAATGCGCATATTTGCTAACACTTTAAGGAGTTACGTTGTAGTGCTTAGTGTTAGTGAAGGGGTGTGATCTATAGAAGGTGCTTAATGCTCACATTTGCTATCACTTTAAGGAGTCACGTTGTTGTGCTCAGTGTCTTATATTACTTGAGGAAGAAGATTCATGGTGTGCAGCTTACTATTTGTGATGCCATGTTTTGGCATTGTTTCTTCATACAGGTTGTTTTCTACTATCAAGAAACTGAAACTTTACCTAGTCAAATTCCAGTTTAGGGGAAGATTGTTGGGAATTGCAGATTACAAAACGAGTAAGAACGAAGAAAGAAGAAACAATGAGGGCCTTATAGATAATTTAATAGTAGCTTTGGTAGTAAGCTATGTCTAGGGTTTTTGTAACCTCCCTCTCCTATATAAAGAGGGTAGGAATCTAGTTACAGATCATCCCTTTGATTGATCCCTTTCATTTCAATTCATAGTAAAACTCTTCAATGAGAGTCTAGACACACGATTATAGCGTGTGTATAATAGTTGTAGTAGTAATTTATATTTTTCAATAAAGAAAACCTTATTAGTGATATTGATTGTGTCATTTCTATTCCGCTGTGCATTCAATCAATCAATGTTACTCATACCCTAGTTGAGTCCGGATCTTGGATGGATCAGTCCCAGATAGATCTTTAGAGCCTTAATGAATGTATAGTGAACCTGTGTAATCACAAGCAAACTATGGAGAACCTCTATTAAACTTATGCTTACGCGGAATATAAACACAAGAGTTAAGAAGACAATAAACACAAATTACTTGATCCTCTATGGATCTATATCAATTCACTAATCTTATTGAAGAGCGTACATCAACCCTAGCCGCAAGTTTCTTTTATACTATTAGAAACCCTAATTCTGCAGCTTGCAAAACACGTACAAGATATGCATTATCTCTTCCTAAATTAACTCATGCATATCCTAACTAATTACTAATAACACGAAAACTACATATCCGCAGAAACAACACTAACCAACAGTAACTACACTATCAGCAGCAATACTAATACTATCAGCATGAACCTTTATCAGCAGGAACCCACTGTTACAATAATTCCTAACAGAATTGTTCAAACATAGCTTCAGCTTCCAGCGTGTTTTCTCCTCCCACACCATTAGCTTCACAGTCCAAATACACCCTGTAGAATGGTTGTTTCCTTAACCATTCCGAATCGCGGTCTCATCAACGGGGTCTATGTTCTTATAAGAACCATATTCATCATAAATTTCTGACCCATACGTATCAAGAACTTGAGTAAAGAGATATATCGACGATAAAACCAGTGACCACTATTTTTCCGGCGTGTAATCAGCCATTATATTGTTACGTGTGTTTTGTGGGAATTGACGATTGGGTTATTTGTGTTTTGCCGGGATATATAAGGAAAACTTTGCGGGATATATAAAGTTGCAATTTGGCGGGAAAAATAATGGCGGGAAACTATTAGCGGTAATATTTTGCCGGGAAACTATTAGCAAACGAAATATATATAATTTTTAAAATAAAATGCAGTAAATTTATTAAAAAAAAAGCACTTTGGTACGACATTATCGTCCTAAAGTGTTTTTATAATAAATAGAGTAAACTACACCATTCGTCCTTGTGGTATACGTTGACCATCAAGTTTCGTCCTTTGACCAAAAAAATTGCACCGTTGGTCCTTAACTGCGAAACGTTAGTCATCGTTGGTCCCTCACCCTAACTGGTTGGACTAACGGGCGTTAAGCCTTGTTAAGTGGAGGGTATATTTGTCTTTTCCCACCCACAAGGACGAATGATGTAGTTTACTCTTATTTTTATATTCATGTTCATCTTCATCTTCTTCACCCACCAATCCACCAATCCACCACTACCACTCCCACCATACACCACCGCTCCCATCATTTCCGGCCACCTCACAAACCCCTAAATCAACACCTATAATTACTGAAAATCTAATCCTCATTCATCATAAACATCAACACCCCATTTTTATATATTCAAAACCCATAATATGAAAAAGACATATGAAAAAGATTCATGGGTTTCGATCATTAACCCATAATATTTGTTTCCTACTTTTCTACTTTTCTATTTTTAACCTATAATATTTTTGACAAAGATTCATGGGTTTTGATCATTAACCCATAATATGAAAAAGACAAGTGAAGGAATTAATTATTTTTAGCAAAGATTCATGGGCACCATCAGATCCAGTCAAAGAGGAAGATGAAACAGGAATCTTTTTTTTTTCGTTTTCTTTCCTGACACCATTTTTGCTCCCTTCAACAGCTAACAAACGTATACCTGTGGCGGCTTCAACCTACCATTTTTGCTCCCTCCAACCTGATGAAATAGGAATCTACGCAAGAGTAAAAATGTGAATTTCGTATATCAATCTACCTAGTCCAATAAGCACCATCGTGGAGAATATTTGACAATAAACCCTCACCTTCACCACTCACTACCAAACCGTAATAAAAATAAAATTAAATGGTTAAGGAATTGGTGATTTTGCAGCTTTGATGTTTGGATCATAATGACTAGGAATAATTATAAGATGCCTTTTTGTGTTATGTTTGATTTGATGGATTTGAGTGGCGGCGGCGACGGATCTAAGTGAAGGTGGATGTGGCTGCATTTTTGGTGGTGGTGAAAGCAGCTGCGTCAGATCTTTGTGGTGGTTCTGGCTGCAACAGAGACGGTTGGTGTTTTTCGGTGGTGGTGGAAGCAGCTGCGTCAGCGAGTGAGAAGTAATAAAAAAATGCATAAGTGGAGAAGATGAATTATTTTTGTGTTGATGAATAAGTGGTTGTGGAGAAGATTAAAATGGATTGGTGGGTGAAGAAGATGAAGATGAACAGGAATATAAAAATAAGAGTAAACTACACCATTCGTCCTTGTGGGTGGGAAAAGACAAATATACCCTCCACTTAACAAGGCTTAACGCCTGCTAGTCCAACCGCTTAGGGTGAGGACCAACGATGACTAACGTTCGCGCTTAAGGACCAACGGTGCAATTTTTGGTCAAAGGACTAAACTTGATGGTCAACGATACCACAAGGACGAATGGTGTAGTTTACTCTAATAAATATAATCTATTAAATTTATTAAAAAGCAAAATAAAAAAAAATCACTTTGGCACGACATTGTCATCCCAAAATGTTTGGCGGGACTCAATTTTTTGGCGGGCTATTTTTATTTCCCAAAAAAATAATAAATATATTAAAAAATAAGAAAAAGAAAAAATGGATCGACATTGTCGTCCCAAATGGTTTCCCAGGGATATATTAAAAAGTTAAATTTATTAAAAAGTAAAAAAAAAAAAAAAAAAAATTGGATCGACATTGTCGTCCCAAATGGTGTGGGTCAAACTCTTTCCTATTTTTTGAGATTTTGGTTGAAAAAGTGTGGGCCATGGCTTAAATTTGGGACGACATTTTGAACAAAAAAAAATGGCCGTCCTAAAATTGCCATATTGTTGTAGTGTATCTGACTGTGTGATATATAACCGATTGTTTGGGTTACAACTGGTTAAGACTTAACTTGACCTGGCACTTTCAAGTGTTGCGGGATTCATGTCTTTGAACTATTTTACATCATTAGTGTGCTTATTTGTTATCAGCTTGTTGTTCCTACTTGTCATTCTTTGCTTGACTTCTTAGTTATATTTCAGAAGGTTATAGAAGCTCTTTAAGCATATACTCTTGACCAGGGGCGGAGCCACATGTATAGCAGTGGGGGGCAACAACCAAGCTTTTGCGGATACACAGTTTACATAAGAAAAAAAATGCAAATCGGTAACAAATAGTATCGGTGCCCTCAGGCAAACATCCGAGTGCCCTCTACTGTCAAATTACCAACTAGAGTGCTCTTTGATTTTGTAACTTTTTTTCTGTGTTCTGTACTTGTGTCGCCGGAAAAAATGGAGTCAAAAGGTAAACAGGAGCTAGGAAGTGAGAAAGTAGATTGTGGTGGGGAATGGTGAGGCTACCCCCAATGATCAAGAATCGCTGTCGATCGAGCATCCTGGACGATCGAGTGGGTGTCGATCGCCTCACTGCCACCCCAATCGATCGCCTCCCTTCTTACCCAATTAGATCGTGTAGCCGATCGACATTTCCAAAGCTTATCTTGTGTACGTTGCAATCCAAAAAAAAAAAAACATTACCCTGTAAATACAACTAAAATCTCATCACAAATCTCACAACATTTTACACACTAAAACTAAAAAATCTCACAATCCTCTCTATCAAAAATCTCACAATCCTCTTTAAATGTCTAAGAAAACACCACCAACCAAAGCCCGAAAATCCCGTTTGTCACAAAACGTCCGCATATTTTAACACCGGATCCGAATTTCAGCTAACGATTGTCTCACCAATAATCAATTTCCAACCCTCTGCTTTCGAATATCAATCCCAACAAGCTCCACAACAACACCCTAACAATCCATTTAGTATGAATCGTCCATTTGTTCCACCGCAACAAAACATCCACTACCAACACCAACAACAACAACAAAGCTACTCCCGTCGAAGCAACCAATCTATGTATGGGTCACACGAATCTGTGTACCGTCCAACAATGGATTCATCAACGTCTTCATATTCAAATTATCAAGAATATTCTCCGGTTAACCGTATCAATCTTGAGGGTTTTGATTTTGATGACCAACTATACAACAATCCTAATTTTTATGCTGGAACCGGATCGGGTTATCCGGCTCAAGAGTATCACGGTTCGGGTACCGGTTCGGCTCATGGATCGTATCACGATTCGGTTAACCTTGATGACGTAGAAGAAGAAGAATGTCGAGAAGAGACGTCACCGGTCAAACCAAAGAAACGAGCTACTAAGGCGAAGAAGAAGGCTGTCGAGAAAGAAGGCAAGAATGATTCGTTGCCTTGGACCAAAGAAGATGAGATCGCCTTGTGCAACGCTTGGTGTGATGTATCCGAGAATAGTGTAACCGGAAACAACCAAAATGCTAGAGGATTTTGGCAGAAAGTCATTGCTTACTTTGAGAAGGAGGTTGGTGCAGAAAGAACGTACAATTCTATCGTTACAAAGTGGAAAAATAGGGTTCGTCCTAGAGTTGGTCAATTTTGTGCCATTTACAACAATGCTGTCAGGAATTACGGAAGTGGTGAGAATGACCTCACCGTTTATACACGAGCGTGTGATGAATACCAAGTAGTGTGTGGTCATCCGTTTGTTTTGGAGCATTGTTGGAAAATTTTGAGGGACCATTCTGCTTGGAAGGATAATGAGATGCCGGTTTTTTTAAGCCAAGATGAGGGTCGCAAAAAAGCAAGGACTTCAACCGACTCGGATGTGCACTCGGATGTGCCTTCGTTTGTGCCTAATAGACCAACTGGTCATGATGCCGCAAAGAAGAATAAAAATAAATCTTCGGAGTCTTCGAAAGATAGGATTATAGAAGGTGTTGCCGAGAAGTGGGGCAAGATCAAGTCCGTGGCATTCGGGCAGAAGAAGGAGCTGGCAGACCTGCACTATGGTTTGAAGAAGAAAGAGCTAGAACAACGGAAAATCGAGTTGAGCTACGACAACAAAGAGAAGCGCGGAAGACAAAAATTGGCACTAGAAGAACGAAAAGTTGAATTAGAGGCTCAAAAGAAATATGATGCAGATCTCATGTTCTATTGCACGCCAATCGACCCATCTTTGCCCACAATAGAACGCCAAACAATGCAGAAACTCAAAGAGGCGATCAAGGCACGCCACAACCTAGATTTTGAATAAGTGTTGTAATGTTTTAATAAGTTTCGTAATGGTTTAATTTTATTTGAATTATTATGTAACGTTTTAATTATTAATGAAATTTTATTTTGTGTTAAAAATGTTTTTTTTTTTTTTTTTAAAAAATTGAAATTGGTCGCCCTTACTGGGGCACCTAATCGCCTGAAGGTCGCCGGAGAGAGAAAGCTGACGTGACAGGGAAAAAGAGAGGGATTGAATCCCCTCATTGGGGCTAGCCTGAGATATTGGTAGGCTTGTAGGGCTAAGCATCACGTGACTATAAAATGTTTGGTAGTATATTTACTAGGAGTTGAGATCAATATAGATCTCATATTTACCATAGATACAATAAATCAATCTTAGTCATTCATTTTTAATCAAAGTTAATAAAAAACCATTTTTCACCTTTTTTTTTAAAACAACATATTTTGCAAACGGTAAATCTTCAAACTATAAAAAATACACCATCGCGACGAGAATTAAATTATATTTCTATTAATATGCATTTTTCTATATTTTCGACAATTTTTTTTTCCAAAATTTCGCCCGGAAAAATCATATATGCTTTGTAAAATCATATATGATTTTTGAAAATCGAATCATATATAATTTTCACAAATCATATATGATTTTTACAAATCATATATGATTTTAAAAAGTCATATATGATTTTCAAAAATCATATATGATTTGTAAAATCGAATCATATGTGATTTTCACAAATCATATATGATTTTTCCAATAAAAATTAAAAAAAATCGTTAAAAATATATAGTAGTGCATATCTATAGAAAGATAATTTAATTCTCGTCGCGATGGTATGATTTTTATCGCGTAACAATTAACGGTTTGCGATATATTTAATTTTTAAAAAAATGGTGAAAGGTTATTTATTTTAAAAAATGAATAGATATTATTGGTTCATTGGATCTATGGTAAATTTGAGATATATATTGAACTTTTTCCTATTTACTAGTACTCCGTAATATATTTGTATTTGAAAAGTAAATATAATATTATATACTCCATAGTATTTAATATAGGATTTTTCTTTATCTCTCTTTTGCTTAAATTGCATTGTAATTTCGTTAATAGTTTTTTTCTTTTCTTAGCAGTTACTAATACTTTTATTTCTTCAAAATTTATGATGTGGAGCATAATGTTAAGTTATATTGCTAGTACGGAGTAATATTTATTTAAGACTTGCAAGTTGTGCATTTGTGAAAATTTAGTGTGGTATAGTGTACGATTTTTTGCTTAGTAATCTTGTTGGAAATTATCTTTACACGACATCATAACGGTAAAGTTTTTACTTTCTTGGAAGGATAACGTGGTCACTTCATGTATTAGATTTTTGTTACCATCGTAAGTTTTTCTGTAATCATTTAGCGTTATATTCTTCTTCATTTTTTCAAAAAAGTTATAATTTCAATGAAATGATCACCGATTTTTACTATTAAGATGGAAATCGCTATAATGCAGTTTGTAGAATGTTTAGTGTGTTTAGTTTTACACATAGTATTTGTAGTTTATAATAAGGGGTAATTGCATCGAAATAGAGCATTTTTTCCTTTAACACTACAACATCGACCGCCCCCAATGACACTGGGGTCTTTCCAAGCGACTGTCGGCTGGGATGAGTTTCCATGACATGTCATTGGGTAAACCTCGTCGGGATTGTATCCCAAATGATAATCCCGGCGATGTGGGTCCCACTCATTTTCGATCAAAGAAGTAGTGCCACGGTGGCATATGATCCCAAATGACATGTCATTTGGGAATCTTCGAGTTAAGCTAAAGTGGTTAGCACGCCTAATTAAAGCTAAAGTTAATTTCAATTATCTCAATGACCGTCGTGAGAAATATATTTATATGTTGACAAGTCAGCGAATAAGCATAGTATCCCGGCGACATGTCACTGGGAAACTATGTTTTTTCGTTGACTTGTCAACATTTAGTGGTAGTATCCCCACCGACAAGTCGCGGGGAAAAGTCTCGCAATTTTTTTATCTGACAAAGAAAGACGATTTCAATTTTTAGGATAAAATCGACCAAATATCAAACATGTACCAAAACCTGTATAGACTCACCACAACTTGTACCAAAACACAAATACAATATAACGGATCAACGCAATACAAATACATCACAACTTTTACCAAAACCGAAAGATAATAAAGCTAAATCGTCCAAAATCCGAATAAGTCTACAAACCGTTGCTTCCTAGTCATAAACAGGGCTTAAAAGTCAATATTCAACATGATAGATAAGGAAACAAGTGTTTAAATGTCGCCAAGATGAACCTAAAGTACCAATGTAGCATACTAATAATATATAACACAACTACCTCTCGTCGTCGTCATCCTCATCATCGCCACGCTCCTCATCATCACCACACCCGCCACTCCCGCTAGCACCACCCTACTCAAACTCCTTAAACATATCCGAGTATTTGGCATCGCTTCTGAAAAGACTCATCATAAAGTCTACCTTTCTATGCATGCTCTTGAGCGACTTGTCGAGGCAGCATACTTGGCTGGATGTGGCCGTGATGGCAATACCCGACCCACACCGGAATATGCCCACTAAGCTTACCCCTCTTACCAACGCATTGATCTCATCCTCCATGTACTCACCGTAGCCTCAAGCCTTTTCATCTCCTCCTATGTAGTGACAAAACACAAGATAGTAAATGTATTAGTCGGGTTGCTACATTATTTCTCGATAATTCATTAAAGTGTGTTTGAAACAAAACTTACATATATCTGCGGTCCTCATCCTTAGGGAATACCCGTCAATAGTATGTGTTCGCGAGAAGGTGTCAATGAGTGAAGGGTACTCACGAGTGTCTCGAGGCCCGCCTGTACATACTGTATATATAAGATGAAACTAATTAAAACGACAAATCACAACACACCAAAGCGTATAATCGGATATATATGTATATATGCATGTAAAATAATTATAATGTTTATTACCATCTCATCTCGAAGGCGAGCCAGCGACCGGGATCCCTGTCGAGATATGATCAGGCTCTTTTGCCGGTTTAGCCGATTTTGAGCGGCTCGAGCAAGGTTCTTGGGATCATTCCAAAACTTAATGTACTTATCCCACTCATCCGCTGTAATCTCCTCAGGACGTGCCCGCCTGATCGCCTCCACATCGTAAGTCTCGGTGGTGGGGTCTGCCTTCCAATGCTTGGCCTTGAAAGAAGCCTTGTTGGTATTGTAGGCTTTTTGCAAGTGCATGTTAATGCCTTCGTAGATCTCTGTCCAGCGGGAGGATTCCATGTGCGGCCTGAGGTCAAACAAAGTCTGCAATCATATACAACAAAACGAAAACAGAGTTAGACATATAATTTATATATTTATTTAAATTTGTTTATTTATTTATATGATATAACAAAACGAAAACAGACGTTCAACGGATGAGTCGATATGTTATGGTTACACTACAACAATTGTCGCTTTCGTATCATGTTAAACAACCAAGTATCATGTTAAACGACCAAGTATAGGTGCATTGGTATACGTATCATGTTAAACAACCAAGTATAGGTGCATTGGTATACGTATCATGTTAAACGACCAAGTATAGGTGCATTGGTATACGTATCATGTTAAACGACCAAGTATAGGTGCATTGGTATACGTATCATGTTAAACGAGCAAGTATAGGTGCTATAGTATACGTATCATGTTAAGCGAGTATAGGTGCTATGGTATACGATTATTATTATTATTATTATTATTATTATTATTATTATTATTATTATTATTATTATTATTATTATTATTATTATTATTATTATTATTATTATTATTATTTTATTTTATTTTATTTTATTTTTTATAAACAAACACTTTTATTAAAACTCATGGGATTACAAAAATTAGTGGGAGCCTCAAACCAACCGAGCCCCCACACCTCTAGCAATGGCAAAACCAATCCTATTAAAATATGAATCACGACGCGCACCAACGTCTGAGTCATAGAGAATCGTCGAATCACGCTTAAGTAAGGTAACCGATATTTCTCAAGTTCTCCAAAAGAAGAAAAGGAGAAGGGGAGAAACCCATATCATGTTAAACAACCATTATTATTATTATTATTATTATTATTATTATTATTATTATTATTATTATTATTATTATTATTATTATTATTATTATTATTATTATTATTATTATTATTATTATTATTATTATTATTATATTTATCATTATTATTATTATTATTATTATTATTATTATTATTATCTGGTCTCAACTTCCCACAAAAAAAATGGCCAAGAATTCCCAAAAATCATGGCGCAAAACTTCCCACCAAAAGCTACGGATCGCTCTATATATCACATAAAGAAAACTTGAGATCTTATCCCACCAAAAACTACCAAATCTTATCCTCAAAACCACTCAACCTCACAACCTCTTATCTTCACACAAATTTCAAAACCATAGATGGAGTCATTTAATCCTTTTATGTGTTCTTGTGGAGCAGGAAATATAAAATTAAGAACATCACATAGAGAACATTCATCTGGACGACAATATTATTCATGTCCTCTGTCAAAGGTGAACAATCATACATTTCTTATTTATGTAAAAATACGACTTCAAATGACAAGGATTCACACGACCACGCATGTCGGTCGGATGCATTACTTTGTGAGTTGTTAGGTGACATGGAAAATCTTCGTATGTAGTAGTAGTAGTAGTAGTAGTAGTAGTAGTTGTTGTTGTTGTTGTTGTTCTTGTTGTTGCTGATCAAAGTAGTAGTTGTTCTTGTAGTTGCTGTTGTTGATTTTGTTGTTGTTCTTGTAGTATGTATCTATCAAGTATTTTTATAAATCAAAGCACATGCTGGATTTGTAAAGCTTACCATGTTCTTAGTTAACCAGATTATGTAACATATTGGATTTCACAAACACATCCACAATCACAATAAGGGGCGTATAGTTTAGAGGTTTTAGAGAGAGAAAGTAGAATGGGAGCCTTTCTAGAGAGAAAGTAAACAAAGAAAGAAGGTTAGATTAGAATGAAGGTCCAACCTCTACCTTGGGAGGTAGAGGTATTTATAGTTACATACTACACGTCCTCCTTGGATCGTGGATCGTGCATACATTGGGTAAAGACCCGTCCTTCCTCCACGGTGTTGCACTAAACTAAACTACGCTAATAACTAACTAATAAACTACTTAATAACGTAAATAACGATATGTCTACGAGCTAACTTATGCTAGATAATATTTGGGGTGACCGATACTTTACTATGGAATTTCCAATTCCTAACAATCTCCCTAAGGGAGGTCACCCCATGAAATACATTTTGCATCCTAGCATTCTATTTAATCTTCAGTTATGAGCTCGTAGACTTTAATTCTTCAACATCCGCATCTTTGTGCTTTAGTAGCGATTCTTCAAAGTCCGATAACTTTGTACTTTTAGTGGAGGCCTTTAATCGATCCACATCTTTGATGATCTTCGAGCTTTCTTCGAGATCATCACCACAATAAATCTCGGATCACCCTTTGTTGTGTTGCCATCATGTGATGTTGTGACTTTTGGACCGACATGCTCACACTTTTGAATCATGACATCTTTTCATCGAGTAGCGGAAGCTTTCTTGGTTCATGATATTTGCGCAGCAGTAGCGAAACATAGTATAAAAATATCGAGCCGGTTATGTAGATATGCACTAGACATGATTTCTTCAATTAAGTGTGGATGCCGTGAGCATGCGGCTTAGGATTGACTTCTCAATTCGATCGGCTACAACCGTCGAATGTACCGCAAACAACGCTTAGCAATAAAACACACGAAAGTGTCTTTGATCACTTTCGTTGAATTGAGGTACACGGCCCACGGTTCCCGTTGATCGAGACAAGTCTTGCTGTGATCGGTATAATTCCTAAGAATCTCCTTGACGGGGTTTCGCACTGTTCTAGTTGTTCTCAAACCGGAACGTCTCAAAGAAGACAACACGGAGTGAGTGAACCAAATAATTGAGATTCACCGATTGATGAAAATTGATTTGAAAACAATCGCGTATTGCTTAGAAGAAAGAGTTTTGCAATCGACGAAGGTTTTATGAGAAAGATCAATTTTCAATCAAAAATACTTTTGTATTTGAAAAGAGTACACATTCGATGTGCTAGAGAAAAGAAGTAATTTGCACATCGAACGGTTTTTCCAAAAGTATTTTTTCAATCAGAGATACTTTTTGAGTTTGAAAACATGAATACGCATTCGATGTGCTAGAGAAAAGAAGATTTGCACATTGAACGGTTTTTCCAAAAGTATTCGTCAATTCATTACCTGGACCAAGGTTGATTCAAGAATGAATCGCCCCATCGTTTCTATCCAGTTGTCACAAGTTTGATCTATTGGATAGATCTCACATGTCACCCACCAAGAGCTTGTTTGATGTTGGCTCTAGAAGGATTTCCATCTTCACCGTGAATAATTTACATATCACTCGGATGTTCTGGCAAAACCACAAGGATAATGCGTAGGACTCTCAATATATACTTACTTTCCACATTGTGTGAAACAACAAGTCTTCATTAATTTTGTGTCCTAATGAGATATTGAGGATGATCTCTTGGATCTAGACTCAATTGTGCACATTTGGTTCCTATGCTTGGAGACTAGGGAGAGGGTCTCCTTCTTCAATATCAACAATCTCTAAGAGAAAGTCGATAGATTATGTAGGTTCCCGTGAGAATGAAACAAGCCCTTTTAAGAGGAACTTGAGTAGCTTGGGAAGTTTAGTGCGGTGCGTCCTTTGGGTCCATGACGTCTTGTCTTCAATACCGGTGTTACCTTAGTAACCACCAGTAGCATATGTATTGAACCCGATTTACGCCTAAGGTTGAATTAATGGAGGGCTATTTCTTTTCACCCTTTTCTCATTTCATTTATTTTCATTCTTCAACCCTTCAATTACTTCGAGACTTCATAACTAGAACCTTGTTGGGTTTATTCCGTTCTAGCTCTATCTCGATCCGCACTCTTCCCATATCTCACTTTTCTCCTTTTTTTCATCATACCTAAGGACTCTACACTATCTAGTGGATTGTCCCTGGGTAGATCCCTCCGGTTCTGGCGGATCGTGGGAACTAATACCTAACCTCACCATCCTTATAACTACATGCATAAAGTAAAATGGTCGGTCTTTTGGTACAGTTCATTCCTTCACTAAACCAATTGAAAAATCATTTGGAAAATTAATCAAGGTAGTTGTGATATAAGTTCAAAGCATTTTGTACCTTAATTGTTTTGATCATTTAGAAAAGCTCCCCCTCAACATGTGCATATGATTTTGAAATTGTTTAGCACATGGAAGCAAGAGTTCTTTGAAATATTTTCTTTGATCACAATTTTCATAGAAAAAGCCATTTGATTTTCTTGGTAAAATTCTCCCCCTCAATATGTGCGTAGGATATTTGAAATCATTTTATCACATAGAGGAAAGAGTTCATTTGAAGTACATCCACGATCACAAAAACCATTAAGAAACCATTTAGAAAATCAATCAAGGTACTTTATGTTGAAACATAGAAATCTTTGTACCTTGAAAGTTTATTTTCTTTTTGAAATGCTCCCCCTCAATATATGCTTCGAGATTCGAAAGCATTTAGCACATATGGGAGAGCAGCCTGCACAATTGAATCAAAACGATCACCTTTTATCAAATTTCATTATTAAATCACAAATTCTCCCCCGATCAAAAATATCAAACCCTTTGAGATTTTGGATCCCAAATGATTTAATACGGTTTAGAAAACATGGGAGAAAATGTGCATGATTTAAAACTCATCTTGTTTTGGATAAATGCTCCCCTCAACATGTGCATTATGTATACCAAATCGTTTGGCACATGGAGGCGGAGTGCCTTTGAAGGACTAAAACCAATTCCATTTAAAACAGATTTGAGATTTAAATCACGATCTCTCCCGATCAAAATTTCAAACCATTTGAGATTTGTGATCCCAAAAGATTTAAATCATTTAGAAAATTTTGGGAAAAGACGTGGCAAGATTTGATTTTGAAAATGACATATAAGGACCATTTTAAGACATTAAAGATTGTTAGTGTCGTATGATTGTTTTAAGAGATCTTTAAGTAAAATAAAACAATTTCACAATCAAACAAGAACGTAAAAGATTTCATTTTGATGATCTTGATTTTTAAAGAAAATCATACCATGACATAACATTAAATCTTTAGATCACCACATTTTAACGTACAAACGGACTTTTGATGAAATATCGTTTGAAAATATTTAATTTGAAATCATCAAGATTTGACAAAATAAAGTCCGATTGATTTCAAAACTTTGAATCCGATTTATTTTCAAAACAATATTTTTCATTTTCAAAACAATATTTTTCAAAATTGTTTAAAAATGGAGTAATTCACTACTTGTCCTGCACAAAGATACGTTAGGTGGTTAAGCTGCTTTTGTTGTTGTTGCTGAAGGCTGGAAGAAAACCGTCTGCAGAAGCAATGAGACCTTTGAAGTTGCATCTATCGTGCCAACTATCCATGGAGAGATCTGATTAAGCTCTGTTTCTTCTTTTGTCGACCCAAGATATAATTACCCTTTCCTTTCGGCATCCAATCATCTTCATTTGTGGGATCCGGATCGGGAACATTCTTTTATACCATGATATCTGCATATGTTAGTGGACACAAACAGATATATGGTGGTCGACATCACCCAAACAGCAATCGACTAATAAAAATCAATCCAACATATCAATCAGTTCACATAAGGCATGGGATTTATGTGTTCATCAAACTCTAATCATCTAATTCTAACAATCATATCCTAGGCACCTAGTCCTTCAACGTAGGTTAACATGTTTTACATTTAAGTATATAGGATAATTAGATAAGCTCGTTAGATGATATAGATTTGAAAACATTCTCCCCCTCAATCAATGACTTATTTTATGAAAAGTTTAAAAGCGCTGAAGTCATTGATTGAGTTTTCAATTTTATGAACATTCTGATACTGATTGTTTTTCAAGCAACTCATTTTCCACCAATTTGTTAAAACAAATATTTTTCTGAAGAATTTTAAAAGGAAAAATATTTGAGTAGGAACAGCAGTCCTTCGACATACTTTCCTCAATGTTTTAGGATAAGTGCACGAAATTTTTGAAAATTGGTTTAGCGCAGCACTTTCCTTCTTTGAAGAAATGGGTTGCTATCGGAAATAATAGCAAACCATGGTTTTGAAGAACGAGTTACAAGTCTGATCACCAAAAATCGTAAGCCATATTTTGAGACATGTTTAGAAAGAAATATTTACACCTCCATCGAACTTCATCTAAAGTCCCATGCCATTATTGAATGACATTTCTAAGACCGTAGATGTTATCGATACTAGAAGACATGTCTTGAGAAAACATATTTTTGGTATTTTTCAATTTTCTGATTTTTTATGGGCTTTTGTTGATTTTATATTTTTCTATTTTGTTTTAGTTGGTTTTATATTTTTGTATTTTGCTTTTGAAAATTATTTACAACGATAGAGAAATAGTTTAAGAAGATGGTGATACGAGTACTGAGATAAGGAAATCGTTCAACACTTTGTAGAAGATAGAAGTCATCATCTCTTAAACTTTCACCACCAAAGCATTTGAGGCTCTTGAATCGTCATAAGAACTTGAGCCTTCAAAAGTGAATCTTTGGTAGCTTCCCCAAACCGACAATCCACGTAAAAGACCATTTCCCCAAGAAGAAGAAGTGAAGCAAACAATCTAATTGTATGAAGCTCAAGAACCGAAGAAGACGATAACACCAAGTAACAAGTTAACACGGATCATTTATGTGGTTATAAAACCCAAATAAATGATTAAGCCCGATCACATGAACTTGTTGTGCGTCCCGATGTACACATAACTCTTCAAGTTTGAGCGGTTGTCAATTCAGAGAACAATATATCAACACCTTCATTTCACCAAATGCATTCCGGTTATCTAACATATAACCAATCAGCCCATAACGTACACATGTACCCAACAAGAGAAGAGACAACGACATCACAATAATCGGTTGAATCATCGATCTTCTCTCGCGGATGTCAACTCCGAATAACTGATTAAGCTCGATCATGTGAATATGTTGTGCGACCCGGATGTACACATATCTCTCCCTTGATGGTTGCGATCTCATCGGAATCATCATTACATTGTGTACATGAAGCACTAACCAAAAGCACTTTATCATAAATCATATAGAAGATGTCGATAAGCAATATCATCTCACGCTCCACATATTCTTCTCATATTTCTTCCTACTGAAAGCTGAGATAACACATACCAAAAGTATCCAGAGACCACTTCCCCTAAATGGTTGGAATAATACATCCTTCCCCCAAATAGTTAGAATAATATATCCTTCCCCAAATAGTTGGAATAATACATTCTTCCCCAAATAGTTGGAATAGCACACCAAAGGCTATGAGTAAACACTGAGTATCTCTACGGTTATGACATTTGTCTTTCCCGGGATTACTTCAATAGAGAAGAAGTATTAGGTTCATCATGTGTACTCGTTGTGTATTTAGATGTATGTCTCCTTCCCCCTTGCTGGTTTTGATACCTCAGAATCAACAACACATTATACATACCGAATATTCTTGAAATAGAGAAGAACAAGAATTAGCTCAAATGAATCCTGTGAGAATCAACTGTTACAGAAACTCTCCTTGACTATCTTTATCAACCCATACGTAGACAACTTGAAGTGACTACTAAAGAAGAAAAACCGATATACCAAACTTGAAACTGAAGTCGAATTCCCCACATTTGTATCTTAAGCTTGCACTTAATGATGGAAGAACGTTGTTGAGAATTTATGCACCAAGCAAATCTCTAAGTACTCAATACTCAACCAAAGTATGAGACATTAACACCTCTTGCGATTATCCACAACGACATTATCGTGTGTCACTGAGTAAAACAACGTAACTCCTTAAAGTGATAGTTAACCAGGTCTTCAACCATCCAAACCTACTGCTGGTAACTAGATAAGCCAAGTCTTCAACTCAAATTGTTAAGCTCGAGCAAGTTATCTAATAAGAACACGCCTTTGTGAAAGTCAACTTCAATCTCAAATAAGTGATAAATGATTAACTCTGAAGTAATCAACTTGTGTCAAATGCCCACTACGTGAATAAACATACAACCGGATGTACATTGACCCACTGAATGAACCGGAACAAATGATTCCTCAACATCAATGCATTCTTCCTAAAGGTATACATGTAGAGACTGATATGGAAGATTCACCAATAATGTCTTCGAGCGGATGAGGTAGTCATTTTCCTTAATGTTCATGTGGTTGATTTATAGTGTGCACAATGAGAGGAACAATAATCCGTGAAGATTTGGCAAAGAAATACCAAAGAGCGGATCATTATTCAATAGTGCAACTACAATATCATGATAGACATTATCAACGCCTTGTGAAATAACTAGAGATAAGGTTTCTTGAGAATTCCGAGAAGTACTTCTTAGATGGTGAACCAATTGAGTCAGTAGGAACCGGAGCATGAGCTTCAGAATCTAGATGATCAACATTCGTTGGAGGTTGGAAGTACTCATCAAACATATCTTGAAACAATGAATCCCAAACAATGAATCCCATTTATCCTTAGAAAGTGAAGCATTAGGCGTTGAAGGAGAGTCATATGACCATAATTCAAGCATCCATCAACATGTAGTATATGCACTCTTCTCCCCCTCAAAAATTGCATCCAAAGTTGCCATTTTGATTTGAACAAGTGAATAAGAATATACACCAATGAACATAGATCCACTTGAGGGTTGAAAGAGCGTGGAAAAACATGAAGCTTGTTGATGAAGAATGTCGATGAGACTGGTCATACACATGAAGATTTCTCTTCTTTTGAAGATAAAGCGCCTCAAGCGTACACCTTTCTTTTCTTTGAGGAACGGGCCTCAAGTGTTATCTGCAGACGCCATAATGATGAAGTACGAGGCTGAATCGATGTGAGCAGGCGTCATAGCCGATTTAATATCAAGGTTGAGTTACTTGAACCCGTGAGTTATGAGATATCAATCCTTGTGTTATCCATACTTTAAGCCAGTCCATGTATTGAAGGATCGAAGTATCTGCAACTGAGTAAGGACTACCCGCACTAACATTACAAGTTTGATTGCATATATATTGGTTAGTGACATTAGTATTCAAACCCTTTGGGGTTTCAAGGTCAACCTTGATTTTGCCATCAGAAAACAGCTTTCCGGTAGGTATCTACCTAAGTCCAACATCCTTAAACACTCTACCAATCGATATCCACTTATGGCAAGGTCTAGGATTGTTAGGCATCTTATGCATAGTGGAATACTTATCGCTATTCCTAGTTTCCAAAGATTTAGCAGTTGGTAACCATCTAGGCAAAGTTTCGGTTTGTTTTGCTTCATATGAACTGAAGATGACTTAGTGTAAATCCTAGACTTAACATGTTGAACCTTTGCACGAGCATTTACATTATTCAGGGATTTTGTAAAACAATTATCATGATTTGTATTAAAGATGCATTTCAGACACTTTGTATGGAAATAGCTTTAATCGAAGCGCAACTACTCTTAGATCCAAGCCAATCCCTAGTCTTTAGTTAGTGTTCCTAGGTAATGGTTTAGAACTACTAGCAGTGCCTTGAAATCTCAAAGAATTCATCACCCTAGGTCTTGCACCTAAAATTCCGTCTTTTCAAATCTGTGCCTTCTTTCTAGCCATTTCTAGATAAGAGTTCTTATACAAGTCATTCATAGCATTTTTCCTAGGCAAGTAAGGTGAAGTGACTGGTTTTGTCAAAACTTGTTTCGCATCAACTTGGGAGGCAAACCGCGTTTTTGAAAATTTTGGTCATTCGGATCTAAACGCATTCGGTTGTCTAATAACCGGTTTCCCAAGATTGATGGTTTTGCAAACTTAGTGTTCACACTATTCCCTGTTGTTTTTCCGAGCTCATTTTTTAAGGCAACAATAGCGAAACTCTTTTCCTGAAGTTGAGCTTTGAGTTCATCAATTTTTTCTATCAAAGAGTTTGTTTGTTCAATTGACTTTGTTCTAGCTTCTTTGACAGAGTCACTTAGTTCTATGTGATTCATTCTCAATGACTCATTTTCCTTTAGTAATTTGGCCACACAAACCACTAATTCATCATTTCTCATTTGAATATCATCAATAGCATTAACATTAGAATTACTTGTAACCAAATTACTTTTCACATGCATATTAGAAATATGTTTCTTCAAATTTTTGATAGTTGACTCTTTGTCTTGAAGTGAGCTTTCAAAGTGTTAATTTCAAAAGTTCACGGAATTCGTGAAGTTCGGATTTTTACATGGTTTGTTAAGTTGAAAACTTTCTTCTTTACTCAGTATCGCAATTTCAAGTGAAATGCAATGTTTTTCAAGTTTTGAGAATTTGTTTGAAAGTTCATCAAAAGCCTTTTATCAACCATATCATTTGTTTTGAAATTATTAGACTCACCTCAACCAAGGAACATTTATCGAATCATGTTCAACATTAAGATCGGTATGTTTAGGTACATTAGCAGGTGCACTATGCTGAACAGTTAAGGGTACCTCATCACATGACACTTGTTCATTTATCGGTCTGATATCTGCATCTTCATCATGTGAAACAAGAGTCACTGAACTACTGGCTGTTTCAAGCTTATCTGCCTCTGAGTCCCTGTATTTATTACCAACTGATCCATCAAGTGACACATTACCCGACTCATCACAACAATCTCTCAATTGTACCTGACACTCATTCACCCGACCTTCATTCACCTTGTCATCATTCAGTGCACTTTCCTCAACATACTTCTTAACATTATCCAAGAGTTGGATTAATGTTTCTCGGAACACATTTGCTTCCATCCCAGTGTGATCCTTGAAGCGCTTTTCAGTCATATGATCATTATAATCCGAAGTATATTCACCATTGAAGAATGACTGCAATTGTTTGTAGATCACCTGAAGTGCAGCACTGGAACTATCATTTTGAACCTTCTTTTTGTCAAGTTGTAGCTCCAATTGTTTTAAGTTTAATAATAATGTGCTCGTGAACGTTGATAATTCTTGACGGAAAAGTGCAGTAAATATTCGTTCACTTCCCATAGATAAAAGTAATAGATAAAAGTAATGTGAGGTGTGAATGAAGTTGTCGATAAGGTTCAATGTAACTTTCCTTATCCTTTGCATAAGCATTCTGTAACATTGACTGGTGCATTTACTCTTTCGAGTCCGAACCCGGAGATATCACATCCTCATTGATTGATTCAATCATCTTTAATCGTTCGATGTAGCATACATTAGCATTGTTGCCCACAAAGATCATACAATTTAAGTACTTCGAAATTCTTGGGTCGATGGTGTAAGACATGATGTTGTAGTATACACGGATTTTACAAGTCTATGATTTAAACCGAGAAATAGATTCTTTCGGGATTTTACAAAATCAAGAAGAAACCGTGATATAGTGACCAATAGAACGTGTTAAGATAACTGATGGAATGACACAATGATAGACAATTGTGTGTTAGGTCTTATGATTGTTTGTAGGATTAGCAGAGATGTTGTTTGGTTGTGATTTGGGTTGGTTGTTGCACGATTTTACGGAGAAATTTAGGTCTAAAAACTTAAAAACCTCAATAACTTCTGTTCGTAGCGGATTTTGACCTTGAGGGTTGACCCGAATGAACTTTAGTTGATTCGGTGCGCCATTCTCCTTGTTCTCACGGTCGTTTTGATGGGTAGAACGCTGACAACTGAGATACGGTTAAAAAGTTATTGCCGTTTGAAGTTTTGTCGGGAAAAATCAACAAAACGCACTGATGGAATGGTCAAACCGCTTCTAACTATGAATACAAGTCGCTTAGCACCAAGTCGCTAGGTATAAAAGTTGCTCAATGGACAAGTCGCTAGAAACACAAGTCGCTAGTGACACAAGTCACTATGATGTAGGATATTGGATTTCACATACACATCAAACCATAACACAAAGTGGGCGTATAAAGGTGAGTTCTAGAGAGAAAGTTAGAGGTTTAGGGAACTTAGTGAGAGAAAGAAAATTTTAATCTTATTATGAGCTCCAACTCTCTACCTTGGAAGGTAGAGAGTATTTATAGTCTTACAATAAAACTCTACACTTACAATAAAACGCGGGTGTGGATCGGGCATCGATGGGTAAAGACCGTCCGTCCTCCACGGTGTTACTAAACTAAATACTACTTAACTTAAATGAACTACGACTACGAGCTTTCTAACGATTACATATACTTGAGGTGACCGACTCTTTAATACACGGAATTTCTAATTCCTAACAATCTCCCCAAGGAGGTCACCTCAAACATATACTAAAATTACATTGAATACAAACGGATATTACATTAACAATTGTTCTTGCATTCTTGATGTAGTACTTTGCTCGAAGCTCGTAGTCATTGATTCCACTCATTGCATGTTTGGTTAATCCAAGTGGAGGTCTTTTCTTGATCCACGTGATAATAATTTTAAGCCGACTTTTGAGATCATCACTAACAAAAATCTCGAGACATCCATTGTGGTGTTGGTATTATGTGATGTTGTGACTTTCGGACCGACATGCTCACATTACGGATCATGATATCTTCTCATCGAGTAGCGGAAGCTTTCGTTGATTCATGATATTGGCGTGGCATAGCGAAGCATGGAGTGAAAATATCGAGTCATTGATGCACTTATCATGATTTCTTTTGAGATGAATGTGTAGTGTGAGCATGCGGCTATGGATTGACCGCTTCATTACGATCATTACAAGCGTCGGGTGTACACGCATAAAGCAGTTAGCAATAAAGCGCACGAAAGTGTCTTTGATCACTTCGTTGAATTGAGTACACGCCCACGGTTCCCGTTGATCGATACAAATCTTGCTGTGATCGGTATAATTCGAAGAATTTCCTTGACGGGGTTTCGCGGTGATCTAGTTGTTCTCAAACCGGAACGTCTCAAAGAAGACAACACGGAGTGAGTGAACCGTGAATAGAAATTCAGCGATTGATGAAAAGAGATTTGAAAAACAATCGTGTATTGCTCAATAGAAATTGTTTTTGCAATACAACGAAGGTTTTAATGAAAATCAATTATCAATCATAAAACACCTTTTGATTTGAAATATTCGTACACGGTCGATGTGCTAAAGAAAAGAGTTTTTAAGCACAATGACCGGTTTTTCAAAGGTATCCGTCAATCCATAACTGAACCGAGATTGATTCAAAAGATTGAATCGCCCCATTGTTTACATTCGGTTGTCACATGGTTGATCTATTGAATAGATCTCACATGCCACCCACCGGAGCTTGTTTGATGTTGGCTCGAGAGGGCTTTCCATCTTCATTGTGAATATGTTTGCATATCACTCGGATGTTACGGCAATACCACAAGGATAATCGTGGGACTCAAGATATAATCTCTCTTTCCACATTGTGTGAAACAGAGAGTCTTCATTGAAAGTGTCCTAATGAGATTTATTGATGATCTCGTGGCTCTAGACTCAATTAGTGCATATTTGGATCTGTATCGGAGACTAGGGAGAGGTCTCCTTCTTCAATATCAACAATCTCTAAGAGAAAGTCGATAGATAATGTAGGTTCCCGTGAGAATGAAACAAGCCCTTTTAAGAGGAACTTGAGTGGTTTGGGAAGTTGTAGTGCGGTCGTCCTTTGGGTCCATGACGTCTTGTCTTCAATACCGATGTTACCATCGGTAGCATATGAATTGTACCGGTTTACGCCTATGGTTGAATAAATGGAGGCTATTTCTTTTCACCCTTTTCTCATTCAATTCTTTTCATTCTTCAACCCCTTGATTGCTTACCGAGACTTCATAGCAAGAACCTTGTTGGGTTTATTCGATTACTAGCTCGGTCTCGATCCGCACTCTTCCCATATCTCATTTTCTCCTTTTATCATCATACCTAAGAACTTTACACTAACTAGTGGATAGTCCTGGGTAGATCCCTCCGTTCGGCGGATCATGGGAACAAATACCTAACCTTATCATCCTTATATCACCGTACATAAAGTAAAGTTGGTCGGTCTATTTGGTATTGTTCATCGCCATTTGGAACCAATTGAAAACCATTTGAAAATCAATCCGGATACTTGTGATATATTATCAAAGCATTTTGTACTGAATTGTTTTGATATTTTTAGAACAAGTGCTCCCCTCAACATGTGCATCAAATGTTTGAAATCGTTTTGCACACGGAGGCAAGAGGAAGAATTAACTTCTTTGATTACCATTTTCTAAAGATATCAACCTCACTTCCTAATCAAATCAAGTAGATAAAGCATTTTGGGGAAGGATGAGATTTTCATAATTTTGCTCCCCTCAATATGTGCCTCGAGATTTGAAAAGAGTTTTGCACATACTAGAGGAACACGCACATTGAGATAAGTGATCACGTTTCAAATCATAGGTTTAAGATAGATGCTCCCCTCAACATGTGCATGGAAAATTTGAAATCGTTTGTCACATGTGGGAAGGAGAGCATGTACATCCTTATAAAACCATTTACCGAATTATCGGTTTAAATCCAATTTAAATCACACATTCTCCCCGATCACAATTATCAAATCATTTGAGATTTGTGATCTCTTATAGATTTAAATTGATTTTGAAAGCTTTTAAGGAGAATTGTGACTTGATTATGAAAGCGTTTTAAGCGATAAGGATCGGATTTTAAGACTTTAAACTCCATTGATAAAACATGCATGAATATCTTTTGAAAACAATTGAATGCCAAATAACTTTTTAATTTAATTGAAATCATTCTCCCCTCAATCAATGACATAGGTTGTTGATTGAGAGATAGATATTTTGACAAATAAGTCCGGATGATTATCAAAAATAGAGTCGAGTTATTTTTCAAAGCGATTAGTTTTCAATGAGATAAATGTTTATAGAATCGAGCATGGAATTTTGAAAACATGATAAAGTATGGCTCTGTTCTTTCTTTGAAAAAGCGGAGTTCTTGCTGAAATGACAATAAACCATTTTTCTCTTTCTCCCAAAATATTTTTTATTTTTATTTATTTTTTTTTTATTATATATATATTTTTTTAAATTCGAACAACATCTAAAGTCCGTGTCATTCTTTGAATGACATCACAAAACCGTAGATATTATCGAACCGAGAAAAACATGACAAATTGACAATATTTTTTTTTTTTTTGAGATTTTTGAATTTTTTATGGATTTTGAAGGTTTTATATTTTTCTATTTGATTTTGAAGGTTTTATAATTTTGTATTTTGTTTTTCGAATAGATATATACAAGAGATAGATGAAGATAGACCTTTACTCCTCGTCTTCCTCCACGAAGGCGTTTGAGTGTTTACGGTTGAAGGCTTTTCAAGCCAAGGCGTGGAAGAATAAACTCAAAACGTTCTCTTGGAAGAGCTTTGGTGAAGATGTACGCTAGCGGTATTCGGACCTCACAAAATAGAGTTCCACCACACCTTTTCCACTTGTTCCACGATGAAATGATGTCGAATGTCGATATGCTTAGCTCTTGAGTGTTGAGCGTTATTGCATGAAAGAGCAATAGCACTTTTATTATCACGATGCGAGAGGATTTTGTTGAATACAAAGCCATAGTCGGATAATTGAGATCTCATCCATAGGATTTGAGCACAACATGATGACATGGCTATGTATTCAACCTCTGTAGAGGAAATAGAAGTACTCATTTGCTTCTTTGAAGACCAGCTCACAAGCTTATCACCCAAAAGCGAGCACCTCGGATGTGCTTGACGAGTATCTTGACATCTGCATGATCGGCATCTGCATAGGTGTTATTAGTGACATACCGGTGTCCTTGGTGCCAAAGTCCCATATTGATGGTTCCTTGGAGATACCGAAGACCCGTTTAACCGCTTCAAGGTGCTTTTAGTAGGCTTAGCACGGTATCTAGCACACATGCAAACAATGAACAAGATGTCGGTCTACTAGCGTGAGGTACATCGGGGATCCAATCATACTACGATATTTCGTTTGGTCAATCATGATCCACGAGTGGTCCTCATCTAGTTTGGTTCGATCAATCATGGGAGTGTCAACGGGTCACTTGAATCAAATCCAAATTTCTTTAAGATCTCGGTTGCATATTTAGATTGATTTATGAAAATGCCTCCGGGACTTTGTGAAATTTGTAATCCCAAGAAAATGACATTTGTCCCATCATTGACATTTGAAATTTTGAACTCATTTCATTTGAAAAGCGGTCACACTCATTGGGGTCGATCGAGGCAAAGATGATATCATCAACATAAATTTGAACATGAATTAAATGTTTGCACTTCACGGTGAACAATGTTGGATCAATGCTCCTTTGCTAAATCCGGTAGATAGAAGAAACTTTGATAGTGTATCATACCATGCCCTTGGAGCTTGCTTTAAACCGTAAAGAGCCTTCTTCAAGCGATAAGCGTGAGTAGGATGCTCTTGATTCACAAATCCTTCGGTTGGTGGCGTGAGCGACTTCTTTAAGATCTCCGTTCGAAATGCCGTCTTTACATCCATCGATAGACTACCATGTTCTTACTAGCGACATTAGCCAAAAGATTACGATTGCCTCGATTCGAGCAGCGGGAGCAAAAGATTCTTCAAAGTCAATACCCTCCTCTTGGCGGTATCCTTTAGCAACTAATCGAGCCTTGTTCTTCAACACATCACCATGCTCATCAAGTTTCACTTTGAAGATCCATTTAAGAGCAATAATCATAGCACAATCTGGGCGGTACTAACTCCCATACATCAAGTCGATCAAACTCATGAATTTCATCTTGCATGGCATTGAACCACTATCTTCATTCATGGCGGTTTAACATCTTTTGGTTCGATCTTAGAGTACGGAGTTGAAGAAGCACCATAAGGCATCGGTTGCAAGTTGTTTCCGTGTGGATCTTTGGACGAGAGGATTTCCAATGATGTTGTCTAATGGATGATCGTGAGTCCATTTTCGAGGTGTTCATGTGGTAGTTGTTGAGGGATGAAGTAGCGAGTCGATGTCTCTGAAGAAGATGGTTCGATGAAGATTCGAGAGCAAATATGTTTTCAAATGGAGCATCTTGAGGAGTAGCAAAGGGATTAACTTCATCATTGATGCGAAGCAGTTCCATGATGTACATTTGAAGAATGATGATTTGTTGATGAGGCGAAGGATCGGATGAGCGCTTCTTGACTTAATGATATTGAGGCGAAGGATTGACTTCAATCACGGGAATATGAGCGACCTCTGTTGTAGGAATCGACACCTCATTAGTACTTGGCTCATAAAGTTCATCAAACATAGGATCAAACAATTTCTTTAAATCATCTTGGATGGAGGTACATATGGAGTTCTTTGGAGAAGAATTAGGTACAAGGGATGAACCAATGGGACTGTTTTGAAGTGCGGGTCTGAGCTGGATTGTCCGAGAGCCATTTGACCGTCGACTCATCAAGCGTAACGTGAATTGTTTCCATGATATTTCGGGTTCTTTTGTTGTAGATTCGGTATCCCTTTTGTTTGGTGCATACCCTACAAATACTCAATGTCCTTTAGCTCTAAGTTTGCCTAAGTCTTGACCTCATTAGTTGGATAACACAATGCACCAAACACACGAAGGAAAGAGATTAGGTTTTCTGTTGTGGACAAGTTCATATGGAGTTTTCCATGAGCAGTGTGAATCGAGGAGCGATTTTGTGTGTAGCATGCGGTGGCAATAGCTTGACCCGAGAAACATTGGAACCTTTGAGTAAATCGGCATTGTTCTAGCGGCTTCTACAAGAGTTCGATTTCGTCTTTCAACTACACCGTTACATTGAGGAGTTCGTGGAACACTTCTTTGATGGTGATTCCAACGCTTTCATAAAATTCACTAAGTTGTTTGTTAACAAACTCGGTTCCATTATCTGTTCGGATAATTACGCGGTTTTGTTAAGTCGAACTGCAATTTGTTTGATGAGTTTGATGATGATATCGGAGTTTCATCCTTTGTCCTTAAGAACTTGACCCGGTGAATCTAGAGTAATCATCAACCACAACTAACACATATTTCTTCCCAAAGATATTACGCACTCTCATTGGTCCATAAATCCATATGAATTGTATGAAGAACTTACGTGACGAGTTAGTAGGTTTGGGTTTATGGGCATACTTCTTGCTTTTTCCCAATTGACATCTTGAACAAAGATGATCCTTTTCATACTTGAGTCTAGGTAAACCTACAACTAAGTCCTTTACGGAGAGATCATTGATGGTGCGAAGTTCAAGTGATTGAGGCAGCGATGCCATAACCATGACTTTGTTTTAGAAGCCTTTGACGACAAGCAAATTGGAGAAGACTTCATCATATCTTCGATAGAGATGGTGTATAGATTTGAACCACGTGAACCTCTTAAAGTTCCTTACCATCAAGTTCTCTAACGAAGCAGTGTGTTTTAGAAGGCTACTTCTAGATCGAATCGCGAAATTGACCAACAGAGAACAAGTTATGACCAAGACCTTCTACATAGTAAACCACGGAGATAACACTTTTGCCAACAACATAATCTCCATAACCCATAATTGCACCAAAATGATCATTCCGAATCTAAGCGTCGATGAATTTGCTCACGAAGTTCATGAGCATGACCGGTCGCCCGATCATATGCTTGGAGCGACTGAGTCCGGTACCACGAGCGATTTGAGCGATCTGCGGTTGAACACGAGACAAGAATGGATAAGCGGATAATTGGGATCCCCATGCAAGAATGGGTTCCATTTGGTTAGTAACAATGGTTGGAACACCCACATCGAAATAGAAGCATTCATATCGAAAATTAAGGCAATGGAATCATTATGAATAGATGCGGTACTAGTGTCCGTATTAGCCCTATTCAAAGTGTGCTCACTTCTTAAGGAATAGTTCTACCGGTGGGCATCCATTTTCTAGTGGGCATTGTCGATTAGTCTTATGACCAACGGTATCCAATGATAGCCTATCTTACTAAATGTTCTTCTGTGGGTTTCCTTTGTTTTCTAACTTTCTTTCGCCTTTGCCTTTTAGCCTTCTTAGCATGATTTTTGCATTAACAATATTAATTGGACAATTAACATCATTAGGCAAAACATTAACACCACATTCATGATTAGAAAGCGAAATTCAAGCGGACATCAATACAAGGTTTGCAAATAGTATCGAATTGAATTAATTACGATGCGCCTATGGCTAATACTAGAATCAACACGATTCGTTTTATTCGGCTCAAACTTAAAGTTCCTAGGTTGGTCTTCTACTCTCTTCCAATGCACATTCTTAGCTTGCGAGGTCGTGTCCTTCCTTGTATTGTCTTGAGACTTTGACACCTTGCTTTAATGTCATGATTACTCTGTAGAGGAATGGGAACATTAGTTGGTTTTGCTACTCTTTGCATCTCTGTTTAGATGTGTTGGGATCTGAATTACATGCGAGCACACTAAGGTTCACTTTCTTAACACTAGAAGTCTTGGGATTTGTACTTCTAGAAGGCACACTAGAGTTCTCTTTCTTAGCATTGTTCTGGAATCGAACTACTTAAAGGCACACTAAGGTTCACATTCAAAACATTGGGCATCGAATGAATATCATACTTGGCACTAGGCATCGAACATGGAATCAAAGGATTAACTCTCTCACCTAAGGACTTTGGGCATATTGTGATTAAGCATTCTAGAATTTCTTGAGATCGTTTGGCATATAAGCATGCATGCCCAATTGCATTGTCAAGTGGTTTCTCTAATTTATCCTCTTCAACAATCTCACGTAGACATTCTAGACAATCCTTAAGGGATGAGAAATATGTTTGAATAGCAAGTTTGTTATTCACGAGATGAGGGGACATATTTCACAGACAAAGCATATTTATTACAAGAGTGAACCTTTGATACACCATTCTCCCCATTGGTCATTGGCATTTTCCCTTTTACGACTCTTGATTCTCAATTTCCTTTTGCAATGAAGCTATTTGTTCGTTATTTTTGTTCTGAGTGACCTTTATTGATTCAAATAACTCATTGAAATGACGTTTAACCTTTTCATTTTCTTCTAGAAAACTTTCGTTTTCCTTTTGTAATGCATTTACTAAGTTTTGAAGATGAAACGTTTGAGAATTACGAGAATCTAAAGGAGGAGGCATTTGGGAGCTGTCATATTGTTCTTTTGACCCTTTAATTGAGAGATTTGGGCTTTCAACTTTACGATCGTGTTGCAATGAGCTTGAATCATTCATCACGTTTGTTAATTTGAAAAGCGCATCAAACTCGGAGCATCGAGGATGTCTTGATATTTGAAGTTTTGACATTTTCTTTAAGATGTTGATATTTTAGTTGTAAATTAAAATGCTCGACCTCTAGTTTAGAAAAATGTTTAACCAAATTGTCGTGATCATCGGTTCAATTTTCTCATTTAGTTTAGAATTAGTCTTTTCAAGCTCAATGACACGATCATGGGAGACTTTCGAGACAACAGATAATTCATGAAATTGGGAAGCATTAATAGAACAATTTGTAGCGATGAAAAACACATCTTGAGCAACACATTCGATAATAAGAGTCTCATTTAATGTATGCAAGTTCTTCCTCTCAATCTCATTATATTTTAGTGCTCGCTCATAGTCACTAACCTCAACTATCATTGCATCAAACTCCTTTTCCATTTCTTTAATGTCTAAGTTCATTCCTTTTTAAGACTTTCAAAATGATCTTTTAGTTGTTTAAAGAAAGGCATGACTTGATTAAATAACATTCTTTCGTTTGCTCAAAACCCTTTCCCTTGATTATGCCGATGGGTGTGATCCTTTTCTTACAAGTTTTCTCAAAATCAACAAATAGTTGAAAAATAACATATTGATGATTAAGGTCTTGCTTTTAGTGGCAATAGTCCTAGGAACTAAATGCATTGGTGTATTGGGAGGATACACGATCGTGAAGGCATTTTCCTAAAGGGAGGGTTCGTTACAACAAGATTCTCTTCTTTTGCTTATCTAAATCCTTTTCCGAACACTTGTTCGGTGTTAACAACGTCTGAGGCTTAAACATGTTCAAGGAAATCCAATTCTCCTTCTTGTAATCATGGGGTGTGATCTTTATTTTCTTCTCTTTACATTTAGGATCATCTAATTTCTTGTTCATCTTTTCCTAGTGACTTCATCGATTTCTTATCTTCCTCGGTGCACTCAACGCAACTAGGTTTCTGTCTAGGTTTAAGGATTTCATTGCCATCATAAAGAACCTTATGAGCATTTCTAGCCTTTTAATGACCTCTGGATTTGGTTCCTCAACAAGGGAATGCTATGCTTATCGCTTAAGACTCTATGCTTAGTGATTAAGTGAGCGATCTGAATGGTATTTCCTTGTACGTACAACTTATTTTCAAGCTTGTTTTCAAGGTTTTAGATTAGAAAAATCATTCAAAAGTTTTGATTCCTTAACTTGAATTCTTGCTTAAGCATTTTAACATTTTCTTGAAGTTCTTGCTTTTGCTTAGCGGTTTTAGAAAGCTTTTCTTGTAAGGAGTTTAACTCTTGTTTTAATACTTCTTCTCTAAACCTACTTTTCTAATAGTTATGCGCATTTGGTCATCCATTTCACGCTCACGGGTGGTCAACTCAAATTTTGCACGTTGTTCATAAATAGCAACACGTTCTTTATAGGCATTTAGTTCGAAATTACGGAATCATCGAGGGCACATGCGGTGAATTCATCAAAACATAATCATTATTGATTGCGAAGATGCATCACTTGGTACAATCTCACTTTCACTTTGTATCACATATTGATCATATGGGACAACATTGATATTACCCATATTTTCAATATCGATTCAATAAACACGATTGATTGTGCCGTTATGTATCTTTTGCTCATCAACTTCATCGTATAATTTTAATACCTCGAGATGAGTTTGTCTTTGGATGGACGAGCTTGTGGTGATGAAGAGACTTTAGGAGAGACCATTGGAGAAATGCTAGCCATGAAGATGGTTTGTGCGGTGGGTTCTTCATCAACATCAGTCGTATGCATCACAATCGGCTACTTGAAAGGCATTCGATGATTATGGCCTATCTCACAATTGGTTGCTCATCCACATCGCATCATATGTCTTAGCATTTCCTCGACCAAGAACAACAATTCCTCTTCATCCAAAGTCGCACCATTATCACGAGCTTGCACAAGCAACATCTTATCCACAAGTACTCGGCGTTCGAGGCGTTTTGGTGATGTGCGTTCCTTGCAATGTGTCCTCACCTCCACAATTGTAACATTTGATTGGCTTTGCTTGACCACGATTTCCATTCCTTCCTCTGTTACGATTTGCAACATAACCTCTACCGCTCCACCTCTTGCTTGTTCGTCTTGTCGTTCTTGAGCCATTTGCACCATAACCTTCCATCTCGATCAAAGCTTGATTATGTGGATTGGGCGCGTTACGAGATTGTTGTTGGTGTGTGGAAGAGAGTTCATGTTTTGACTAATCGGAAGAGCTAGTTGATTAATGAAGTTTCCACGTGTGCATCGGCATCGACTTGTTTGAACATAGGATCGGGAATGAGTTTGTGATTACCATTACCCATGGGTATGACTTGTGAGGCTTTGGTTGTGATTCCGATGTTTGAGTAGAAGGCGGTTGAGTCATTTGAAGAGCTTGTCTCTCCACGGTTGGTTTTGAGCGATTAAGAATCCTTTTTCAAACATAGCATGTCTCTCATTACGAAGGAGGAAGGCATAGAGTTGCTCATAGTTTGTATTCTTCAATCCTTTAGTGAGCTTCACGAGTGACAAACTTGTGCCATTCGGGATTCATGTTGTTCACAAATTTTGAGTTCGGTGAATGTTAGGCATAGTCATTCGATGTTCCTCATATCATTAACAAGCTTGTGGAATCTCACATAGTACTCATAAACACTCTCATCTGGTTTCATCTTGAAGTGTTCAAATTCATCATAGAGTTGTGATTCTCTGTCTTCCATAGTTAATTGAACACGAGAGAAGCATCTTGACATTATCCCATCTGCCTTTGCTTGGTGTTGTGATTGATCGACTTGTAGATATCTTTTGGAAGACCTTGAAGTACGATGTTAGAAGCCACGATATCGACATCGAATCTCTTTTCTCCTTATCATCGAGCTCATCATATGTCTTTGGTGCATCAATTCCATAGATCATTGTTCCATCTTCAATTTGTATCAATTAAGTCTCTAGTCGTCTCAACCCGATATGGTCCTTCATCAATGGATTTGAGAATGTTGACTCCATTTTCCTTTCCAAGACAGTACAATCGATTCGTTGAGCCCAAGAGTCGTAGTCGATTCTGTCAAGCATGGGTGGGCAGTATCTGAACCATTGCTTGAACATCCTCGACAGCGATGGAGATGATTGTAGGAGCGTTGGTAGACATGATGACAAATTAAGCGGGATTTTATAACTCTATGATTAAACGGGAAATAGATTCTTTCACGGGTTTTCTTGAATCAAGAAAACCGTATTTAAAGGAAATCACTCAAGTCGCTAGGAGAAGCGTGAACCAAGTCGCTAAGTGCTAAGTCGCTAAAGTTCCAAGTCGTTATATAACAACTCGCTACAATCCAAGTCGCTAACAAAATTTTGGCGACAATTAAGCTAAGCACCAAGTCGCTAAATATTCAAGTCGCTAAATAGCAACTCGCTAGGTACCAACTCGCTAACACCAAGTCGCTAACAATATAAAGTACAAGTCGCTAACTTAAACCAAGTCGCTACTCGTAGTGGGAATCCACTAATCTGTACTTTTTGTCGAAACTTGTCTCAATAGACAAGTCGCTAGCTCAACTCGCTAAGGCGTTAAACAACAACTCGCTACCAAATTGTAAAGCAAGTCGCTACCAAGAAAACTTTTCCGTGGCTCAAGTCGCTAGCATGAAAACACATAAACACCACTTTTCAATCCAAAACAACCCAACCACTATGATTCAAACCTTCTAAATCAAAACCTAAACACTTGAGATGATTCTAAACACAAAAGTACTACCAAAATCCAAACTTTAACACTAGAAATCAACCAAATGATGCAAAACCACTAAACTTTTCAAACTCAAAACCACCTAAAACCACTAGAAATCCAAAGATATGTAAGATATGATCTAACCATGGCTCTTGATACCAATTGTAGGATATTGGATTTCACATACACATCAAACCATAACACAAAGTAGGCGTATAAAGGTGAGTTCTAGAGAGAAAGTTAGAGGTTTAGGGAACTTAGTGAGAGAAAGAAAATTCTTATTATGAGCTCCAACTCTCTACCTTGGAAGGTAGAGTATTTATAGTCTTACAATAAAGCGCCACAACAGGGGCATGGATCGGGCATCGATGGGTAAAGACCGTCCGTCCTCCACGGTGTTACTAAACTAAATACTACTTAACTTAAAATAACTACGACTACGAGCTTTCTAACGATTACATATACTTGAGGTGACCGACTCTTTAATACACGGAATTTCTAATTCCTAACAAATGAAACCAAGAAACAATATCACATTTAACAAACACGAATTAAGAACCATATTAATTCATCATAAATTTAATATTTTTGTTTTCCTATAGCTATATATCTACTGTTTCGTCAAGTCTCATCAATAACGATATATATTTTTGTTAAAGTCAACGAAGTCAAATTGAATCCCGCAACATGTCATTTGGAAACTGCTGTCCACGTCACCATAAGAGTCATTAACACTAATTACATATTTTAAATAAGCAAATGAATCCCTACGACATGTCGGTGGGAAAAATAATGAAAAGTTCCACCACGTTTACGAAAAAATATTCGGTCAAAATATAACCACTTTATCCCTGGCGACATGTCGCCGGGGAAAAGTACATAATAATTTAGCTGAATTTTCTACGAGAATTGGTGTCACGTAGAATCTATTTTTGTCGTTTAGTGCATATTCCCCAGCGATAAATGTCGCCGGGGAAAATGTCGCTGGGGAAACTGGTAAATGTTGTAGTTTAATAATAACCGACCCGACTAGTTTCACGTTACACTAAAAACCTCTTTTTTGCTCGATGCCCCCTGTAATCACAATTCTTAGCTCCGCCACTGCTCTTGACTAAACTAGGATACTGGTGAGCTGGAAAATGATCATCACATTGCATTATTGGGCTACATGTTGCTTAATCCATATTTATGGAGCTCACGACATTTGAAAATGGATAAGTTCTTATTAATTATCAACGTGCTGATAGTTGACTTGACAATCTGTTAATGATTTAAGTCCAGCTAGCTGAAATAAATATTATTGGTGTTGGTCCATTTGTTATGCATTGTATATTGTAAATTGTGTTTTGAGCATGATATAGACAAAGAATATATGAAACTACTTGCCACCCAAGCAGCATCTAATGTTTGGAACATGACATGGGATTTGATTGCCAAATCATTATCTATCCCATGTGGCCACCATTTTTTAACTTATCATAGTCATTATTTCTGCCTATATAAATGAAAGGGCGCTAAATGAAATGCATTCTCATATCTCATTCCTCGCAGAAAAGAAAAATGGCAAGATGCATTGCCTTTTTCTTGGCCGCAATGTGCCTCGTTAGTGTCATAACAGCTGCAGATTGGAACATTATGAATCAGAAAATGAAGTCAACCAAGTCTAGCCTTGAGATCACATTAAAGAACTATTGTGAGAGTTGGAGGATGAATGTGGAGCTAAACAACATTCGTGATTTCACAGTAGTTCCATCAGAATGTACAAGTTACATTGGAAAGTACATGAGTGGGTCCCAATTCACTGTTGATGCCGAAGCCACAATACATGAATGCACTCTGTACCTCAACACTCTTTGTGATCTAAAGAAAGATGGCAAAGATGCTTGGATCTTTGACATTGATGACACTCTTTTATCACTTGTCCCATACTACAAGAAACACGGTTATGGGTAAGTATTAATATCATTTAGGTATCAAATCATGCAGCTTTTTTATATAGTTAATCATATTATGTTTTCATGGTTAAGGGGAGAGACGCTGAACGTAACTGGTCTTGAAGAATGGATGACAAAGGGAAAGGGTACAGCAATGGATTTCAGTTTAACCTTGTTCAATGATATCAAGAATAGAGGAATACAAATCATTCTGATTTCTTCAAGGAAGGAACATCTTAGAGCTGCCACTATCGACAACCTTGTAGATGCTGGTTTCTATGGCTGGAAGAGTTTGTACCTAAGGTATGTAAATCATATCTTTCACACATACATAACAGATCATGCGTGATCCAGTTACCTAAGAACTTGTGTTTATTTTTTTTATTTTTGTTAAATTAGGAGTGATGAGGATGGTTTCAAAACGGTTCAACAATACAAAGCTAGTGTACGGAACGAGTTGATCAATAACGGTTATCGTCTTTGGGGAATTCTAGGAGACCAGTGGAGCAGTATTAGAGGACTTCCAACTGCTAGAAGGACATTCAAGCTGCCAAATTCTCTTTACTATGTTGCTTGAATATGACTCACCCTTGCAACAGTTTGTGGTGCTTTCCATATTTGGTGTAATACATGCATGGACTCTGATGCCAGGAGCTTTTTTTAAGCAATTTGCAAATACACATTGTCTATACGTATTTTCATTAGTCGTGAGTGTTCTAACGGATTTAATAAAATGTGAGAATGGAATTTGATTTTTCTTGAATAATCAGCGACAATGCTAAGAAAGGAAATATATTGCACTTTTTGATACCATAATTCCATAAACCTGTAATGAAAAGACACTGCTGCAGGAACATTACAGAAAAGAGAAAAGTTCAAATGCTTACTCTTATTTTGTGTTTATTATGGGACCAATTTTCACCATCCATTTAATTTGATGTAATGAGTAAACCTAAGATTTAATATGATTAACCTTAAATCCTCAAACTATATAAAGCTTTATTTTCTTTTCTTTTTTTTTCATTTTCTTCTTTTTTTTCACACCGTTACTCTCATCTTCTCTCATCTTGATCATTCGGCTTCCCTCCAACTACTCTCATCTTCCCACAATTACCACGTCACAATCATCCATATCATTCCGATCTTCACCTCGTCATAATCATCACGTCACAATCATCAGTAATCGGTAATGGCTTCTTTTATTCAAATATGTTGGTGATCGTTAGTGTCCAGTTACTTTGAGATCTTTATTTGTTAATTTGGTACAAGCTCTGAGTAGAAAGCTTTGTATACATGAATGTACACCAAGTGTTTGATGAAATGTGTTAGTGAAAAGTGTTTGATAATCTTGTTATTTGCTCCGGTAATTTTGCTTATTAATTAAGTTGTTAGTTGAATTTTTGTTTTTTTAACTGCATTTGAATGTTGTTTTTATGTATGATTGTTGTTTTGAATCTGCTATGTATCATATGTGTAGTATCACCAATGATATTTGAAGTTGATGATAGTATAATTTTGCTGTTTTATGTCCTTTTTGTTGAGGATAAATGTGTTTGAGTTACTGATAAGTTGTTCATTGTAGTGTAATATTGCTTGTTATTTAAGTTGTTTGTTTAAACAGCTTAAACATGTTGATTTTGCTTTAAATGCATAGTTATTTAGTATGATTTTGCTTACTTTAAGTTATGACAGAATTTATGTTTTTCAGTTTGCTCTGTGTTGTATCACACGTGTTATTGTTATTTTATGATAGTATATTGTTGCTTATTAGTTATGTTTTTAGTTTATTTTTGTATTGAATTTAATTAGATTTGCTTTTCGTTTTGATTCATATGCTTGCTTTGAACTATATATATGTATTATCACTTGTGATATTCATGTGCTTGCTTTTGAACTATATATGTGTATTATTACTTGTGATATTTGTAGTATCACTAGTGATATTTTGTTTATTTGACAGGTTTTTATGTTTACTTGTTAAGCTTTATTACATGTCATGTATAGTATCACTTTTGATATTTCATTGTTATTGTTTTATAATCATAGTTAAAGCTTTTTTTTGTTAAAAGTTTTGATGATATCATATTTATTGTGTGTTTTATCACCTTTGTTTACAGCTTCTACTAGTGTGAAAACACCTAAATCGTTTAATCATCATGGGTTCATAAGTTCCTGTTAATGCGTTACGGGTATTCTATAGGTATTTCCCAGGGGGGGGGGGTGACACTGAAGACGGAGTGTATGGCGACGGTGTTCCTGGAGGCGACTCCGTTGAAGGTGGATCTACTGCAGTCAAAGTCTGATGTTTCATTTTTTTTATGAATTTCTTTTGTTAATGTATCACTTGTGATTCATAGCTTTTCAATATTGTTTTAAAAATCTTATGCTCAATAGTTTGGAATAATTTTTTAATGGGGATTTTTGTGATTCATACAGTTCTTGTATCTGGTATCACTTGTGATATTCTGTTAAAAATGATGCAACACTTTCTTTAATTTTTAGAATATGTCAACTTTTTTATTTTATTAGTTTTGTTTATTCTTTTTTTTTACATATTTGGTATATGTAATTGACAGTGTTATATCTCTTGTGATATGAAATATTTTAATGTAAAACAAAATGTTTTATTTAACTAAGAGTAATATTACATGTGATACTGTTAGTTTACATATAAATGATCATACAAGTCACTTAGCCATTCCCAAAAGTAGTACAAACGCGGGCACCATGCAATGTGGCTCGGGACCTAATAAATACATATTTGGTGTCGAATACGGTGTTAAACCTATCGAAACATGCACACTCTATCAATTAATAAAATAAATGCATTACAAATCTAACAAAAGCATGTTACAAGCTTAATATCTCTTGTGATTTCTCATATTATCACAACATTCATCACATTATCACAACAATCCCTCAATAACTGCTAGCTACCACACTTTTATTTCTAATTTGCAGTGTATCTCATTCTCATGTTGTTCAACTTTTTGAAGGAGACTTTTGATATCACATGTGACATCACAGATGTTTCGGCTTCTTCTATTTGTTGAATCACGTGTAATATCACAGGTGATATCAAGTGTGATATCATACATCACAAGTGATATAACAAGTGCTTGAGCTTCTTCAGTATGTTTATGAAAATGTTTTGCTTTATTTAACCATAGCTTCTTCAGTTTGCTGATTCAACCATATATAGTTTCAAATCCCGCTGTAAAATCTATTGAAATATGCACATTATGTCCATTAAATAGACAAATCCATCACAAATATAATAGAAACATCATAATATCTCTTGTTTTCAATTAAACCTAACCTCTAATATAACACAAAATAAATATAATAATTTCTTAACAAACTAAATCCTTACATGTAAACTACTCACTTTGATTGAAAATGATCAAATGGCTCCAAATATTTTAACATGTTATATATGGCAACTTAATATAAGAGCAGTTTACAATATCAACGAGTTGGACGATGGCCCCAGCGTGGGGCGCCTGGGGTTGTTTACCTGCAAGTTGTTTGTTTAGATTCAAAATTGTATAATACGGTTAACATTAAACATAAGGAAACCAAACGAGTAAATACAATAGCATTTAGGATTCAAAGTCATTGACCCTCTGATAATACAAATTGTTAATACAAATAAACAGTAAAAACGTTTATTCATATTTAGCGATCTCTTTATGTTTTGTTGATAACAAATATACACTTATCATAAGTAAAATTATAAGAATACATGTTATTTTTGTAAAGTATATATATATATATATATATATATATATATATATATATATATATATATATATATATATATATATATATGGTCATTTACATAAAATGTTGTATTAATTCATTTGTTGTAATAGTTTAATAGGATGGATATTATCCAAGACCCATGATCCATACCCATGGAGCAAATCCATAACCCATAATCCAAGACCCATGACCCAATGTCTAGATACATTGTACCTTGTTGGGTACCCAAGGCTCATACCCATGACCCATGACCCGATTTGCAAACCAAAACCCGGACTGGTACAACCCAGATTGCCGGATCCCTTGGATAGCACTGGACGGATCCCCCAAGTGAGGGATCCGTAGAAACCGGGCTACAGTAGAGATTTTTGCCTATAAATAGTGAGCCATTTCTTCAATGTTACTCACCCCTCTTTTTACAAACTCTCTCATATATTACTTCTCTCTTCTAATCTCAGATCTCTTGATCTATCTAGTAGTTCTTCTTTCTTTGTTGTGATTCTCATATAGGTCCTTCTCAAAGGCGAGATCACGAGATACTACAAGTCATCCAAGCAAGGGGTCCTTGATTGACTTGTTCCTCCACAAGATTTCTGTAGCAAGATCTTGTATTTTATATTTCACATAGTTGTTGTGTAATAGTTGTGTTGGTTTGGTCCGCCGTGTTAAGGACTCGGTATTTAGCTTTGTACCGGATAAAGTGTAAGTGACGTTGTGAGGGTTCTCCGCCGTGTTGAAGGAGCTTGTTGACATAGTGCTTGAACTCTCGAGTGGGGAACTCGGGGAGTGGAGTAGGGCAAGGAAGGTGTCCTTGTAGCCGAACCACTAAAAATCACTTGTGTCACTACTCTTTATCCTTTACTTTACTTTCTTTTATTATTTACTTTACTTATTACTTTATACTTTCTATCCATCCATATGAATTCACAAAAGATCGAATCTAAAGTTTTTGAAACTAAACTTAAAATCGGCAAAACTATTCAACCCCCCCCCCTTCTAGTTTTCCACAATTGGCATCAAGAGCAAGGTTTACAAAAGTTTTAAAGTAAATTGTATTTTAAAAACTTTTCGATCACAATGAGTTTTGAAAATTACAAAGAAGGGCAATCTATGCAACGACCTCCACTACTTGAAACAAATGGTTTTATTTATTGTAAAAATAGATTTGAAACTTATATGAAGTCAAAAGATATTGATCTTTGGTACATCATTGTTGAAGGTGACTTTCAAGCCACTACAAAAGATGATAAACCGGCAACGAAATAAACATCCCTCGTGATCGCCTCACCGACGATCAAAAGAAAGAGCTTTCCAAAAATAATGAAGCAAAAATGGTTTTATATAATGCTTTACCCAAAAAGGAATTTGAAAGAATTTCTATGCTTAAAACCTCTAAAGAAATTTGGAATTCTTTAGTTGCTCACTAAGTAAATGAACAAGTTAAAAATAACAAAAGATTTATTTGTTCAACAATATGAACAATTTTCAATATCGGATGAGGATAGTATAGATAATTCTTTTGCTAACTTTAATATTATCATTACTTCATTACAAGCACTTGATGAGTCTTTTTCTAGTCGTAATCATGTGAGGAGATATCTAAGGGCGCTTCCATCTAAGTGGAGATCAAAGGTGACGGCCATCGAAGAATCCAAAGACTTGTCAATCCTCACTCTCGACGAACTCATAGGCAATCTAAAGGTCTATGAGCTTGTCCTCGCTAAAGACTCCGAATCCTCAAAAGAAAAGAAAGAGAAACACAAATCTCTTGCCTTAAACGCTAAAAAGGTCTCAAGCGATGAAGAAACCTCCTCTTCGGAAAGTGATGATGAAGAGTATGCCATGGCGGTAAGGGATTTCAAGAATTTCTTTAGAAGAAAAGAAAGATATGTCAAGCAACCATATGACGACAAGAAGGGGTTCCGGAAAGGCAAAGACGACAAGAAAGTAAGGGACAAATGCACATGTTTTAAATATGGGGACCCTAATCACTTCATTAGTGAGTGTCCCAAACGTGACGAACAAAAGGCGTTTGTAAGTGGTTCGTGGGGAATGAGTGAGGAGGAGAACAAAGTAATTTGTCTCATGGAAAATGACTCAAACGAGGTATGTCCCGAATCTCTTTATTATAGTAGCTCATCATTAGATGATGAATCATTGCATCGTGAATATGATAAACTTTTCAAAATTAGTCTAAAGGTAATTAACAAAAATAAGATTTTGAAAAACAAAAATGAACGTTTAGAAAAGGAAGTCATTGAGTTAAAAGATAAATTAAAACGTTTAGAAAATGGGAAGAAAGCAGATGGTGAATGTGAGCTTTGTGTTCAACTTCAAACGTTAGTTGATAATCTTGATTCCAAGAATGCTAGAATGAGTACTAATACTATTGATATAATACTTGATAGTGTTAAAACGGGAAATAATCAAAAGGGTTTAGGTATTCGGGAACTTAATTCATCAACTAGCGAGATTAAAGAAACACAATTCGTTAAAGCAATTGAAAAAACAAGCTACTGTAGTCACGGATCCCTTGAAAAAGTTACCGTCTAGTACAAATCCAGGGATCCGTGGGTCTGTACCAGCACACAGTAGAAATAATGTAACTACATCATCTAGAACCGACTTTGTTATTGTTAACAAGAAGAAACCAACCTATGTTACTGTTAGAAATGTCAAACAACCACCTCCACTAAAACAAAATCAAAGTTTTATGAAAAACAATGGTCCATTGTTTTCTAAACCAAACACATTTATAAGAAGACCAAATAATTTTTATCCGAGAAGTAACCACCATCAAATGGGATGGAATCATAATGTACAAAACGGTTTTCCATTTCAAAACTTTACACCATGGAATGCTTTCTCACCTTTTTCATACATGCCTAACATGAATGAAATGTATAACACTAATGGACCCATGAACAAATGGGGACCAAAATTTTGAGTTAATTGTTTTCTTAGGTGTGCTTAAAGGTCTACCTAGATCCGGATGAATGGATCAAGGATAGCGGGTGCACGAGGCATATGACCGGTAACAAAGACTTGTTTTCCATATATGAATCCTTCAATGGAGGAAATGTGGTGTTTAGTAATAGCAAGAGCAAAATCATCTGTAAAGGTACAATTTCTCGCAAATCCTTAACCATTAACGATGTTTGTCACGCAGAAAACCTAAACTTCAATCTTCTAAGTATAGGACAAATATGTGATAAAAAGTGCAACGTACTTTTTAGTGAAACCGGTAGTAAAATATTGAAAAACGGTATTACTATAGGAAGAGGCATTAGAAAACATGGAGTCTATGTCATTAAAATCAGTAATGAACCAAAAGACAAACTTTGTCTTACTTCTATGGATGATACTTCGACCTTATGGCATCGAAGATTGGGTCACGCCAATATGCGACTTCTTCAATCGCTATCATCTAAGGAACTAGTAAGAGACCTACCCAAATTAAAATACGAACATCTTTTCTGTGATGCTTGTAACATAGGAAAGCAAGTCCATGCTAGTCATAAAGCTAAAAATATGGTCTCAACAACTAAGTGTCTAGAATTACTACATATGGATTTATTTGGTCCATCTGCTATACAAAGTTACGGAGGTAACTTCTATACTTTGGTTATAGTGGATGATTACTCTAGGTACACATGGACGAAATTTCTAAAGAATAAAACTGAAACTTTCAATTACTTTGAAATATTAAGTAAGACAATACAAAGACAACTAGGAAGTCCTATAGTCTCAATTAGAATGGATCATGGTAGGGAATTTGATAATGAAGTGCAATTTGGAGCCTTTTGTAATGCTAATAGTATTACTCATAATTTCTCGGCACCTCGCACTCCACAATCAAATAGGGTAGTTAAAGGAAAAATAGAACTTTACAAGAAATGAGTCGCACCATGATTAATGAGCAATCTATTCCTCAAAAATTTTTGGTGCAATGCCGTCGACACATCAACCTATATACTTAACCGTGTCCTAATTAGACCATTCTTGGGTAAAACTCCATACGAGTTACTTCGAGGCAAAAAGCCTACGCTAGAACACTTTAGAGTTTTTGGTAGTAAATGTTTCTTACTTAACACTAAAGATTACCTAACTAAATTTGATCCTAAATCAACCGAAGGTATCTTCTTATGTTACTCTCCTAATAGTAAAGCTTATGTTATACTAAATAAAGAAATCATGAAGGTTGAAGAATCCTTAAATGTAAGATTTGATGAAAGTCCACCCAAACCTACCCTACCTCTTGTCGATGACGAGTTAATCGAAAGTGAAGCCATAGAAATCAAGGAAAATATAAATAAAGAATATGAACCATTAAACAATGAAATCATCAATATTAAATAGTCTAAAGATCATCCCGTAGAAAAAGTTATAGGAAAGTTAAATGAAAGAACCTTAAGATCTCAAGTCCAAAACCAAAGTAGTTTATTTTGTTTAGTCTTAACCATAAAACCTAAAAATACGCAAGAAGCCATAAAAGATGAAAGTTGGGTAATGGCTATGCAAGAAGAGTTAAATCAATTTGTTTCTAACAATGTTTGGACACTTGTCCCTTCACCAAATAACCAAACCATAATTGGAACTAAATGGGTATATAAAAACAAGTTAGATGCAAACGGTGTAGTGTCTAGAAATAAAGCTAGACTTGTTGCCCAAGGGTATAATCAACAAGAAGGCATATACTTTGATGAGACCTATGCTCCCGTGGCTAGATTAGAGTCTATAAGAATACTTCTTGCTTATGCTTGTGCTCATGATCTTAAGCTTTTTCAAATGGATGTTAAAAGTGCTTTTCTAAATGGTTTTATTAATGAAGAAGTCTATGTAGCTCAACCTCCGGGCTTTATCGATTTCAAAAAACCTAAACACGTATACAAACTAAAGAAAGCTCTCTACGGTCTTAAACAAGCCCCAAAGGCTTGGTATGATAGACTCAAATCATTTTTAATCAAAAACGACTATACCATGGGGTTAGCTGATAATACACTTTTCACAAAGAAAAGGGAATCACATATAATTATTGTTCAAATATACGTGGACGATATTATATTCGGATCAACTTGTCAAAACATGTGTGATGATTTCTCAAAAATCATGCATGATGAGTTTGAAATGAGTATGATGGGAGAACTAAGTTTCTTTCTTGGTCTACAAATCAAACAACTAGAAGATGGTATCTTCTTTAATCAATCCAAATACATAAAAGAAATGTTAAAGAAATTTGGTTTAGAAGAGTCAAAACCTATAAGAACACCAATGTCATCCGATACTAAACTTACAAAAGATGAAGATGGTGAATCCGTTGATAACACCAAATACCGTGGCATGATTGGTAGTCTTCTCTATCTTACGGCTAGTCGGCCGGATATCATGTTTAGTTTTTGTCTATGTGCTAGGTTTCAAGAAGACCCTAAAACTTCACACCTAGAAGTCGTCAAAAGAATATTTAGATACATTAAGGGTACGACTCAATTGGGATTATAGTATCCTAAGGGAACGGGGGTAGAAACTATTGTATATGCGGATTCTGACCATGCAGGTGATTATGTTGACCGAAAGAGTACAAGTGGTGTATTTACTTTTATGGGATGTTTTTTAACATCTTGGTTCTCGAAGAAGCAAACGGCATTGGCCATATCAACAACCGAAGCCGAATATGTCTCCGCCTGCAAAGCATGTTGTTGGGATTCTTGATTTGATGAGACAAAGTAAATAGAAGAATGAAACAAAGGGACTTAAAGTGACAAAGATGAAAGCTACAAAAAGATGGAGGGACTTGCTTGCAAAAGAAGATTTATTTATTAGTCCTTTGTAGTATCTTGTAAACCCTAGTCCTCTAGTATATAAAGATGACATGGGGTGTAGGTTTCATAAACAAGTCTTCCAATATGTAGACGTCTAGTAAAGGTGAGTGTGTGTGTCTAGGGCATAGGTCTTGTAAACGCCTAGACTTAGTGATTGTAGTAGAGTAGAGATGATGACGAAGAAACCTTTATACAATAACATTGTTCTTTGATTATTCCGCTGTGCATGTTAAATGTTATTGTGATCCTAGATAAGGTCTAAACAACCTCGAGCATCGATTCTAACATGTGGTATCAGAGCGGGTTGCTCTCGATATCTAGGATTTACAAGATTTCTCGAAGAGAATGGCGAAAAGAAGAAAAATTCAAATCTTAACAATTTTCGTAATGCTTCTGCATCACTGTTTTGTAACGATCATAACTTTTTCGTTAACCGTTGGATCGTGACGATATTTTAGGTGGACGTTCTCTATATATTCATCTAACTTTTCACCGAGGGATCGTCGATCTGAGTTCTCAGTAAAAATTTATTCACTATCGAAGTTGGCTGCCGAAGAGTTTTTCATAAATTCGACTTTTAGGGTTTATTCCTATTTATTTTCAAAGATCGATTTGAATTGCTTGTTATTGATGTTTTCGATCATTCTAATTACTTTACATGATGATATTGGTTGCTGTGACTTAAAGGTTGATCAACTTTTAGAGTTTTCAAGTTATTTTTTGTTCGCTGATTGGATTTGGGAACATGAGCTGCTACGTTTCATGTGGTTACTACTGATCTCAACGAAGGATTACTACTGTTTGTGCGGCTCATTGCGGTTGAGATGTGTAGTTGATGCATGGTTTGATGCTAACAAAAGGTAATCTAGTGGTGTCGTTAAAAATACTACCACAACTGTCGTTACCACTGCTACATGGTTACGTTTCAACTACTAGCTTATCATCTTGTTACCACTGCTAGTTATACGAGATTACCACTGCTCGTCCTTTGATTTCCACTGAGCTTGATCACGGTTAGTACTGCCCTTTATACAGTTGGTACTGCTTTTTAGTACTATTTTATTTTGGTTTGTACTGTTGGTCGAGAGGATTGGTACTGCTTTCAAGTTTGTATTGCCAAGGTATATTACAACTGCTATGCGTTAGTAATGTTAACCCATAAGTTTGTATTGCTCGTCTACATAAGTTAAAAGCTATAATGGGTTGGTGAACTTGATGATTACATGTATGGATTTTTGAGTAAATGATCAAATTGTCATCATTTGGATAACCTCGTACATGTTTTCTGGTTGAAGGATATTGATCATTATAATAAGATCATAGGTCGATAACTCATATATTCAGGTTTTCAATATTATTTGGTCAGTATATATTGTTGTATGGTGCATGGTTGGATAGTGGAGCATGACATTGTTGACCTTGTCTTATGATAACAAAGTAGATGGAGTGTGTTGGAGCATTATAAGTATTTAACAGTACATGGGTTTAATTTGGAAGTTGTCTTGGTAGCATGGGGGCTTGAAATTATACCTGTTTCGGATTTTTTTTAATTGTTGGACGACACACAAAGAAAGATTTTTGGTTTTCGGTTGAGACTGGAAGATGATGGTTTACACACACATGAGATTTTGGTTCACACACACAGAAAGATTGGAAATTTGTTCTTAAAAGGTTTCAAAAAGCTCGTATTTGGTTTCTATTGAAGAATTGATTACGAAGGAGGTTATTTATCACTTATTTGAAGGTGAAGTGCATTTCTTAGATGCGTGTTCTTATTTTTGTGCATTCTTATTGTGACAACGAATTGACAAAACACTTGAAGGAGTTACGTTATTGTGCTCAGTGATTATTGTCAAGAGATTGCGGTCTCCCTATACATGGGTATACGTTCGGAGTCATGTGGTTTGTACAAGACATAAGACATACGTTTGGGTTATTCTACTTCTTCAACAAGTTTGTTATATTTGGTTTTCTTCACAAGTGATCATTACAAGGAGCTTACAGATTTGGAGAATCATTTGATGTTCATGCACCACTCAAGGGGAAGTTTTTTATTCTTACTGTTATTGATTAGTATTACTACTGATGGTTTAGCTTTCTACTGTTTCAAGTTCATTTTTAGTTGCGGAAAACTTCATGGAGGGTAATTTGAAAAATTGGAAGGATGGATTGGATGTGTGGTATTGGTTTGTGGTGGTCAAGATCAAGTTTGCATATGTTCCCTATTTGTTGATAACAAAAAGGGGAAGATATGTTTGAGTGGCATGACATTGATTAAGGGGAAGACAAAGGAAGACAAGATTTGTTTCATTTGTTTATTTTGTTATACACGACTTTGTTTATTTTGTCATCATCAAATAGGGGAAGATTGTTGGGATTCTTGATTTGATGAGACAAAGTAAATAGAAGAATGAAACAAAGGGACTTAAAGTGACAAAGATGAAAGCTACAAAAAGATGGAGGGACTTGCTTGCAAAAGAAGATTTATTTATTAGTCCTTTGTAGTATCTTGTAAACCCTAGTCCTCTAGTATATAAAGAGGAGATGGGGTGTAGGTTTCATATACAAGTCTTCCAATATGTAGACGTCTAGTAAAGGGGTGTGTGTGTGTCTAGGGCGTAGGTCTTGTAAACGCCTAGACTTAGTGTTTGTAGTAGAGTAGAGACGATGACGAAGAAACCTTTATACACTAACATTGTTCTTTGATTATTCCGCTGTGCATGTTAAATGTTATTGTGATCCTAGATAAGGTCTAAACAACCTCGAGCATCGATTCTAACACATGCCAACAAGCACTATGGATGAAACAAGCGTTAGTTGACTATGATATTCATCTAAGTGACATAGCCATTTTATGCGACAACAAAGGTACTATCAACTTAAGCAAAAATCCGGTATTGCACTATCGTACAAAGAATATAGAGATTCGTCATCACTTCTTAAGAGACAATGTTCAAAAGGGGAACATTTCTATTGAGAAAGTATCATCTGAAGACAACATAGCCGACGTCCTCACTAAACCGTTGAAGCGGGAACAATTCAACTTGCTTCATCTTGGTCCTGGTCTTATGGAACAATCGTCATGAAATTTCTTTCTACAAGGTACGTAGACGTTTTCCTTACTTTCTTTTCCGAGCTAGGATCTCTATTTCACACACAACTCACAAACAATATGGGGATTTTCAAAACTCAAGATAGATTTTTTTTCTTCTTTCTTTGTCAAGAAACTTTTCAAAATGCTTTCTCTGTATCATTTTCCTAAAATCATTCTCATGTCTAGGAAAAACTTTTTTTTCATTCTTAATACAAAGTTAAAACCTCTTTCATTGCATCTCATGTCTTTTGAATGCTAAAGGGAACACATAACTAATATGTGTTTTCGAGTACATTCATTTAAGCAAAAATGAATTAAGGAGAACTCGGGTTATCTCACATAATTATATGCTTTTTCACTTCTTCGTTTATTTTTCTCTTTTGAGTCGAGATAACCGCAACTCCAAATGGTTTGCATATAGGTACACACTAGGCACCATTGTTTCCAAAAGAAAAAAATTTGAGCTGCGTGAGATCACCAGTACCACGGATCCCAGCTTTTACGCTGGACGGATCCCTAAAGGATTGGATCCGTGGGAACCGTGGGACAGAAAGCAAAAATTGTCTTCTATTTTTCTCATTTTGGATATAATACTTCATATTTCCAACATTTAGCTTCTTCACTAATGAGTATTTTTCTTAATGCTTATGTTCTCATGATCACATGCCTTAAATTCACATCTAACCATTAGATTTTAGTTTACATTTTGGTTTTAGCATTCATTGCAATGCATCATTTCTTCTATAAATAAAGTTCCAAAATGCTTGCATATCCATCACTCTCAACCTCACAAACAATCCTCATCATGTCATCCAAAAGATCCTCAAACATTGATGAACCATCTAGTGAAAACAATCCTTTACAAGAAATCCAAAATTTCATCCTACCACCTTCCGTAGTGCCTTGATGAGTGTCTAAATACTCATCATTTTTGTACCAATTAAACTGCAAAAACATCTGAAAACACTCAGAAATGTATCAAAATGATAAAAATATCACAAATAAGTGTTTTATGTGTTTTAAATGCAAAATATCAAAATCGGTGAAAACGATAAAGTTTGCATAATTGGCGCTTTAGTCCCCAAGTTTCCAAAATTGTCAAAAACAGTCCTCGGTAAAACAAAATAAAGAAAAATGTTATTCAAGGTCCTTGAAATATTCTAAATTGTCAAAATGGTCCTTGAATAAATCTTTTGTTAATGATGATAAGGTCCCCGAACTTTCATAAAATGTCAAGTTTGGTCCTCGAAAATTGAAATCACAAACCGGTCCTCGTACTATTGGAACTTGTCAATATTGGTCCCTTGTAACAACTTTGGAATATTGGCAGGAGTGGTCCTTCAAGAATTGGAGAATTGCAAAACAAGTCCTTATGATATTAAACTAGCCATGAACCCTTTTGTGAACCTTGACCCCTGCCAACCAAATTGACCCCCTGTCATTACCCCTTTTTGACCCCTTGGTCAAATCCAATCAAACAAACACCTAGCCCGCCACTGTGTTTCTCCTTCTTCACCACTTGGTCTCCTGCAACCCTACACCTCTCCCATCCACTTTTTCCCACCTTATCCCTTCCACATCAACCCACATAATCATCACACCTCATCCACCCCCTAGTTGCTAGCTCACCACGAGGGTCAAATCACCTTTCCCGCTAAAATTGACATTTTGGCCAAAACTCACAAAAGTCACCCATTGGCTCAAAAAGTGGTGGGATTGAATCAAGAGGACACGTGGAATATTTTTGGATATAAAGAGGAAGAAGAAGCGATGGGTAGCCAAGTAGTGTAATTTAGTTTAGGATATGTCGCTTTAGCTTAATTTTAAATTCCGATGTATCAATTAACTTTCAAGCTTTGTATTTCATGTTTTTAATGTATAATCAAACTTCGTGAACATCAATTTCACTTTAATGCAAGTTTTCGCTTTATGCTAAATTTCAAATTTCAAAAGAATCTCATGTTAAATTGAATGTTGTTATCGCTTGTTGTTAAGTTCTCATAAGCTCGATAAGCTCTCCTATAGCTTATTGATTGCTTATATAAACCTTTACTCGATTTTACTCTAAAATCATATAAGTCAATGAAAGTCAATTGTGGTCCAATAAGCGCTCTAGGGATGATTGGAAGCTGTTTTGAATGGTTTTTCGGTTTCTAGCTTATCGATGTAGCTAGGAGTAGTTTCTATACCTTGGTACTCGGTGTTTGCCTTGATCATTTGTGAGTTCTATTTTACCAATTTTTACCATTTATCGTTTTATTACTTTTCATGTTTTGATTTCTATGTTTTTCTGCTTTGTTATTGTTTTATGTTATTATAGCTTAATATAAGCGGTTTGTTCATTGAGATTCACTTGTGCTAAAATTGAAAGTTACTCGGTTGAATCACAAATTTGACAAGTTTGTATTTTTACTTGTGTTCTTGAAATTTTATGCTCAATTAGTCTTATTATGTGATAATATAATGTTTAGAGTCCGGTTTATATTCGTAATCATTTAAAACTTTGAAGTTCATGTGACAAGTGATAATCAAAGGTGTGTTTGGATTTGCCGATATATAAGTACTCCAGTTGTATGTCTTTTGTTGTTTGTACTTGTTTTATGTTACATTAGTTCCTAGTATCTCGGTCAAGTCAATATATATAGTCATTGTTTGTTAAAAGTCAAATTTCCTTTTATTTTGCTTAAGCGGTTTCTCACAAAATATTAGATTGTGAAATTCATAGTATTAGCTTAAAACTTGTAAACATAGCTTAATATCATCTTATTATAGCTTATTACAACATATTAAGTCAGAGATTAAGATCCAAGTTCACTTAAGTCAAACTTTAGTGTTCTTGATAAAAGTCAAAATTTTCATTAGCCTGCTTTTTAATAAACTTTAGATTTTCATTGTGAGTTTATTATTAGGATTTAACCATTCACTTGTGGGAAATAAATATTTAGTGCTAAACAAAATTAGAAAATGATAGTTCATCTTTTCTCGACTTGTTCGCTTTATTTTCCGCTTATTTTGACCCCTTGTCAAAATGTGCAGCTCAAGACACACTCAAGATTAATCGAGCGCAGTACACAACTTGTACTTGTTCACAAGCTTCATTCAAGCTTGTGAGGAGCTGGTTTTGGTTCTTGTGTAGTTAGCCAGGTCTACTTTAAGTCCCTATATCTGTTTTCCATTTAGCTTATTTATTTAGCTTATGCAATAGCTTAAAGGTGCTACTCGAAACCGATTTAGACATTTGCTCAAATCCTCATAATCTTAGCAACTTGCATTCCAGTGGTTTAAGTCAGTTGTTTTTGTTGCATTTTAGTTCTCTTAGCTTATTATAGCTTTTGTAAACAGTTGGTGCTTTTGGTGTTCATTTGGCTTATTCAAGTGTTATTCACAAGCACTTGCAATAGCAGCTTCAATTTCCTCCAAACAAGCCCTTGTTTTCCATTTTCTTATATTCCTAATATTATTTTAGAGTTTTCCTGAATTTTTCAGATTTTTCCAAGTCATTTTGCTATTTTTCGCATTTTAATTACTTTTTAGCACTTTTAAATAGCATTTAATACAAATAATTAGGAAAAGTTTCAAAAAATAATTTTTCATTTTTCTTAAGTTAAGATAAATATAAAAGACAAAAAATATTTTTCCAAATTTTTCTTAGTTCAATTTGAATTTTAAATAATTTAATTAGTTTTTAATAGTTTTTAATTCCTAGAAAATCCAAAAATAATCAGAAAAATATAAAAATAGTTTTGAAAATTCTATTTGATATTTTAGATTTTTCTAAGTCTTAATTTTATTTTTCTAGCTTTATTTCATATTTTCTTGTATTTTAAGTTATTATTTAATAGTTAAAAATAGTTTTTAATTAATAATAATTAGATAAATAGTTATAAAAATAATTTTCTTTTTCTAAAATTTTCTTTTATCATTAGGATTGTAAAATATCATTTTCATATTTTAGGATTAATATTGTGTAAGTTTCACTTTTTATTTTGTACGCTACGTAGTTTTTAATTCGCTTTTATAAAAAGATAAAACAAAACATCATTTTAAATATAGTGATAGCGTTTATTTAATATTTTTTATCTTTTAACTTTCTTTAATTTGCATTTAAGCCCCTGTAGTTTATGGGCTTTTCCTTAGTTATAATCATATTCAAATCTCTTTTCCGCTCAAATCTCTCGATCACTTTACGCTTGACTATTCTCGCACAACTCGTTGGGACTTAACGACTGGGAAACACTATACTCTCCGATCTTCATTGCATTGGTGCTTAACCTGTTTTAAGTTTGTTACGGTCGGCCATTCACAAGTGGCGTGCTTGAGTGATAAACTTGACTGCTCAAAGACCGATCAAATTTTACGCATTGCGGGAGGTCAGAAGCGTGTTTTAAGCATTTCCGGATCCATTCTTGCACATATACCACCTTTTGTAAATGCTTTTAAAAATCAAAAGTTCATTAACACTTTTCCTAAAGTGTTAACAACACCAAAATATTTTCATTCTTTGTTTTACAAAATATTTATCCAAAATCCAAAAATATTCATCTTTACCCTCTTACCCTTTTGATTCTTTATTCCTTTACCCTCTATCCATTTGATTCTAAACTTCTTCTATTCTCATGGAATCTCTCGACTACGACGATTTCGGAACGGTTGAAAACTTCCTACTTTATCACAAATGTCAAGAATTGTGTTGTTCGTAGGGAAATGGAACGAGAAACCGGGTGACAAAGGACCGTACTTTCCTCCGATAAAGGAGGTGCTAACACGTCCAACCTACGGTTATCCAAAGATCTAATCCTCGATTGCTCCTAAGCCGCCTAAAATTGATCCTACACTTTCACGATTTACGGTTAAAAGCAAACATGCGAGTTTAGACCGTGACTAGCAAGAATGACTTGCCTAATCTTCACGCTTTCAAGAACCGTAACCGAGTCCATAACGGAAGTGGTGGAAATTGCTAGCCTCGTGAGCACACCACTTGTCCCACCTCCGGATTTTTCAAAATGTTCTTCGAGTCTTAATAGTCATTCGGATCAACATGTTGGTTTTGTTGATTCTTTGAATAAACCGATTCCTTCTCATAACTCTCAAATAGAATCGCTTATTCCTTGTGTCGGTTGTGGTGAGCCTCTTTATGGTTCACCATGTCACCGTGTACGTGTGTACATGCAGTGGTAATGATATCCGTAACGGAGTTGTTTGTTTTGTGGTTCGAGGAATTCATTTGATTATGATCCTAATCGAACTCATTTAACGACCCTCAAATTTTTCCAATTACCCACCACACCGACCTATCTTCATATAACTAACATAACTCTTGTGAATTTTGTGGAGGTCCTCACCAAGGATTTGAGTGTCAATCCGAAACACGTTTGTCTATGAACAGTTTTGGTGATGCTCGAACTTTGGTTATGACCAATATCCATATGATTCACCATCTGCACTCAGCTTCTATCATATGAAGTCTGTGGAGGTCCCCATTTCACTCGATTGTCAAACAGGAATCCATTTCCTTGTAACAATTACGACTATCCATATCACGACCAACCTCCACGGTGCCAAATGAATCAAACTCCTCAAGAAGCCCAACAAGACACTTTTCTAGAGCTTCGAATCGGTGAAAAGAACCGAGGAGTTGTGTAAAATAGCATTTCAAAATGCTCCCGCTTTTCTTGTGTATATTGTGGGGTCCTCATGATGATTATCAATGTCAACCTTCCGGTTTTGACAAATCTCCACCCCACAATGTCCTGTCATTCAAAATTCACATGAGAAATCCATGGAAGAATTGCTAGTCAAGAGCAGTCGCTAAAATAAATTCCCGATTGCCTTTGAAAAATCTATTAAGGAATCAATTGCAAAAGAAAAAGCAACCAGATCTAGCTCTCGCCTTGCTTTTATTCTCGATGACGGTGATGATGAGGATACACTTGATTCATCAAGTTCATCGATGATATCCCAGCAGCTTGAAATTCCATCTCAAACAACTGCTATCACACCAAGCTCCCACTCACTCTCCGACCATGGGGACGAGCATCTTGACACTGTTCTCGAAAAGGAATCGGACGAATTCATAAAGTCTAGTGTTGAGAACCTTGTCCCAATCCCAAGAGAGTCACAGGAATTCTTGATCATGTGTGATATCCTCCTCCTCTTGTCTTCCAAAATGATCATATTGAGATGTTCTCCGATTCTAATGATGATGATTTGTTATCTTGTGGAGACATCGCTTATGTGGAAGATTTACCTTCCGAGCTTGTTAGCTTAGAAGAAGAGAATGATGAAGTTACCGACATCGAAATCAAAGATGAAGCACTTCGCAACATTACCGAATGTCAAGATTCTCATTTCTAAAATCGAGGCTTTCAATGAAAACCTATTTCATCTCCTATCCCCATTAAGGATAGTGACATTCTTTCCGATGATTCTATTCCGAAATGAAAGCCTTCGTTTTGATAATATGGGAGAGAAGATTAGTGGCGCACCACTTTTCATTCTCATAATTCTCCCGATTATGAATCATGTACATTGGAGGAGTTCACCAAGGACCCACTCATATCAATTCGAATATGATTCATTCACCTTCATGGAGTTCTCGATGAACCCACTCATATCATATCTCCGCGGAGTATGATAACTTCTACTTTGATCTAGACACACCGGATATGTCTAGACCAATTGAGCTTAAAAGATGAAATTCATGCTATCATGAATTCCCCTTCTGATGATGATGAGTTAGTCAAGATCATTATCATGACTTTCTTTCTCTTCTTCACCTATCCCGTAGCTTCTCGTTCCCTTTTCTCCTTCGGGAATGAGGACACTATTTTTGATCCCGGCATTTTCATTTATCATATTTTGAGCCGGTTCTATGTATATCTCATCGGTGTGGAACTTTCACGTACTTCAATGTTTATACAAACATCTTGAATGAAAGTCCGATGGAGATTGTTTCTTCCACTTTGCTTCCCCATGAACCAATTAATTCGGAGTCGAGTCAAGCTAGCGACTCGGTAATCAAAAACAAGCTAAACATGGGTTTTCACCGTGTGTACCACCTTAGTGTGGGGAGATGCCCCATGATGTATATAGATCTATAAATGAATGAAAATTGTAAATATTAAAAAGAGAATAATTGTTGTGTTTCTACACTTAGCTATAATGTTATCTTTTACGTTCTAAGTTTCGCATAATGTTGGTACTTTGAATATTGAGGACAATATTCATTTCTATGTGGAAGGAAATTCGCTAATTTTGATCATAAATGTACCCTTTTAGTCCCTTTTTCCCCAAAATGGCCAAATTTTAAAATTGTTTTAGTGGAAGTACTGACTAAACACAACAAATGGTAATCACCCACCATGTCTAACCCACATAAGGATTGGCTAATCCAGAGCAAACGGCTCTTGGTAAAGATATCTTAATCCGCTTATGGCTTGCAATTTGCCCAAAATTGTATGGTTCTCAACTCACCATATCTTTAAACTAGTGAAAAGTTGGCTAGCCCGCAAGGTTATGGCTTGTGGTAAAGGCAAGGAAAAACCATAATTGGTAATCACTCACCAAAGATAATATTGATAATTTATCTAAGAGTTGGCTAGTCCGTAAGCAAACGGCTCGTAAAGACAAATCAAACCGTTGAAAGTCGGTGGTTTGCTCAAAATCACTTGGTTATCGCAGTACCAAGGTTCTTACTTGAACTGAAACATTTGGCTACTCCGTAAGTAATGGCTTTTGGTAAAGAGATGAGATCCATTAATTTTTCTCAAAACATTGCTAGGGACTAGCAATATCTTAGTGTGGGATTGATGAGTGTCTAAATACTCATCATTTTGTACCAATTAAACTTCAAAACATCCGAAAACACTCGAAATGTATCAAAATGATAAAAATATCACAAATAAGTGTTTTATGTGTTCTAAATGCAAAATATCAAAATCGGTGAAAACGATAAAGTTTGCATAATTGGCGCTTTAGTCCCCAAGTTTCAAAAGTTGTCAAAACAGTCCCTCGTAAAACAAAATAAAGAAAAATGTTATTCAAGGTCCCCGAAATATTCTAAATTGTCAAAATGGTCCTTGAATAAATCTTTGTTAATGATGATAAGGTCCCCGAACTTTCATAAAATGTCAAGTTTGGTCCTGGAAAATTGAAACTGCAAAACCGGTCCTCGTACTATTGGAACTTGTCAATATTGGTCCCTTGTAACAACTTTGGAATATTGGCGGAGTGGTCCTTCAAGAATTGGAGAATTGCAAAACAAGTCCTTATGATATTAAACTAGCCATGAACCCTTTTGTGAACCTCGACCCCGCCAACCAAATTGACCCCATCATTACCCCTTTTGACCCCTTGGTCAAATCCACTCAAACAAACACCTAGCCCGCCACTGTGTTTCTCCTTCTTCACCACTTGGTCTGCAACCCTACACCTCTCCCATCCACTTTTTCCCACCTTATCCCTTCCACATCAACCCACATAATCATCACACCTCATCCACCCCCCTAGTTGCTAGCTCAGTCCACAGAGGTCAAATCACCTTTCCGCCAAAATTGACATTTTGGCCAAAACTCACAAAAGTCACCCATTGGCTCAAAAAGTGGTGGGATTGAATCAAGAGGACACGTGGAAGATTTTGGATATAAAGAGGAAGAAGAAGCGATATGGGTAGCCAAGTAGTGTAATTTAGTTTAGGATATGTCGCTTAGCTTAATTTTAAATTCCATGTATCAATTAACTTTCAAGCTTTGTATTTCATGTTTTTAATGTATAATCAAACTTCGTGAACATCAATTTCAAATTTTAATGCAAGTTTTCGCTTATGCTAAATTTCAAATCTCAAAAGAATCTCATGTTAAATTGAATGTTGTTATCATTGTTGTTAAGTTCTCATAAGCTCGATAAGCTCTCCTATAGCTTATTGATTGCTTATATAAACCTTTACTCGATTTTACTCTAAAATCATATAAGTCAATGAAAGTCAACTGTGGTCCAATAAGCGCTTCTAGGGATGATCGAAGCTGTTTGAATGGTTTTTCGGTTTCTAGCTTATTGACAAGAAGCTAGAGTAGTTTCTATACCTTGGTACTCAAGTGTTTGCCTTGATCATTTGTGAGTTATATTTTTACCAATTTTTACCATTTACTGCTTTATTACTTTTCATGTTTTGATTTCTATGTTTTTCTGCTTTTTGTTATTGTTTTATGTTATTATAGCTTAATATAAGCGCTTGTTCATTGAGATTCACTTGTGCTAAAAATTGAAAGTTACTCGGTTGAATCACAAATTTGACAAGTTTGTATTTCTTACTTGTGTTCTTGAAATTTTATGCTCAATTAGTCTTATTATGTGATAATATAATGTTTGAGTCCGGTTTATATTCGTAATCATTTAAAACTTTGAAGTTCATGTGACAAGTGATAATCAAAGGTGTGTTTGGATTTGCGATATATAAGTACTCCAAAGGTATGTCTTTTGTTGTTTGTACTTGTTTTATGTTACATTAGTTCCTAGTAGCTCACCAAGTCAATATATATAGTCATTGTTTGTTAAAAGTCAAATTTCCTTTTATTTTGCTTAAGCAGCCTTCACAAAATATTAGATTGTGAAATTCATAGTATTAGCTTAAAACTTGTAAACATAGCTTAATATCATCTTATTATAGCTTATTACAACATATTAAGTCAGAGATTAAGATCCAAGTTCACTTAAGTCAAACTTTAGTGTTCTTGATAAAAGTCAAAATTTTCATTAGCCTTGTTTTGAATAAACTTTAGATTTTCATTGTGAGTTTATTATTAGGATTTAACCATTCAGCTTGTGGGAAATAAATATTTAGTGCTAAACAAAATTAGAAAATGATAGTTCATCTTTTCTCACTTGTTCGAGGCTTATTTTCCGCTTATTTTGACCCCTTGTCAAAATGCATGCTCACACACACACTCAAGATAACGAGTGTGACAGCACAACTTGTACTTGTTCACAAGCTTCATTCAAGCTTGTGAGGAGCTGGTTTTTGGTTCTTGTGTAGTTAGCCATGTCTACTTTAAGTCCCTATATCTGTTTTTCCATTTAGCTTATTTATTTAGCTTATGCAATAGCTTAAAGGTGCTACCGAAACCGATTTAGCACATTTGCTCAAATCCTCATAATCTTAGAAACTTGCATTCCAGTGGTTTAAGTCAGTTGTTTTTGTTGCATTTTAGTTCTCTTAGCTTATTATAGCTTTTGTAAACAGTTGGTGCTTTTTGGTGTTCATTTGGCTTATTCAAGTCTTATTCACAAGCACTTGCAATAGCGCTTCAATTTCCTCCAAACAAGCCCTTGTTTTTCCATTTTCTTATATTCCTAATATTATTTTAGAGTTTTCCTGAATTTTCAGATTTTTCCAAGTCATTTTGCTATTTTTCCGCATTTTAATTACTTTTTAGCACTTTTTAAATAGCATTTAATACAAATAATTAGGAAAAGTTTCAAAAAAATAATTTTTCATTTTACTTAAGTTAAGATAAATATAAAAAGACAAAAAAATATTTTTCCAAATTTTTCTTAGTTCAATTTGAATTTTTAAATAATTTAATTAGTTTTTAATAGTTTTTAATTCCTAGAAAATCCAAAAATAATCAGAAAAATATAAAAATAGTTTTGAAAATTCTATTTTGATATTTTAGATTTTTCTAAGTCTTAATTTTATTTTTCTAGCTTTATTTCATATTTTCTTGTATTTTAAGTTATTATTTAATAGTTAAAAATAGTTTTTAATTAATAATAATTAGATAAATAGTTATAAAAATAATTTTCTTTTTCTAAAAATTTTCTTTTATCATTAGGATTGTAAAAATATCATTTTCATATTTTTAGGATTAATATTGTGTAAGTTTCACTTTTTATTTTGTACGCTACGTTGTTTTTAATTCGCTTTTATAAAAGATAAAACAAAACATCATTTTAAATATAGTGATAGCGTTTATTTAATATTTTTTTTTATCTTTTAACTTTCTTTAATTTGCATTTAAGCCCCGTAGTTTATGGGCTTTTCCTTAGTTATAATCATATTCAAATCTCTTTTCCGTTCAAATCTCTCGATCACTTTACGTTTGACTATTCTCGCACAGCTCGTTGGGACTTAACGACCTGGGGAAACACTATACTCTCCTGATCTTCATTGCATTGGTGCTTAACCTGTTTTAAGTTTGTTACGGTCGGCCATTCACAAGTGGCAGGCTTGAGTGATAAAACTTGACGGTTTTGCACCGATCATGCCTCCACCCAAATCTAGAAGAACCGCACGGATTAGCATCCGGCCTTGGTTTCTAGCTAAATATTTATCAAAAACCCCATCACCAACTACTAATTCACCACCAAATGACTCCATTATAGCACCTCCATCATCTCCAACAAGCTCATCACCAGATTCAACTACCACGTCTCTCCCTAACACTCAAATTACACTATCGGAACTCCTTAAGACTCCGAAAATAATCCAACTACCTGTGTCTAGTCCACCATCCACTCCATTTCAACCATCCAAATCTACCCAACTAGCTTCCAACTTAAACCTAAAAGAACTAGTCTTTTTAACAACACCAACATCTCCAAACACACTTTACAAAGATCTTGCAACTTCGCCACCTCTAGCTCCCATTATCTTACAAGAAAATCTAGGTTCTTATCCTCCACCACTCACCAACATCATGGATTTTGATCCATATTTTCCAATATTTCCACCACATATTCCGCATTCCACAAATCAAACTTACCCGGAAACCATCCACCCACACTACCCTCACCATTTACATTGTGAACATTGTCGATCCACTAGGGAACTTACAATAGAAATAAGGGACGAGATGCAATTCATACTTAACCACATCCTTGATCGCATCAACATCATCACTCACTAAAACTTCCACAATTAACCTTATGCAAGCATGGATGGAATAATGTTACTATTTTCTCTATTTTTTTTCTTTTGAGTCATTTTAAAGAACAAACATTGTTCTTAGTTTTACATTTTGTATGTGGCCTAAATACCACTACACTTTGATATTTTATTACAAGGCTTTGTTTAATTACCTTGGCTCTCCATCTTGTTTCTCGTCCCATACAAGATTATATTACATGTTACTACTAACACTTTTTTATGTAGGTATTATATTTTCTCACTTGACGCCCAATTCTAGGGGGAGCTACCGTCAAGGGGGAGCTAGTACTTTGTGGATCATACTTATTTTTATTCCATAATTTATTTCTTCGTTAGGTTCACTTTTTATTACGACAAAAAGGGGGAGAATAAGTAAAACTTAAATATGCTTTCAAAACATACATCTAATCTTAAGTTTTACTCATCATAACATTATATTTTGTCATCAACAAAAAAAGAAAGATTGTTAATACAAATAAACCGTAAAAACGTTTATTAATATTTAGCGATCTCTTTGTGTTTTGTTGATAAAAAATATAAAGTTATCATAAGTAAAATTATAAGAATACATGTTATTTTTGTAAGGTATATATATATTTGGTCATTTACATAAAATGTTGTATTAATTCATTTGTTGTAATAGTTTAATAGGATGGATATTATCCAAGACCCACGACCCATACCCATGAAGCAAATCCATAACCCATAACCCAAGACCCATGACCCAATGTCTAGATACATTGTACCTTGTTGGGTACCCAAGGCTCATACCCATGACCAATGACCCGGTTTGCAAACCAAAACCCGGACTGGTACAACCCAGATTGCCGGATCCCTTGGATTGCACTGGACGGATCCCCCAAGTGAGGGATCCGTAGGAACCGGGCTACAGTCTCTGTTGTAAAACTCGGCTCAGGCGGCCGATTAATCCCCGCATAATCGCTGATCGCTCACTAAGCGCCTTGATTTATCATAATCGGCCTATTAATCGGTTTGGTCAAAGATCGCTTAAAAAATAGGTCAACAAACCAATTAATCGGACAAAATCAGTCTAATCGGATTAATCGGACAAAAGTGCTTAAAAATTGGTCAACAAAATCGCTTAAAAATCGGTCAATAAACCGATTAATCGGTCAACAAACCGATTAATCGGACAAAATCGGTCAAAGGTCGCTTAAAAATGGTCAACAAACCGAGTAATATTTATGTTTGACTTTGAACTTTGAAGAATTATGTATTATGTCTATATTTGAACACTTGAAATATTTGAACTTTGATGCAATACGCTTATCCCATACATATAAAATAATATAATATCTAAAATTATATTATTGTGCATAAAAATTCCAATCCGATTAATCCCCGATTAATCCCCGCCTAACCGATTAACCGCTAGTGTAACACCCCCAAAATACCGCAGCGGAAGACTGTGTTACTGGTGTGCTACTTCATAATACAAAGTACAAGTTATAGAAAACGACCTCTAAATGAGACGTTTTGAAAAGTTACCATTCGATTAATGAAATCAGAGTTACAAACAATGAGGTCCCAAAGTATAATATGTAAATGTTTACAAAATGTTTCGAATGGTAAATACGAATGTATAAAGTCTTCAAAACATGTCGTGCGACTCTATGTTCCATGCAATAGCTATCGTCTTATTTACCTGAGATAAACATGCTTAAAGTGTCAACACAAAGGTTGGTGAGTTCATAGAGTTTGTTTTGAATAAGTTGAAAAGCCTTTAAAGAATGTTCCCACAGCAAAGGCATTGTAAATCCACTCGGCCCAAGTTCCGCCCATACAAAACTTGCAACCGTGTGTTTACAACCCATCGCTAAAATATAGTTTGCACAATCATGTATGTATGTATCATAGTAGTAAAAGTATATGTGTCACCACAAGGGTCTTCCAACAACTTAATTTGGGATGTATCTAATTTAATAGCCTTCCAACAACTTAATTTGGAGCCACTAAATTAATGGTCATCCAACAACTTAATTTGGAGCCACTTGCGTATGTATCTAATTTAATAGCCTTCCAACAACTTAATTTGGAGCCACTAAATTAATGGTCATCCAACAACTTAATTTGGAGCCACTTGCGTATGTATCTAATTTAATAGCCTTCCAACAACTTAATTTGGAGCCACTAAATTAATGGTCATCCAACAACTTAATTTGGAGCCACTGAATTGAATAATGCAAATAAGTATAATGCAGTCAAGAATAACGCAAGAATAACGCAAATAGGTATATCATAATCATGTATAAATGCAATCAAGTATTTTGCAATCAAGTATAAAAAGTATATCGTAGCATAAAAGTGTAAATGTTTTGAATATTTGTATCTGTAAAAGCAAGTAGTTAAGCATGTATCTCCCCCAAAGAGTTTGTAAAACAATTAAACGAGTAAAAGTGGGGCTACGAACTCACCTTAATAAATGTGATATCCAATGTATAACGAATCGATGGATAAGCCGAGAAACCTCTACGCGCAACCTAGAATATGTTTTGTGTCTTAGGTTCTAAAACAATGAAGTGAATGTATAAACATGCCTTATATAGTTATTACATCAATTATGCTTGGATACTTAACATTTGTGAAGTCGTTTAAGTGTTTACGTTTCTTTTATTTAAGTTTTCCCCGTCTATATCTACCCGTTATTTCTAAACCGTAATTGATCACGACTCGGTTTTTATGTCCTCGGAAAGGTAATTGAATGTAATAAACAGATTAGTGGGCCCTACTGCCCCAGAAATTATTTAACTAACGTGAAATTACCAATTTACCCTTGGATGTACTAGTTATTTCAATCAGCAGCAAACTGTCTCACGGTTTTGGTCATAAGTCGAGTTCTACAACTCCGTTTAATGCACGCCAGCGCCACGCTCAAGATAGGGTGTTAGCTACAACTTTTATTCTTTGACCAACAGTTGGTTATATGCAAGTTTTATGAGCTTTACTCGTTTGAAATCTGTTACTCAGATTTGGACACGTTTAGCCGTTTTGGCTCTAGTTTATTCATCGGGATGAGTTACGGCACGAGCCACCCGGCAAAATGACCACAAGACATAGATCTATAATCCTATGTATTACCTAAATTTTTCAGTCCACGAATTTTACCCAGTAATTACGTTTACAGCCCATGTCCAGTTTCTGTTTTGCAAAACTAGTCCTTTTGACGATTTCTAGTGGTTTAGTCCATTTATCCAAGCACAATCAATCATAATAAGCATATAAAACATATTAAATACATGAAATACTAGTATTCACAGTAATCAAATGACAACATAAGAGTTTGCTTACAATCCTTGTGATGAAACAAATCAAGAACCATTAATCAAGATCACTAAACCTATGTTTGTAACACCAAACCCTAGCTTCCAAATCTTTTCACCACCTTGCAAACCCATTATAACACTTGCTAATCTTTGTAAAAACTTCCTAACCTCAGCCCCTAATACTCTTGAGCAGCTCCTTATCCAACCATGGAATCATCAAATAAACTTTAGATTCATGTAGAGAATAACTATGCCTTCAACTTTGGTATGTAACTTGGAACTTGGAAATCAAAGGATCAAGGGTTTATGATATTGAAGTGGGCGTTTATGGTGATGAAGAAATGAAGAGATGAAGTGTTGTATTTGTAGTGTGTTGAGGAGGTGTAAGGAAGGTGCTAGGAAGGTGTGATGAGGAGGTTAAGAGTTGTAAGATTTTAGAAGTCTTTTATGTTAAGTAAACCTAGCACATGTTTTAGCTTCTCATGTAAGCTTCATCTATCTTATCTAGTGACTAGGAAAACGTCTAGGAGGCTTAGGAGATAAGATTGGTGAGTTTTTTATGTTATCTTGCTTTTACGGAGTGAGTTTTGGTCCCGTTAATTGCTAACTGTAAGCCGTAAAGTCACGAAACTTAAAACCGGGTATACTAAAAATATGAAACTTGTAAATATGTTAAAACTTGTTAATATACTCCATATAAGCATATTAAATGAGTGATAAGTTCTATCGGGTTTCTTAAACGCTGCTAAAACTAGAAACGCGGGTCTAAAACGCGTAAATCACGTAAAACGCAGAACTGGAAAACGTAAAATTCCAAAACTTATGAAAATGTCACGGAAGGTGAAAAACTTATATTTCTCTTGTTTTTAATGTTTTCGGACATACCGGGATGCCTAAAGGTCGTTTAAACCTAAACGTAAATCTCAGACACGGTTTCGTGAAATTTGCATAAGTGACCCGATTAGTGTCAAATTATCGGATTATTACTAAAACAGGTTAACTTACAAGAATATGAAATAAAGGATTTTGGTGATGAATAGTAAAAATGAATAGTAATGGTGAATAGTAAAAATGAATAGTGATCCGAAAATGCGAATTAATTACGAATAGTAAATCTACCTTAGTAAATGGAACTTCGTCCTACCCTTAAGTTCTTCGTCCAAGTTGATGTTAACTACTTATAGCGTGTCTAAGAAAAGTGTGGTCTCTAAAACAAATGAGGTTCTCTCTATTCAACAGAATAGTGTATGGGTTACGTTGTAATACACCCATAATGTGGTTAGGGAATCGTATCGGATGCAAATAAGCCCACTTATTTATAATTCATTACTTACATAAAGAAGCGTCCAAATTTATGTAATTAATGGATTATAAACTTATGGTTCAGTGGTTTATAACTTCTTTATTTGAATAAAGAGGTGTCCCAATCCATTCAAATAAGGAGATTATAAATCATCCTACTTAAGATTTCCCGACACAAAATTCACTTTCAGATAATAAGATAACTAAGTCATCAAATCTCTAAAGCTAAGTAATAATATTATTTAACTCAAATCTCATGTCTCATCAAACAAGAACTGTCACAAGATCAAGTTAAATAATTAGTTATTACTGAGCTCCATATTTTTAATGACTCAATTAAGTTATGTGGTTTCCTTATTATTACTAGAGTCATATCATCCAACAACGTGGATCTAAGCAAACAACTAACAAGAAGCATATGCGCACGAAGTGTGTGTAAGGCAATCTTAGTGGAGAGTCTTAACGTATAAAGCGCTTATAGTCTAGGCTCTTAAATGCAACCTCGTTCTCTATAACCAATGCTCGATACTAATCAGTAACACCCCAAAATACCGCAATGAAGACTGTGTCACTGGGTGCTACTTCATAATACAAAGTACAAGTTATAGAAAACGACCTCTAAATGAGACGTTTTGAAAAGTTACCATTCGATTAATGAAATCAGAGTTACAAACAATGAGGTCCCAAAGTATAATATGTAAATGTTTACAAAATGTTTCGAATGGTAAATACGAATGTATAAAGTCTTCAAAACATGTCGTGCGACTCTATGTTCCATGCAATAGCTATCTTCTTATTTACCTGGGATAAACATGCTTAAAGTGTCAACACAAAGGTTGGTGAGTTCATAGAGTTTGTTTTGAATAAGTTGAAAAGCCTTTAAAGAATGTTCCCACAGCAAAGGCATTGTAAATCCACTCAGTTTCAAGTTCCGCCCATACAAAACTTGCAACCTGTGTGTTTACAACCCACTGCTAAAATATAGTTTGCACAATCATGTATGTATGTATCATAGTAGTAAAAAGTATATGTGTCACCACAAGGGTCTTCCAACAACTTAATTTGGGATGTATCTAATTTAATAGCCTTCCAACAACTTAATTTGGAGCCACTAAATTAATGGTCATCCAACAACTTAATTTGGAGCCACTTGTGTATGTATCTAATTTAATAGCCTTCCAACAACTTAATTTGGAGCCACTAAATTAATGGTCATCCAACAACTTAATTTGGAGCCACTTGCGTATGTATCTAATTTAATAGCCTTCCAACAACTTAATTTGGAGCCACTAAATTAATGATCATCCAACAACTTAATTTGGAGCCACTGAATTGAATAATGCAAATAAGTATAATGCAGTCAAGAATAACGCAAGTAGGTATATCATAATCATGTATAAATGCAATCAAGTATTTTGCAATCAAGTATAAAAAGTATATCGTAGCATAAAAGTGTAAATGTTTTGAATATTTGTATCTGTAAAAGCAAGTAGTTAAGCATGTATCTCCCCCAAAGAGTTTGTAACACAATTAAACGAGTAAAAGTGGGGCTACGAACTCACCTTAATAAATGTGATATCCAATGTATAACGAATCGATGGATAAGCCGAGAAACCTCTACGCGCAACCTAGAATATGTGTTGTGTCTTAGGTTCTAAAACAACGAAGTGAATGTATAAAGATGTCTTATATAGTTATTACATCAATTATGCTTGGATACTTAACATTTGTGAAGTCGTTTAAGTGTTTACGTTTCTTTTATTTAAGTTTTCCCCGTCTATATCTACCCGTTATTTCTAAACCGTAATTGATCACGACTTGGTTTTTATGTTCTCGGAAAGGTAATTGAATGTAATAAACAGATTAGTGTGCCCCAGAAATTATTTAACTAACGTGAAATTACCAATTTACCCTTGGATGTACTAGTTATTTCAATCAGCAGCAAACTGTCTCACGGTTTTGGTCATAAGTCGAGTTCTACAACTCCGTTTAATGTACGGCCAGCGGCCACGTTCAAGTTAGGGTGTTAGCTACAACTTTTATTCTTTGATCAACAGTTGGTTATATGCAAGTTTTATGAGCTTTACTCGTTTGAAATCTGTTACTCAGATTTGGACACGTTTAGCCGTTTTGGCTCTAGTTTATTCATCGGGATGAGTTACGGCACGAGCCACCCGGAAAAATGACCACAAGACATAGATCTATAATCCTATGTTATTACCAAAATTTTTCAGTCCACGAATTTTACCCAGTAATTACGTTTACAGCCCCTGTCCAGTTTCTGTTTTGCAAAACTAGTCCTTTTGACGATTTCTAGTGGTTTAGTCCATTTATCCAAGCACAATCAACCATAATAAGCATATAAAACATATTAAATACATGAAATACTAGTATTCACAGTAATCAAATGACAACATAAGAGTTTCCTTACAATCCTTGTGATGAAACAAATCAAGAACCATTAATCAAGATCACTAAACCTATGTTTGTAACACCAAACCCTAGCTTTCAAATCTTTTCACCACCTTGCAAACCCATTATAACACTTGCTAATCTTTATAAAAACTTCATAACCTCAGCCCCTAATACTCTTGAGTAGCTCCTTATCCAACCATGGAATCATCAAATAAACATTAGATTCATGTAGAGAATAACTATGCCTTCAACTTTGGTATGTAACTTGGAACTTGGAAATCAAAGGATCAAGGGTTTATGATATTGAAGTGGGGTGTTTATGGTGATGAAGAAATGAAGAGATGAAGTTTTGTATTTGTAGTGTGTTGAGGAGGTGTAAGGAAGGTGCTAGGAAGGTGTGATGAGGAGGTTAAGAGTTGTAAGATTTTAGAAGTCTTTTATGTTAAGTAAACTTAGCACATGTTTTAGCTTCTCATGTAAGCTTCATCTATCTTATCTAGTGACTAGGAAAACGTCTAGGAGGCATAGGAGATAAGATTGGTGAGTTTTTGATGTTATCTTGCTTTTACGGAGTGAGTTTTGGTCCCGTTAATCGCTAACTCTAAGTCGTAAAGTCACGAAACTTAAAACCGGGTATACTAAAAATATGAAACTTGTAAATATGTTAAAACTTGTTAATATACTCCATATAAGCATATTAAATGAGTGATAAGTTCTATCGGGTTTCTTAAACGCTAAAACTGGAAACGCGGGTCTAAAACGCGAAATCACGTAAAACGCATAACCGAAAACGTAAATTCCAAAACTTATGAAAATGTCACGGAAGGTGAAAACTTATATTTCTCTTGTTTGTAATGTTTTCGGACATACCGGGATGCCTAAAGGTCGTTTAAACCTAAACGTAAATCTCAGACACGGTTTCGTGAAATTTGCAGAAGTGACCCGATTAGTGTCAAATTATCGGATTATTACTAAAACAGGTTAACTTACAAGAATATGAAATAAAAAATTTTGGTGATGAATAGTAATGGTGAATAGTACAAATGAATAGTGATCCGAAAATGCGAATTGTTACAGTCTCTACCCTTAAGGGAAGTTCGTCCCAAAGTTCTGTTGATGTTAACTACTTATAGCGTGTCTAAGAAAAGTGTGGTCTCTAAAACAAAGAGGTTCTCTTATTCAATGAAATAGTGTATGGGTTACGTTGTAATACACCCATAATGTGGTTAGGGAATCGTATCGGATGCAAATAAGCCCACTTATTTATAATTCATTACTTACATAAAGAAGCGTCCAAATTTATGTAATTAATGGATTATAAACTTATGGTTCGGTGGTTTATAACTTCTTTATTTGAATAAAGAGGCGTCCCTCCATTCAAATAAGGAGATTATAAATCATCCTACTTAAGATTTCCCGACACAAAATTCGCTTTCAGATAATAAGATAACCAAGTCATCAAATCTCTAAAGCTAAGTAATAATATTATTTAACTCAAATCTCATATCTTATCAAACAAGAACTGTCACAAGATCAAGTAAAATAATTAGTTATTACTGAGCTCCATATTTTTAATGACTCAATTAAATTATGTGGTTTCCTTATTATTACTAGAGTCATATCATCCAACAACGTGGATCTAAGCAAACAACTAACAAGAAGCATATGCATCAAGTGTGTGTAAGGCAATCATAGTGGAGAGTCTTAACGATAAAGCGCTTATAGTCTAGGCTCTTAAATGCAACCTAGTTCTCTATAACCAATGCTCGATACTAATCAGAACACCCCAAAATACCGCAGCGAAGACCGTGTCACCGGGTGCTACTTCATAATACAAAGTACAAGTTATAGAAAACGACCTCTAAATGAGACGTTTTGAAAAGTTATCATTCGATTAATGAAATCAGAGTTACAAACAATGAGGTCCCAAAGTATAATATGTAAATGTTTACAAAATGTTTCGAATGGTAAATACGAATGTATAAAGTCTTCAAAACATGTCGTGCGACTCTATGTTCCATGCAATAGCTATCGTCTTATTTACCTGAGATAAACATGATTAAAGTGTCAACACAAAGGTTGGTGAGTTCATAGAGTTTGTTTTGAATAAGTTGAAAAGCCTTTAAAGAATGTTCCCACAAAGAAAGGCATTGTAAATCCACTCGGCCCAAGTTCCGCCCATACAAAACTTGCAACATGTGTGTTTACAACCCATCGCTAAAATATAGTTTGCACAATCATGTATGTATGTATCATAGTAGTAAAAGTATATGTGTCACCACAAGGGTCTTCCAACAACTTAATTTGGGATGTATCTAATTTAATAGCCTTCCAACAACTTAATTTGGAGCCACTAAATTAATGGTCATCCAACAACTTAATTTGGAGCCACTTGCGTATGTATCTAATTTAATAGCCTTCCAACAACTTAATTTGGAGCCACTAAATTAATGGTCATCCAACAACTTAATTTGGAGCCACTGAATTGAATAATGCAAATAAGTATAATGCAGTCAAGAATAACGCAAATAGGTATATCATAATCATGTATAAATGCAATCAAGTATAAAAAGTATATCGTAGCATAAAAGTGTAAATGTTTTGAATATTTGTATCTGTAAAAGCAAGTAGTTAAGCATGTATCTCCCACAAAGAGTTTGTAAAACAATTAAACGAGTAAAAGTGAGGCTACGAACTCACCTTAATAAATGTGATATCCAATGTATAACGAATCGATGGATAAGCCGAGAAACCTCTACGCGCAACCTAGAATATGTTTTGTGTCTTAGGTTCTAAAACAACGAAGTGAATGTATAAACATGCCTTATATAGTTATTACATCAATTATGCTTGGATACTTAACATTTGTGAAGTCGCTTTATGTTTACGCTTTTTATTTAAGTTTTCCCGCCTATATCTACCCGTTATTTCTAAACCGTAATTGATCACGACTCGGTTTTTATGTCCTCGGAAAGGTAATTGAATGTAATAAACAGATTAGTGGGCCCTACTGCCCGTAAATTATTTAACTAACGGAAATTACCAATTTACCCTTGGATGTACTAGTTATTTCAATCAGCAAAAACCGTCTCACGGTTTTGGTCATAAGTCGAGTTCTACAACTCCGTTTAATGCACGCCAGCGCCACGCTCAAGTTAGGGTGTTAGTTACAACTTTTATTCTTTGACCAACAGTTGGTTATATGCAAGTTTTATGAGCTTTACTCGCTTGAAATCATTACTCGATTTGGACACGCTTAGCCGCTTTGGCTCTAGTTTATTCATCGGGATGAGTTACGGCACGAGCCACCCGGCAAAATGACCACAAGACATAGATCTATAATCCTATGTATTACCTAAATTTTTCATCCACTAATTTTACCCAAGAATTACGCTTTACAGCCCATGTCCAGCTTACTTTTGCAAAACTAGTCCTTTTGACGATTTCTAGTGGTTTAGTCCATTTATCCAAGCACAATCAACCATAATAAGCATATAAAACATATTAAATACATGAAATACTAGTATTCACAGTAATCAAATGACAACATAAGAGTTTGCTTACAATCCTTGTGATGAAACAAAGAACCATTAATCAAGATCACTAAACCTATGTTTGTAACACCAAACCCTAGCTTCCAAATCTTTTCACCACCTTGCAAACCCATTATAACACTTGCTAATCTTTGTAAAAACTTCCTAACCTCAGCCCCTAATACTCTTGAGTAGCTCCTTATCCAACCATGGAATCATCAAATAAACTTTAGATTCATGTAGAGAATAACTATGCCTTCAACTTTGGTATGTAACTTGGAACTTGGAAATCAAAGGATCAAGGGTTTATGATATTGAAGTGGGGTGTTTATGGTGATGAAGAAATGAAGAGATGAAGTGTTGTATTTGTAGTGTGTTGAGGAGGTGTAAGGAAGGTGCTAGGAAGGTGTGATGAGGAGGTTAAGAGTTGTAAGATTTTAGAAATCTTTTATGTTAAGTAAACTTAGCACATGTTTTAGCTTCTCATGTAAGCTTCATCTATCTTATCTAGTGACTAGGAAAACGTCTAGGAGGCTTAGGAGATAAGATTGGTGAGTTTTTTATGTTATCTTGCTTTTACGGAGTGAGTTTTGGTCCCGTTAATTGCTAACTGTAAGCCGTAAAGTCACGAAACTTAAAACCGGGTATACTAAAAATATGAAACTTGTAAATATGTTAAAACTTGTTAATATACTCCATATAAGCATATTAAATGAGTGATAAGTTCTATCGGGTTTCTTAAACGCTGCTAAAACTGGAAACGCGGGTCTAAAACGCGTAAATCACGTAAAACGCAGAACTGGAAAAAGTAAAATTCCAAAACTTATGAAAATGTCACGGAAGGTGAAAAACTTATATTTCTCTTGTTTGTAATGTTTTCGGACATACCGGGATGCCTAAAGGTCGTTTAAACCTAAACGTAAATCTCGATACACGGTTTCGTGAAATTTGCGTAAGTGACCGATTAGTGTCAAATTATCGGATTATTACTAAAACAAAGTTAACTTACAAGAATATGAAATAAAAAATTTTGGTGATGAATAGTAAAAATGAATAGTAATGGTGAATAGTAAAAATGAATAGTGATCCGAAAATGCGAATTGTTACAGCTAGGCCCTACCCAACCGTCTCACTAGCGCCTAACGATTTTTACAACCTTGGCTACAGTAGAGATTTTTGCTTATAAATAGTGAGCCATTTCTTCATTGTTACTCACCCCTCTTCTTACAAACTCTCTCATATATTAATTCTCTCTTCTAATCTCAGATCTCTTGATCTATCTAGTAGTTCTTTTTTCTTTTGTTGTGACTCTCATATAGGTCCATCTCAAAGGCGAGATCACGAGATACTACAAGTCACCCAAGGAATGGGTCCTTGATTGATTTGTTCCTCCACAAGATTTCTGTAGCAAGATCTTGTATTTCATATTTCACATAGTTGTTGTGTAATAGTTGTGTTAGTTTGGTTTGGTCCGCCGTGTTAAGGACTCGGTATTTAGCTTTGTACCGGATAAAGTGTAAGCGACGTTGTGAGGCTTCTCCGTTGTGCTGAAGGAGCTTGTTGACATAGTGCCTGAACTCTCGAGTGGGGAACTCGGGGAGTGAAGTAGGGCAAGGAATGTGTCCTTGTAGCCGAACCACTATAAATCACTTGTGTCACTACTCTCTATCCTTTACTTTACTTGCTTTCATTATTTACTTACTTATTGCTTTATACTTTCTATCCATCCATACGAATTCACATAAGATCGAATCTAAAGTTTTTGAAACTAAACTTAAAATCGACAAAACTATTCAACCCCCCTTCTAGTTTTCCACACAAATTTCTATATTCTGGTATGTATTGCATAGAAATTTTTTTGGAAGAGATTATTACTTTGTCCCAAGAATGTCCTGATCTTTTCTACACGCAAAGCAGCTCGTGTCTAAAAAATCACATAACTAACAATTAATAAAATAATGTACATAAAAAGAAAGGCACAAATGGCACAAATGATTTGAAAGTATGGACTTACATACTCATCAGATCATTAAGTTTGATACTTTTTGGGGTGTTTGAGTTTGAGTAAGCTTATTTTGCCAGCTTAAGGTCTTTTTAGTTGAGCCTATGGCTAATCCATAAGATATAACTCTTGCCGCACATGGTCTCCATCTATCGCATTCACAACATCACCTTCCGCTTCAACTTTCAGTTTCTCATTATTTTCCACAAACTCACCCGAATTCACTGCGTCATACTCCCCCAAACTAAACACAATTAAACCCAAACCCATTTAGTTTAACCAAATCCTTAAAAAACAAAAAAACAAAAACAAAACCCAATTGAATATTCGAAATATTGAAAACTTAAGGCTAAAATTAATTGCACGTCTTACATGCTAATTGAAGGTGAAACCGTTGTCTATTACTCATCTTCTCCATATCCATGTTGTCACACAACCTGAAAAATGCAGTAGATAATTATTGTTTGTCTCACTGAAAATAAAAAAATGCAACAGCCTTTCTAATAGGCAAACAAAAAGAAAACAAATACTAATTGCGATGACGATTTATGAAGCAAGATTCGAAAACTACCATGAAATGTAAAAGAGCCAAATTGTATAAAGTTAACATTAAATCTGACCAAATTATACAAAAAAAAACATGAGTGGCTATACCCTTCGTTCTACTACCCTCAACCAAACACTCCCATAAGACTTAGCAAAAACCCCACAGCCAAATGTCCGTAACAGGTACAAATGCAAAATGAAATTACTCGAAAGCAGTTACCATAGCCTAATAATACGCTAACTCATGTTTTACATACTAATTGAACAAAATCAAACTATATTTTATTATTTCGCTAGATTAAGACTGCTAATACATAACTTAATAGTATATAAAGTCATATCGTACAACGTTTCGACAAAAGTGATCTACAAATGGCTTGAAAACAGAATCTTGGCACTACTGCTCTAAACCTACAGCATAAGTCACAACCTCCAATCAAGTAAAACGGGTCAAAAAAATATGATTACCAAAATGACCCGAAAAAACAGTTTCAGGTTACTAAAACATATTAGAAAAGTTAATCACAAAAACAAATAAAATATATTACTATTATGATATCTGCCAATGCAAAGCGAAATATACGTTATAAAACGAAATGGCGATATAAATCTTACCAGCCCGAATAGGCACAACACCATTTCTCCAAATCTTGATTGCAACGGTACTCCAAATCACCTCTTGACCATCAACATTCAACTGTCGTCTGAAAGAAAAAGTAGAAATACAATAAAGTAAGCTGAACGACTTAACAACTTGACACCTCAAAAATGTTGCAACAAATGGAATGCAGTAAACTTGTGGCCACAAAAATCGACTTGCATACAAAATGCACCATGTCAAGTTGCATATGAAAGAAACTAACAGTAGCTAGAGACTACTAACATACAAGAAACCTCTTCGTATTCTCTAAACCTTCACTTTTCTTCGCTTTTGTTGTTGCGTACCTTGTGTTCGCCTCCTTCTAGTACCGATCTTGCACCCGCCACTTGTTGTTTTCATTTGATGAGTCAGAACCTCCAATACCGCACATTTATATCACGCACAATCATCCCTAGAAATTGAATCAATTTCTTATATGTCGTACATCAGATATATGTTTCACTACTGTGAGAACCGTTGATCGCTAAGGCGACAATTTCCTTCGTGTTAATACTTACCGAACTCGCTAAATGGTCATGGACAGTCGAAACCAAATACGGCACGTAAATCCTACTATAAAATAAGTAATCCCAAACAACGTGTAATTTTCAACCTAAATGTATATTAGAGCATAACCAAAACAATCACAAATTGTGAAATAGAGTACTATCACCCTAATAATCGCCTTGTCATAACAGTCCGAGGTCGGTAAGTCGTCGACCAATAGAACCATCTAAGTTACCATATCCTTCCGACAACACAATAGCAATTATCCCATCATCCTCAACACCTTGTTGACTACTCAATGAAGCCAAAATGGAACATTCATCGACAATTGGTTTTGTAGATTCTAGAGGCGACGAAGATTTTTTTTATAAATGGAAGTTTGGATCATGGTAGTTTGGATCACGGAAGAAAAATCGTACCATCTTCCATAGCTATCACTGATTTATTTTCAAACGTTTTTTTGCTCATATCAAATTTTGTATGCTTCAATTGTTCAATTTCTATGTGTTTTAGTTTATTTTTATGCTTTGTTGACTGTTGATTTTTTATTTTAGGTCTTAGGGTTTGACTGGTGTAGTTAGAGAGAGTATTTGGGGGTTTGAAATTTTTAGAGAGAGAGAAAGCAATTTTGTGATAGTAAAATTTTGATCAAGGTGGGTAAGAAAATTGTTTCAGAGTTTTATACAAATGGTCTTTCCGTATTTTTTATCATTAAATTTTGTCTTTTGATCCAACGGTCAGAATCTGTGCCTTGGTATGTATGAGTTTTTGAGTTTCTGAAATAACTTGACTCTAACACTGTGTTCTTGAGATCTAAAAAGGGAAGAAAAGAAAAGATTTGGAAAGAAACTCAAAAAAATTCGTGTTCTCAAGATTTGGAAAGGGAAGAAAGGAAAATATCGGGAAAGAACTTGTAGTGTTTTTGTAGGTGTAAATGGTTCCGCCTAGATTTGGGAAGAAAGGGAAAGAAGAGAAGTGATTCTCTTTCTCTTCACTTCTCTTCTTTTCTTTTATGAAGTTACTCAAGAACACAGTGTAAAGGAAAAGAAAACTACCACTTATCTCTACTACCTTATAATGCATTTAGGACAATTCCCTAAATAGCAATGCTTAAAATTCAGACATTTTAACTTGATTATTATAGACATATATGTCTATTGCTATAAATCTTGTAACTGATTCTAGAAAAATAACTATGTTGTAACAGCCCATTTATAAAATCTAAATATCCTGTAACAGCGAATTAATTATGGAGTAATAACTATCTTGTAACAACGAATTAATTATAGAGTAATTTGTAACAGCCTTTGTAAAACCACAAACATATCGGTATAAATCACCCTCCCCACGCACCAAACAAAACAATACACAACCTTACTAGTTTCATTTTTCATCTTCTCTCTCCCTTAACCATCGCCTGCTACCGCCACTTTAAACTCTGCCATATACCAAAATAGCCACCACCGCACTTTTGGATACCCTTTTGGCAGGAAAAAGACAAGAACCAACAACAGTGACAATCTACATCCTACTTCAAACAAGAACGAAACATCAAAGATCTCAGATTCGTGTTTGGTGTTTGGTGTTATAAACATAATCTTTAAAGATTCAAAACACAATCTCATCATAGATCTTAAAAGAAAACAAAGCATGCACCTTACCCGAGACCCATGTATAGGATCTTGAAGCCAAAAAACGTGTGTGTTCTTCTTGGGTTACTTGAACCCAAGAGATCAAAAACTTTTCTTCATTTTTGTGTTGGTGTTTCGATTATAACAAGGAAATGAAAGGGCCAGATTTAGTCCTTGATCACAGCAACAATAACGTCACCAATATGAGTATATCGATGATTGCTAGCTCTTATGATGTTTTTGTGTTGTTCGTTATTACAGGAAGAAAGATAGAATAACTTTTTTTAGTTGGGAAAATATTTTCATATCTTGTGTTAGGTGGGAGAGTTTTAGTGGTGGGTGCTGTGTTTTAAGGATTACTTTATTAGGGTTGGGTGTGTGAGAGTGGAATTAGGGGAGTAAAACTTATGAATGCTATATATATCGTGAATTAAGGGTAAGTTTTGGTGGGTTTATGGTTAGATTAATTGGACTTCAAATAATCTACAAGACTTTGGCATTTGGGCTTGAAGAAACTTGTGAAATGTCAACTCTAACACAACGAAAATGTAACACAAAGAAAAAAAAAGGTAACACAAAGTCAAACAAATATACGAAAACTAACATATTGTGGCACATATATCTTTTATGTTTAGTTTGTACACTGTGAAAAGAATAAACTTAAAAACTCATCCATGTGGTTTTGTACATTTTGGCACAAATCATTTGTTTCAGACACTATGACATCGAATCTTCCTTAAGATGCGAATGAGTTTGACAAAATCATTTCCGAGAGATGATTTTCCACAACAATTTGCATGAAAAAGATGATTTTCCGCAACATATTGTGGCATAAAAAATTGCCATATTGAAAACAAATAAGTTGGGTTATTATAACTCAGATATCATTAGGCTAAAAATGGCCCAAATTAGTTACAGAGTGCAGACTGCACAAGAACGCTGCAGCATTCTCGCTTGTATATCTCAACGGCATACAAAGAAAATTGACATAAAAATTCAAGCAATTAATGTTGCGTAATTGAAATAATTGGTTTAATAATGTTTTCATCAAAAATTTTAAAAATATGCATGACAACTTTTTTGAATATGATTTCTAAAGAAAATTGGAGATTTTCTAAACACGTATTTCACCTTAGATGTACCGTATGCGATCAATTACTTGATTATTTATTTCCAACCGGTGACAGTGTTCAAATCCTATTATTATAAGCTCAAAAAAGAAATATAACGTCAATTTCACACGCATAATTAATTGATACCCAACCAACCTATAAGCGTTTTAGGAACATAGCACATTTATCATGCGGTTATAATGTTCACATTAGAACAACGAGGGAGAGGAACCCGTCGCGTTGCGGCATAGGTGTTTGTCATTTTTTTAGATGTTTTAGGAGATGATAATTCTTTGTTGTTGGTTGCAATCTTTTTTATCAAGTATTTTGAAATGATAAGCAGTACAAAATTTTCTACAAAGAATATAAGCTAAACTTCAACATTTTTTTTATAAAATCGCACGTATGTCAAAATTATTTCAATATTGGACTCGTATTGTTTGTAATGCAAAGGTCTTTCTGCCCATATATTTTTCTTATTGAAATAGCCAGATATTTGTCAGATATTGAGTAAATAGACTTTGTTATATATAAAAAAAAGAATTATATATAAATTTTTATAAAAAGTTGTACATATTTGGCCCTTGTCGTTTTAAAAAACTTTAGAATAATTTTGAAAGTATTTGATAGGTTAAGGGTCTATTTTGAAAGTTTCTTTTATTTAATATATATAAACTTCAATAATTTTTATAAAATCGTATGTATGTCAAAAGCATATCAATATTGGGCTTGTTTTGTTCGTTATCAAGAGACCCTTTTGCCAATATTTTTTTTATTCAAAAAATTAAGATATATCTGTTAAATAATTGATAAATTAAGTTTGTTGTATAAAAAAGTCATTAATAGTTAGAAGTTCAGAATATATTTCAATTTTTTTTATTTTTTATTTTTTTATTTTTTTTAGTTTAGTTTTGAGCCGGTGTGCTAATTTTGAGGTTGGTTTTATCGCTTTTTTTGTTGTTGCACGAGGATCCTCGCTCCATGTTAAAACAATATTTTAATACGTGGCCTAATATTTTAATATAGTTTGGAGACCCGCCGAGATATTATATAATATATATAAATGAAATTGTTGAAATATAGGAATAAGTATATTTGTTTATAGATTGGTTCGATTAAATGTATTAGAAAGGTATTCGTCCATTGTGGCGGGAGGTAGCCTAAAATAAATTGTAATGGCACCAAATATCTAATCAAGGTTATAAGTAGTGTGAGGCGTAACGTGACGGCATGACCAAGTCTCACGTCTTTACGGAAAAAATGAAGCTTTTGCATTTATAAGACGTGGCATAAGGCGACACAAAATAATTAAATATTTATATATTTATATTATATTTCATATATATCGAGTTTACAAAAAAATGTGGCATAAAGCGGCGTGGCGGCATGACCAAGCCTCACACTTTTGTGAGGCCTTTGTAGGGCATTTGCGAACCTTTTAGAACCATGTATCTAGTAGCGTGTCCGCATGCCCGTCACGGGCAAATAAACAGTATATCAAATGCTTAACGATAATGCAACAAATTACAGGGATTCTTTTATTAAGACCTTCCCGAATTGAATAACATACATTTATTGATTAGACTACAAATTCATATGATAAAGTGTGTATTAATTATTTTGGAAGCTTAATTAGATTATATATTGTGGTTAAATAGTTGTATATTTTGGTGAAAGGGTAAATTAAATTGTGTATTAATTGTATATGTTGAATAGTATTTTGTTAGTTTTATTTGTGCTTCAAATATTTGTAAATGATGTTTCTTTACTTGTATTTGCTTAAAATTTATTTTAGAAAGTTTTAAAAAATTAATAAAAGAAAAAGTGTTAAATATTTTATAAGTATTTTAGATAATGTATACCCTATTACTAATTTGTAAGAGACTAAGAGTTATAGATTTTTTTATTCTTTTATTTAATTTTTTAGGAGTTATTGTTGTGTTTTAAGAGGTTAGGCATACTACCATCATAAGTATTGTCAATCAAGAAAGTGATATTCAATAATGTTTTTTAGTTAATGGTATTTAATAGCAACGGACTTTTTCAAATATTCATTTATCAGTAATCTATCCATTAAAATACTACAAGATTCATCAAACTTTCAAATTTTAGTTCAATATTGTATGTTTAAGAGTCATCTCTTTGCATCGTTAGTTTTTTTGGCTAACGGCCGTTTGTAATTAACTCAAAAATATAATTTTTTTTTCTTTTATAACTATTTTTTAATTTTCTTTTTATTTAAAGTTTTTCAATTTTCTGTATACGTTTTTATTCGTTTTTATATACTCTTTTATACGTTTTTAAAAATGACTTTATACGCTTATATTATATTTTTTATACGCTTTTATATATGTTTTATGCACATTTTTATATCTGTTTTTATATACGTTTTACATAAAAATGGATAAAAACGTATTTAAACACGTATATAAAAAAGGATAAAAACTTGTATAAAAAAGTATAAAAAACATAAAAATGTATATAAAAACGCATAGAGTTTTAAACGTTTTATATATATTTTTATACACTTTTATATATGTTTTTATATACGTTTTTATCCCTTTTATATACGTTTTTATCCATTTTTATATAAGAACGTATGTAAATCCGTATATAAAAATGGATATAAAAACGTATAAAATGTGTACAAATATATAAAAACGTATAAAGTCGTTTATAAAAACGTATAAAAGAGTATATAAAAAATGAATAAAAAAGTATATAGAAATTCGAAAAACTTTAAATAAAAAGAAAATTTTAAAAATAATTAGAAAAGGAAAAGAAAACATATTTTTGAGTTAATTACAAACGGCCGTTAGCTAAAAGGACTAACGATGCAAAGAGATTTCTCTAAAATGTATGATATTGAACAAAAATTTGAAAGTTTGATGGCTATTGTGGTATTTTATTGGGTACATTACTTATAAGTGTGTGAAAACTAGAGGGGGTTGAATAGTTTTACCGTTTTTATCTCGTTATAAAAATTAGTTTTGAAAAAACATTAAAAATTACATGAAGTGAAGTTCATCCCTTAAGCTAAATGTCGAGTTCTAATACTTAGTTGGTTGGACTATAGGTTGGTGCGGGTGGTGGAGTGAGTGGTGCGGAAGGTGGTGTCATGAGGTGCTCAAAGTAAGAGAACATGAAGTGAAGTTCATTCTTAAGGAAAAGATAAGGTTGCGGTTGTGAAGACAACATATGCAACAATGATGCGGATAATTGTAAACACACTAAGTTTTACAATCCTCCTAGGTAGAGTACCTAACAATTGTAGTGTAGTATAGGTAAGACACGGGGGATTAATCGTTCTCTAGGGGAATAGTGTTGTGAAGGCTCAAAGTGTATGACGAATTAAGTCTAAAGGTTGAGGGATGATTATTTTTTTATTTTTATATTTTTTTAAAAAGCAAAGTAAAAATCTCGTGGTTTGAAAATTTTTGTTTTATAACTACTAATTAAACAAATTAAAACCAATGAAAACTAAATAAAACTAATTATGCATAAAATTAAATTGGTGAACTCGTATGATAAGTAAATGTGTTTACTTATAATTTTACTACTCCCTAGTTATATCGTATTGATTAGTCGAATTGTCACGTCCTTATTTTAATTAGCGCTTTGTATTCCTTATATCAGTCATAGGGATGTGCCAAATGCCCTAACTCTATGAATGTATAGGATTCGTTAAGAGTCTTAATGTCAGCGACCGCAAATCCCAAAGTTAAAGAATATATAGGACTCGTTAAGACTCTTAATGTCAGGGATCACAATTCACGCATTAAATACAACGAACAAACCAACCATTGCACTATAGTGGAGTGTTTAGTCGGACGTTCAAGCAGTCATCCTAAGATTAAGCCCATTGATAGCGTGAGTTCGGGGTCGAAAGACTTCCTTTTCAACGAGCAAACTTTACAACCCACTAGGCAGTGTACCTAATCGTTGCAGTGTAGTATGGGTACGCCCAGAGGGTTGATCGTTCTCTAGGGTAATAGATATGCTAGTAGAGATATATGACGAGAAGGTGAGGTTGAGGGTGATTCTTTTTACCTTTTTTTATATTTTTTAGAAAGCAAGTAAAAATCTCGGGGTTTAGGAGTGGGGAGTGGTAGTTCTATCAATTTTAACTACTTAACAATTTAAACTAAAAACTAATTAACTAATAAAAAGAGAAAAGCTATTGATCGATTGAGTGTGTTCTTATGATAATTAAAAGCGTGTTTACTTAGATTTTCTTACTCCATAGTTATCTCTTATTGGTCGGTTGAATTGTCACATCCTCATTCTAATTGGTGCATTGTATTCCGTGTTAGTCATAGGGAGTGCCTAATTCCCTAGTTCTATGAATTGTAACTCTCCTCTAGACTATCCGGGATCGCCAACTACCGTAGTATCTCCCCCGAATACTCTATTATCCTAAAACTACAACTCATGCAATAAACATAACGATGGCTCAAGTGCACTCTAAAGCTTTTTACTATTTAGGACGTTGAAGCTCGCAACAATTAAAGAAGAAGCCAGTTTTCCTTACTCTAGCGTCTACTAATTAAAACAAGAGACAACCTAACAATAATCAACAACTAGGTTTCATAGATCTAAGCAAACACATGATTAATTTAGCTACGCATGATAGATAAGCATGAATACAAACAAACAATTGAACATAGGATAAACATGGTGATAGATTGGATAAACAAACTTATCTTTGAGTGTAAATAAGGGTTTGGAACCCTAAAATACTGCCCAAGTTAGACTATGAACGAACTAGGGTTTGCTCTCCAAAATATTACACATAAAATACATAAAATTCGAAGTCTATATATAGATATACACTGACCTTTGGATGGTGACGCCGTCTGGTCGCCGTTATTAGGGTTTCGTTATGGATAAGTCATCGTTGGGACGACGTCAGTTGAGGAAGTGTGACGCCGTCTGGCTTCATTAAGGACGTCGACTTGGAGTGAGTCTTGGTCGTCTAGTGTAAATTAAATGGCGACGCCTTTCTGGAATAAGGCGTGACGCCGCCATGTTGTAAAACCTAAATATGACCTGAGCAGTCGCGTGAGACTTTTTAGAAATCCTTGTGAGCGACGGCGTCGCCCTTTGATTTGGGACGCCGTCAGGTGCATAAATCAGCCTTGAAATCTTGACTTTGTCGTTTTCTTAATGTTTTCGCTTCTTTTCGTCCAAAAGTGTTTGATTCCATCAATTTGCTTCCAAAAGACCTAAAATGTGAAAAGGAACGATTTTAAGCAGTAACGGATATAAAATGTATTGATTTAGGGCTTTAATGACCCCCTAAAAACGTATGTTTTAAATCCTTACCAAATATCCCTACATTTGGAATTTGCTTGTCCTCAAGCAAATGTGATTTTAGCCAATCAATTTATAAGTTAGGGGTCATTTAGCACTAGTTTAGAATGGTTTACAATAAGTACAAGCTCCACAATAGTCATAACAAGCACGGAAATTATACACTAGTACCTCACAATTGGTGTTTGGATTCTCTCATCTCTCGGGTTTATATGAAATACAATATGTAAGGAAATGGAAGATAAACACTCACTACCTGTCATAGTACATAGATTACCATAGGCTTGAGAATAGTTCAAACCTCCACCGCTTTGGCGTAAGCTCCTAGGAATAACTATCTAAGAGGTCTTTACAAAGGGTTATAATGTTAGGCTTCGGGTAGGGAAATAAAGGGTTTTGTTGGATATGGGGATATTTAGTGGTGGCAAGTCAAAATCTTATGTTACAAGCATGTAAGACGCGACGTTGCTAAGCCAAGACTCAACTCACTAACACTAAATAATAACTTGAAACAAAATCAAAAGACATAAACTTAAAAACATAAAACATAAAGATAGATGTAGGATGGTAGCCCATATGCTTTTCTCATTTTTTTAGTACCTTTTTAATCTACCATCCTCTAAGATAACATCAAAATAAAGGGATTTATAAGAGCATCCCTACACTTGAGTTTTTATTTCACTAACACTAATTGACCCGATTTGAAAAGGTCAAAACACTTGGAGTACTTAATTACGTAGACAAAGGGAAATTGAATTTATCGTTCCTTCCCATTACTCCATAAAATACTACTTTAACCCATGAGTCTCAATCGTCCCAAAACTGTGTACAAATGATATGACTCGACTTAGAAACCATGCAAGTAACTAGATAATTGAACTAAGGGTTTAAAGAATAATTATAATAATGCACTAAATATGAATGCATACAAGGTGGGCTAAGGCAATTTGGGTGTAACATTTGGGGGTGTATTGTAAACAATGCTCTTCATTGATATTCCGAAAACCGGAACATCACTAGAACCGCAAAAAGATAGGCTTTGAGGGGTTAACTAGGGGTATCGTGTACCAAAGATGAGTACATCGCAAGGGTGTGGGGAAAATTACTCAACCAATGTGGATGATGTAATTAAATTACAGGTTTAAAACAAGGGTTATCCTAATGCCTCTGATCATTTAGTTAATCCTAACTACACGAATGTAGTCTCACTAGCAATCATGGAATGCATCACAAAACAAGTTCTAGAATCTATTACACTACCGTACACTCACTAAGCATTAAATATGAATGCTTTTATTCCTAAAGATCTAGGGGCGAACCTCACATTTTTAGGGTGGAATTTGAGTGGTATACGGTTTTTGTGCTAGTCATATAATTCCTATCCATGAGACGCTTTATTAAGACTAAAGTTTTACTTGTAAATGCCATAAAATTTTTTAAATTTGGTGCTAAAGTTACCCTAACAAATATTTCTCATAGTTTATTACACAATTAACCAAGGACAAGGCAAAAATCAAGTGAGTGAATAGTTTCTAAGTTCCTGTTTTATTCTTCCTCCCTACACTTAAACTGAACATTGTCCCGAATGTTCCCCGAAAGTATCAAAGTAATGATAAATGAAGGTAAATAAAAGAGAGAAACTAATACTCCCCTGATTAGCTTGGTAGGATATGCTTATAGTTGCGGTTAAATCCTCCTCCAAGAAGAATGAGCAAGTAATAAGTGTTGCTTCCATCATGTACTTTATCTTCTTGTCTAATATAACTTGTACACTTATAAGAAAACGAAACGAAACCTCATGTAAAATCGGCGGCATAAACTATATATGAAACAAAACTATACTAGAAAGCAAGTAAGATATAATGCTTGTGGAATGAATGTTTGCAGATTTTCTGGAAAATTAAGAATTGGAAGTTTCCAAAAATTACAATTTAGACAGAAAACGAAACATTGAATCTGTTTATACATTGCCTGATGCCTTCGGGCTTTAGTCCCGACGCTGTTAGGTTGTTCTGACAGAAAGAGTCCGATGCGTTTTCCCGAAAAATTCTGGAAAAAATTACTTCTTTAAAGATCTGAAAAAATTCCTGCAAAACATCCATTATAACTCGATACAAGCATTTCACTCTAACAAACACACAAATATATAAAATTCCAATTATTGTTAATCTCATGTTTATAAAAGTTCTCAAAACATATGTGATCTTCCCTACACTTATCTTTTGTAAAATACCTTTATATGCAAATAAGACGAAGTTAAAAATAAAATAAAGCATTTTCACAAAATAAACATGAGAATTAAGCAACAATGAAAAAGATATATATAAAACACACAAACAAAAAATGAAAAAAAACAAGCAAACATTTAAACATGGGTTGCCTCCCAAGAAGCGTTTTTCTTTATTTATGAGTCTTGTAGCTAGACTCGATGTCATACCCTACGTTTCACATATCTTATGTCAAATAACCTTTTAATTTAATTGAAATCTTTCTCCCCCTCAATCAATGATATAAGTTGTTGATTGAGAGATAGATATTTTGACAAACTTTTAAGTCCAGATGATTATCAAAAATAGAGTCCGAGTTATTTTTCAAAACAACTAATTTTCATTAGATAGTAAGGATTAGTTTAAAGAATCAGAGCAAGAAATTTGAAACCAAGATAAAGCATGGCTCTGTTCTATCTTTGAAAAATAGGTTACTGCCTGAAATGACAATAAACCATTTTTTTCTCTTTCTCCCAAAAATATTTTTTGATTTTTTGATTTTTTTTTTTAATTCGAACAACATCTAAAGTCCCGTGTCATCCTTTGAATGACAACATTAAGACCGTAGATATTATCGAATCGAGAGAAACCTGACAAAATGACAATATTTTTTGAAGATTTTTCGAATTTTTCAAATTTTTATGGATTTTGAAAGTTTTATATTTTTCTATTTGATTTTATAAGGTTTTATAATTTTGTATTTTGTTTTTCGAAAAAATATTTACAGGGGATAGATGAAGAAAACCTTTTACTCATCTTCTTCCTCTTGAAGACGTTTGAGCGTTTCTGGTTGTAGGCTCTTAAGACCCAGTCGTGGAAGAATAAACTCAAAACGTTTCTAGGAAGAGCTTTGGTGAAGATGTCGCTAACCGGTATTCGGTCCTCAAAAGTAAAGTTCCACCACACCGCTTTCAACTTGCTCCCGATGAAATGATGTCGAATGTCGATGTGCTTTGCTCTTGAGTGTTGTACGTTGTTGCATGAGAGAGCAATAGCACTTTTATTATCACAAGACAGAGGATTTTGTTGAATTCAAAGCCATAGTCGATAATTGGGATCTCATCCATAGGATTTGAGCACAACACGATGACATGGCTATGTATTCCGCCTCAGAGGAAATAGAAGTACTCATTTGCTTCTTTGAAGACCACTCACAAGCTTATCACCCAAAACCGAGCACCTCCGGATGTACTTCGACGAGTATCTTGACATCCTGCATGATCGGATCTCCATAGGTCGTTAGTGACATACCGGTGTCTTTCGGTACCAAAGTCCCATATTGATGGTACCTTGGAGATACCGAAGACCCGCTTAACCGCTTCAAGGTGCTTTTTAGTAAGCTTAGCTCGGTATCTAGCACACATGCAAACAGCGAACAAGATGTCTGGTCTACTAGCTGTGAGGTACATCATGGATCCAATCATACTACGATATTTCGTTTGGTCTACCATGATCCCTGAGTGGTCCTCATCTAGTTAGGTACGTTCAATCATGGGAGAGTCAACAGGGTCACTAGAATCGAATCCAAATTTCTTTAAAATCTCATTTGCATATTTAGATTGATTTATGAAAATGCCTCCGGGACTTTGTGAAATTTGTAATCCCAATATAAATGACATTTGTCCCATCATTGACATTTGAAATTTAGAACCCATTTCATTTGAAAAATGGTCACACTCGTTGGGGTCAGTCGAGGCAAAGATGATATCATCAACATAAATTTGAACATGAATTAAATGTTTGCTCGACTTCCGGTGAACAATGTTGGATCAATCGCACCTTTGTTGAATCCGGTAGATAGAAGAAACTTTGATAGCGTATCATACCATGCCCTTGGAGCTTGCTTTAAACAAGAAAGAGCCTTCTTCAAACGATAGACGTGAGTAGGATGCTCGATTCACAAAGCCTTCAGTTTGGGCGACGAGACGACTTCTTTAAGATTTCCATTCATAAATGCCGTCTTTACATCCATCCGATAGACTACCATGTTCTTACTAGCAAGATTAGCCAAGAAGATTCGATTGCCTCGACACGAGCAACAGAGCAAATGATTCTTCAAAGTCAATATCCTCCTCTTGATGGTATCCTTTAGCAACCAATCGAGCCTTGTTCTTTAAGACATCACCATGCTCATCAAGTTTCACTTTGAAGATCCATTTTAGAGCAATGATCATAGCATAACTGGAGCGGTACTAATTCCATACATCAAGTCGATCAAACTCATGAATTTCTTCTTGCATGGCATTGAACCATTGCCTTCATTCATGGCGGTTTTAACATCTTTTGGTTTGATCTTAGAGAGTACGGAGTTGAAGAAGCACCATAAGGCATCGGTTGCAATTTTTTCCGTGTTGATATTGGACGAGAGGGATTTCCAATGATGTTGTCTAATGGATGATCGTGAGTCCATTTTCTAAGGTGTTCATGTGGCGCTTGTTGAGGGACCGAGGTAGCAGAGTCGATGTCTCCTCAAGAAGATGGTTCGATGATGATTCGTGAGCAAATATGTTTTCAAATGGAGCATCTTCGTGGAGTAGCAAAGGATTAACTTCATCATTGATGCGAAAATGCTCAATGATGTACATTCAAGATTGATGATTTGTTGATGAGATCGAGTTATCGCTAGCAGCGCTTCTTGACTTAATGATATTGAGACTGAAGGATTGACTTCATTCACAGGGATATGAGCAACCTCTGTTGTCGGAATTGACAGTTCATTAGCACTTGGCTCATAGTGTTCATCAAACATCGGATCAAACAATTTCTTCAAATCATCTTCAATTGGAGGTACATAGCTAGAGAGGAATTTGGTACAAGGGATGAACCAATGGGACTATTTTGAAGTGCGGGTCCAAAACTGGGTTGTCTAGGAGCCATTTGACCGGTCAGCTCATCAAACGTAACGTGAATTGTTTCCATGATATTTCGGGTTCTCTTGTTGTAGATTCGGTAACCCTTCTTGTTTGGTGCATACCCAACAAAAACTCCAATATCTGCCTTTGCTCTTAATTTACCTAAATCTTGACCGTCATTTGTTGGATAGCACAAAGCACCAAACACACGAAGGTAGGAGAGATCGGGTTTTCGCTTATGAACAAGTTCATATGGAGTTTTTCCATGAGAGGTGTGTATAAGGGACGATTTTGGGTGTAGCATGCAAGGGCAATGGCTTCACCCATAGAAACATTGGAACCTTCGAATAAATAAGCATTGCTCTTGCGGCTTCTACAAGAGTTCGATTGTCTTTCAACTATACTGCTTCATTGAGGAGTTCGTGGAACACTTCTTTGATGACCGATTCCAACACTTTCATAAACCGAATTAAGTCTTTGTTGACAAACTCGTGCCATTGTCTGCTTGAACAATTACGATCGTATTGTTGAGTCAAACTCAAGTCGTTTGATTAGTTTGATGATGACATCCGGAGTTTCATCCTTTGTCCTCAAAAACTTTACCCAAGTAAATCGAGAGTAGTCATCAACAACTACTAGAATGTATTTTTCCCATTTATCGCTTGCACTCTCATTGGTCCGCACGATCCATATGAAGGGTATGAAGAACTTCCATTACTGTAATTTGTGGGTTTTGGTTTGTGGGCATATTTCGTGCTTTTACCCAATTGGCAAGTCGAACAAAGATGATCTTTTCATATTTTAACTGGGTAAGCCTCGACAAGATCCTTTCGAAAGGTTGTTTATCGTGTCAAGTTCAAGTGATTGAGACGACGATGCCATAACCAAGACTTTGTTTTAGAAGCCTTTGATAGTAAGCGATTGGAGAGGACTTCATCATGTCATCGATAGAGATGGTGTATAGGTTAGAACCTCGAGTACCTCTTAATAATTCTACACCATCAAGTTCTCTAACGAAGCAAGTATGTTTTCTAAAAGCCACTTCTAGATCGGAATCACGAATTGACCAACAGAGAATGATTGTGACCAAGACCTTCCACATAATATACCACGAAATTACACTTTTACCAACCACATAATCTCAATAACCCATAATAGCTCCAAAATGGTCGTTCCCGAATCTAACTCGTCCCGATGAATTTACTCACGGTTCATGAGCCATGATCGGTCTCCAAATATATGCTTGGAACACTGAGTCCGTGTACCACGTAACGATTTGAACGATCTACGCTTGAACACGACAAGAATGGATAATCGGATAATTGGGATCCCCATGCAAGAATGAGTTCCATTTGGTTGGTAACGATGATTGGAACACCCACATTAGAAATAGAAACATTCATATCGTAAATTGAATCAATGGAGTTATTATGAATAGATGCGATACTAGTGTCCGTATTTGCCCTATTTAAAGTATGTTCACTTCTTAAAGGAATAGTTCTACCAAGAGGCATCCATTTTCTAGTGGGCATTGTCGATTAACCTTATGGCCAACGGTATCCATTGATAACCTATCTTACTAAATGTTCTTCCCGGGCTTCCACTGTTTAGTAACTTTCTTTAGCCTTTGCCTTTTTGCCTTCTTAGCGTGATATTTTGCTTTAACAATGTTAACTGGAGATTTGACAGCTTTAGACAAAACATTCACACCACATTCGTGATTAGTAACAGAATTCAAGCAGACATCATTACAAGGTTTGCAAATAGTATCCGAATTCGAATTAATTACAGTACGCCTATGGCAAATACTAAAATCAACACGATTCGTTTTATTCGGCTCAAACTTAAAGTTCCTAAGTTTGTCTTCTACTCTCTTCCAATGCACATTCTTAGCTTGCGAGGTCCTATCATTCCTTGTATTGTCTTGAGACTTTGACCGCTCGCTTTAATGTCACCGATTACTCTGTAGAGGAATGGGAACATTAGTTGGTTTTGCTACTCTTTGCATCTCCTGCTTAGATGTGCTGGGATCCGAACTACATGCGCACACTAAGGTTCACTTTCTTAACACTAGAAGTGCTGGGATTTGTACTCCTAGAAGGCACACTAGAGTTCGCTTTCTTAGCACTAATGATCCGAATCGAACTACTTGAAGGCACACTAAGGTTCACATTCATAACATTGGGAATTGAATGGATTTCATGCTTGGCACTAGGCATAGAACAAGGAATGAAAGGATTAACTCTCTCACCTAAGGATTTAGGGCATATTGTGATTAAGCATTCTAAAAGTTCTTGAGATCGTTCGGCATATAAGCATGCATGCCCAATTGCATTATCAAGTGGTTTCTCTAACTTATCCTCTTCAACAATCTCACGGAGACATTCTAGACAATTCTTAAGGCATGAGAAATATGTTTGAATTGCAAGTTTGTTATTCCTAAGATGAGGGGGAACATATTTCACAGACAAAGAATATTTATTACAAGAGTGAACCTTTGATACACCATTCTCCCCATTGGTCATTGGCATTTTCCCTTTTACCTGGCTCTTCAGATTCTCAATTTCCTTTTGCAATGAAGCTATTTATTCGTTATTATTGTTACGAGTGACCTTTATTGATTCAAATAACTCATTGAAATGATGTTTAACCTTTTCATTTTTTTCTAGAAAACTTTCGTTTTCCTTTTGTAATGCATTTACTAAGTTTTGAAGATGAAATGTTTGAGAATTATGAGAATCTAAAGGAGGAGCCATTTGGGAGCCAGTCACATTGTTCTTTTGACCCTTTAATTGAGAGATTTGGGCTTTCAACTTTCTGATCGTGTTACAATGAGCTTGAATCATTCATCACATTTGTTAATTTGAAAACTGCATCAAACTCGAGCATCCGAGGATGTCTTGATATTTGAAGTTTTGACATTTTCTTTAAGATGTTGATATTTTAGTTGTAAATTAAAATGCTCAACCTCTAGTTTAGAAAAATGTTTAACCAAATTGTCGTGATCATCCAGTTCAATTTTCTCAATTAGTTTAGAATTAGTCTTTTCAAGCTCAATGACACGATCATGGGAGACTTTCAGGGCAACAGATAATTCATGAAATTGAGAAGCATTAATGGAACAATTTGTAGCAGTGAAAAACACATCTTGAGCAACACATTCACGAATAAGAGTCTCATTCAATGTATGCAAGTTCTTCCTCTCAATCTCATTATATTTTAGTGCTCGCTCATAGTTACTAACCTCAACTATCATTGCATCAAATTCCTTTTCCATTTCTTTAATGTCTAAATTCATTCCCTTTTAAGACTTTCAAAATGATCTTTTAGTTGTTTGAAGAAAGGCATGACTTCATTAAATAACATTCTTTCGCTTGCTCAAACCCCTTTCCCTTCCGTTATACCAAAGGGTGTGATCCTTTTCTTACAAGTTTTCTCAAAATCAACAAATAGTTGAAAAATAACATATTGACCGATTAAGGTTTTGCTTTTAGTGGCAATAGTTCTAGAAACTAGATGCATTGGTGTATTTGGAGGATACACGTCAAAGGCATTTTCCTAAGGGAGGGTTTTAACAACAAGATTCTCTCGCTTTTGCTTATCTAAATCCTTTTCCGAACACTTGTTCGGAGTCAACAACGTTGAGGCTTAAACATGTTCAAGGACATCCAATTCTCCTTTTGTAGTCATGGGTGTGATAATTATTTTCTTCTCTTTACATTTAGGATCATCTAGTCTCTTGTTCATCTTCTCGCTAGTGACTTCATCGATTTCTTATCTTCCTCTCGTGCACTCAACGCAACTAGGTTTCTGCCTAGGTTTAAGAATCTCATTGCCATCATAGATTACATTTTGAGTCGCTTTAGCTATCTTCCCGTACTGTGGTTGGGTTTATCTATGATGGGAACACTATGCTTATCGCTTAAAACTCTATGCTTAGTGACCATGTGAGCGGTTTGAATGGTATTCCTTGTACGCATAACTTATTTTCAAGCTTGTTTTTCAAGGTTTTTAGATTAGAAAATCATTCAAAAGTTTTGATTCCTTAGCACCGAATTCTTGCTTAAGCATTTTAACATTTTCTTGATGTTCTTGTTTTTGCTTAGCGCTTTAGAAAGCTTTTCTTGTAAGGATTTTAACTCTTGTTTTAATACTTCTTTGCTAAACCTACTTTTTCTAATAGTTGCACGATTTGGTCATCCATTTCGCTCACGAGTGGTTAACTCAAACTTAGCTCGTTGTTCATATATGGCAACTCGTTCTTTATAGGCATTAAGTTCGTGAATAATGTAATTATCGTGGGCACATGCAAGTATTCATCAAAACATAGTCTTCATTGATCGCGAAGATGCATCACTTGGTACAATCTCACTTTCACTTTGTTTCACATATTGATCATATGGGACAACATTGATATTACCCATATTTTCAATATCGACTCAAAAGTTTCATTGATTGTACTTTGTCATGCATCTTTACACATCAAGATCATCGTATAGTTTTAATACCTCGAAATGATTTTGTCTTTGGATGGACCAGCTTGTGGTGATGAAGATACTTTAGAGAGACCATTGGAGAAATGCTAGCCATGAAAATGGTTTGTGCGAGGTTCATCATCAACATCGTAGTCGTATGCATCACAATCGCCTACTTGAAAGGCATTTTGATGATTATGGCTATCTCCTAATTGGTTGCTCATCCACATCAAGATCATATGTCTTAGCATTTCCTCGACCAAGAACAACAACTCCTCTTCATCCAAAGTCGCACCATTATCCCGAGCTTCCACAAGCAACATCTTATCCTCAAGTACTCGCATTCGAGGCGTTTTGGTGATGTGCGTTCCTTGTAATGTGTCCTCACCTCCACACTTGTAACATTTGATCCGGTTTGCTTGACCCGGTTTCCATTCCTTCCCTATTTTGATTTGCAAGATAACCTCTACCCGCTCCACCTCTTCCTTGTTCGTCTCGCCTTTCTTGAACCGGCCGCACCATAACCTTCCCATCTCGATGGTGGCTTGATTGTGTGGATTGGATGCGCTCGAGATTGTTGTTGGTGTGTGGAAGAGTTCATATTTTGACTAATCGAAGAGCCGCTTGATTAATGAAGTTTCCACGTGTGCATCAAAGATTAGCTTGTTTGAACATAGGATCGGGAATGAGTTTGTGATTACCATTACCCATGGGTATAACTTGAGATGCTTTGGTGGTAATTCCAATGTTTGAGTAGAAGGCGGTTGAATCATTAGATGAACTTGTTTCTCCCCGATTGGTTTTGAACTGCTCTGAATCCTTTTTCAAACATAGCATGTCTCTCATTCTATAGAAGAAAGGCATACTGCTGCTCATAGTTTGTATTCTTCAATCCTTTAGTGAGCTTCACGTATGACAAACTTGTGCCATTCGATTCATGTTGTTTACAAACTTTAAGTTGTTTGAATGTTTGGCATGGTCATTCGATGTTCCTCATGTCATTCACAAGCTTATGGAATCTCACGTAGTACTCATAAACACTCTCATCTGGTTTCATCTTGAAATGCTCAAATTCATCATATAGTTGTGATTCTCTATCTTCAACAGCTTAATTCGAACCCGAGAGAAGCATCTTGACATTATCCCATACACCTTTGCTTCAATGTTGTGATTGATAAGCTTGTAGATGTCTTTTGGAAGACCTTGCAAGATAATGTTAGAAGCCATGATATCTCGCATTGAATCTCTTCTTCTCCTTATCATCTAGCTCATCATACATCTTTGGTCCGTCCATTCCGTAAATCAATGTTCCATCTTCACCAGATCAATTATGTCTCTAGTAGTCTCAACCCGATATGGTCCTTCATCAATGGATTTGAGAATGTTAACCCATTTTCCTTTCCAAGACAAGACAATCGATTCTTTGAGCCCAAGAGTCGTAGTCGGCCTTACATCAAGCATGGGTGGACGAGTATCCGAACCACCGCTTGAACATCCTCGACAATGGAGATGATTGTAGGAACGTTGGTAGACATGTTGACAGATTAAACGGATTTTATAACTCTATGATTAAACCGGAAATAGATCCTTTCACGGATTTTACTAAATCAAGAGAAAACCGACATGCATGTAGTCAACCAAGTCGCTAAGAAAACTCGAACCAAGTCGCTAAGCACCAAGTCGCTATACTACCAAGTTGCTAAGACACAGTCAAGTCGCTAAATAACAACTCGCTAAGCACCAAGTCGCTAGCAAAATTTTGACAGCAAGTCGCTAAGCACCAAGTCGCTAAGTTGTCAAGTCGCTAAAGAGCAACTCACTAAGCACCAAATCGCTAAGTTGTCAAGTCGCTAAAGAGCAACTCGCTAAGCACCAAATCGCTAACACCAAGTCGCTAACAAACTTAAGTACAAGTCGCTAACTTTCACCAAGTCGCTACCCGTAGTGGAGAATCCACTAAGTGTACTGTTTGTCGGCTTGTCTCAATAGACAAGTCGCTAGCTCAACTCGCTAAGACCTTCAGCTACAACTCGCTACCAAATTACAAAGCAAGTCCATACCAAGATAACTTATCCGTGGCTCAAGTCGCTAGCTAGAAAAACACATAAACACCACTTTTTAATCCAAAAACAACTCAACCACGATGATTCAAGCTTACCAAATCAAAACCCAAGCACATAAAATGATTCTAAACACAAAACTACACCCAAGATTCAAACTTTAACACTAGAAATGATCCAAATGATGCAAAAACCACTAAACTTTTTCAAACTCTAAAACCACCTAAAAGTCACTAGAAATCCAAAGATATGTAAGAGATGATCAAACCATGGCTCTTGATACCATTTGTAACATATTGGATTTCATATACACACTAAACCATATGATAAAATAGGCGTATAATGAGTTTTAGAGAGAGAAAGTTACAGGTTTGGGAACTTTAGTGAGAGAAAGAAAAATCTTATTATAAGCTCCAACTCTCTACCTTGGAAGGTAGAGAGTATTTATAGTCTTTACATAAATCGCCACCTATCGGGTGTGGATCGTGCATACAGTGGGTAAAGACCGTCCGTCCTCCACGGTGTTACTTAAACTAAATACTACTTAACTTATAATAATCTACGACTACGAGCTTAATGATTACATATACTTGAGGTGACCGACTCTTTAATAACTGGATTTACTAAATCCTAACAGAAAGACGTGGCAAAATTTAATTTTGAAAATGACCGTAAGGACCATTAATGACATTAAAGATTGTTAGTGTCGTATGATAGTTTTAGGAGATCTTTAAGTAAAATAAAACAATTTCACAATCAAACAAGAATAGAAAAATTTCATTTTGAAAGATCTTGATTCTTAAAGAAAAATCATACCATGACATAACATTAAATCTTTAGATCACCACTTATTTTGTACAATCCGGACTTTTATGAAGAACTATTGTTTGAAAATAATTTATTTTAAATCACTCTCCCCCTCAATCGATGACCGTAGTCGATGATTGAGTGACTTATAGTTTAGATAAAATGAAGTCCGGTGATTTTCAAAATTTAGTCCAGTTTATTTTCAAAACCAATAATTTTCCATTTTTCAAAAACTATATTATTTGAAAATTGTTTTAAAAAAAAATGGTATAAAATTTCCTGCACAAAGATACGTTAGGTGGTTGAGAAGCTTATGTTGTTGCTGTAGGGCTTGGAAGAAAAACCGTATGCAGATGCAGTGAGACTTCATACTTTGAATTTTAATGCTAACTGAGGTCAAATTAAGCTCCGTTTCTTCATTTGCTGATGAAGAAAACCATCTGCTGATGCAGTGAGACCTCTTACGTTGCATTTTTCCATGCCAACTGAGGTCAAATTAAGCTCCATTTCTTCATTTGATGATGAAGAAAACCATCTGCTGATGCAGTGAGACCTCTTACGTTGCATTTCATGCCAACTCTCCATAGAAGTCCAATTAAGCTCCGTTTCTTCATTTGTCAACCCAAGAGATAGTTACCCTTTCCATTCGGCATCCAATCATCTTCAATTGTGGGATCCGGATCAGGAACATTCTTATATACCAATATACCTGCGTACGTTAGTAGACACGAACAGATATATGGTGGTCGACATCACCCAAACAACAATCGACTAATAAAAGTCAATCCAACATATCAATCAGATCATACAAAGGCATGGGAATTATGTATTTATCAAACTCTAATCATCTAATCCTAACAATCATATCCTAAATTCCTAGTCCTTCGACATAGGCAAATATCATTTTTAATTAAGCACGTACGATAATTAAGAAAGTCCGTTAGATGATATAAATTTGAAAACATTATCCCCCTCAATCAATGACTAATTTTATGAAAAGGTTAAAAGCGCTGAAGTCATTGATTGAGTTTTGCAAATTAATAAAAATTCTGAAACTGATTGATTTTGCAACTCATTAACCACCATTTTGTTAAAAGAAATATTTTTCTGAAGAATTTTTAGAAGGAAAAATATTTGAGTAGGAACAGCAGTCCTTCGACATACTCTCCTCATTTTGTTTTAGGATAAGTGCACGAAATATTTGAAAATTGTGGTATAGCGCAACACTTTCCTTTCTTGAAGAACGGGTTGCTATCGGAAATAATAGCAAGCTATGGTTTAAGCACGGGTTACAGTCTGAAGTAACTATAAGCCATATTAAGAGACATGTTATGAAAAGAAATATTTACACCTCCTGCTCGAACTTCATCTATGGTCCCGTGCCATTATTGAATGACATTTCTAAGACCGCAGATGTTATCGATACCAGAAGACATGTCTTTAGAAAACAATATTTTTGGTATTTTCTGTTTTTTTCAATTTTTTATGGATTTTAGTTGGTTTTATATTTTTCTATTTTCTTTATGATGGTTTTATATTTTTCTATTTTGGTTTTTGATAAATATTTAAAAAGATAGAATAGATGATATAGTTTAAGAGGATGATGATACGAGTACCAAGATAAGGATATCGAGCAGCCTCGTTGTAGAAGATAGAAGTCATCATCTCTTAAGAATTCACCACCAAAGCTTTCAAGGCTCTTGAATTGAAGAAAGAAATAGAACCATCTGAAAGTGAGACTTTGGTAGCTTCCCCCCAAACTGAAAATCCATTAGATGAGCAGATTCGAAGCTCTATTTCAAGCTTTCCTTAGCCAGGTGCACAGAGAAGCACACCATTTAACATAAATCCCGCTGCTCCTTTTAAGAACGATAATCGAGATTCTCCGTTCGGGGTTATATCATCAAAATAGATCAGCTACGTATCATCCTACTCATAAATAATCTTCTCACATTTCATAACCACTGAAGTCTGAAGCGATCCATACCAAAAGTTGTCAAGAGACCACTTCCCCCAAGTAGATGAATTGATGCAGTCAGTCTCTTAGACTAGAGCTCATGAACCCGAATACACATATACCCAAAGACAAAGAAACTTATACCATCGAAGTAGGAGATTAATTCCAATAGCCAAAGAATAACCCCGATGTATACTTTTCTCTCCCCCTGAAGAAAGTGTATGAAGCTCACGAACCCGAAGCACCGAATGCCCAAAGAGAGAATAACCGATAACATTGAAGAAGCGGGCGAATCATCGATTATCTCTGCGGATGACAATCTCTGCGGATGTCAACTCCGGAATAAGTGATTATATCTCTGAATCACTGATTAAGCCCTCAAGTGAGACAACTGAGCGCCCCCAATGTACGCAATTCTTTCTCCCCTGATGATTGCGATAACATCGAGACCATCACACACTTGTGAACCTCTTATATCTTCAGAAACTTTCTCTAACATCACTTCCCCCACATAGTTTGAATAATAACACTAAACGCCTTGATGAGTAAAACCTTGAGTTTCTCTGCGGTCATGACATTCGTCTTCCCGGGATATCTTCAATCACTTAGAAGAATTAAGTTCATCAAGTTTACTCGCCATGAGTCAAACCTTGAGTTTCTCTGCGGTAATAACATTTGTCTTCCCGGGATATCTTAAATTACTTAGAAGTATTAAGTTCATCAAGTTTACTCGCTTAGGTGCTTGTCTCCTTCCCCTTCGGTTTTGACACTTGAATCAAGAAAACATTATAAGCCCAAATACTTGAAATCTGTTGAGAAGATCGCTTGAAGTCTTTGTGAGAATCAATTTGCTGAAGAATGTGAGCAAGTCTAATTGGGGATTAAATATGACTTTTCACTCTCCCCCAATTAGTGCTCTCCCCTAAACCGACAATCTGTTTGATAAAAGCCCGGATTAAGAAGTCTTTAGATTGTTAAGTGCAACGCGTCTTTAGTCTTCTAACATGCAACGGAAAATGTAGAACAGACTGTAGACTCGACCTTCTTCAAGATTGTTCAATTGGGGAATAGAAAGTCAACATCTTCAACTCACTAAATGAATTCCCGTTAACATACAAATAGCAAATCCCCTTACCTCAAATCCCTCCCAATCAAACAAGAACAGAAAGATGTTCATTAAGGAAATCAGCCCCGCAACTGGAAGCACTTCATCATTAATCAAATCAGCCCGTGTGAAGATGTTAACCAACGGCTCTTTGAAGAAACACCATGTAAAGATGACCCAATAAGAAGAAGCTCGGTTCTTACATGAGTTAGGAGCCGTATAACCATATATTCTAAGATATAATTCAACATGTAGAATTATCACACTTCTTCTCCCCCTCAAGAATTATATGCGGAGATGCCATTCTTGATTAAACAAGTGAATATCATCCAAATGTACTATTCACACTTCTCCCCCGCAAAGTTAGCACGTGATGTCGCCATCTTCATTATAATCGAGCAAGTGGAATGAGAAAACAAGGTTCACTTGATAAAAGCGCTTGGAAAAAGCATGAAGCATGTTGATGAGAATGGTCATAAATGAGAATATTTCTCTTCTTTGGAAGATAAAGCGCACTGACACGTACACTTTTCTTTTCTTTAGAGTACGAGGCTTGAACTGTTGTGTTCAAACATCATAAGAAGATTTCTCTTCTTTCGAAGATAAAGCGAAATGAAACGTACACTTTTCTTTCCTTTAGAGTACGAGGCATGAACTGTTGTGTTCATACATCATAAGAAGATTTCTCTTCTTTTGAAGATAAAGCGCACTGAAACGTACACTTTTCTTTTCTTTAGAGTACGAGGCATGAACTGTTGTGTTCATATGTCATAAATCTCTATCTTTTCATCTACTCTTGGCAAACTTATAATCAACCCATTATCATTCAGTAGGCTCTTTGTCGTGACAACTGATGGAGAAAACCCAGTATGATGAATTTGACCCTGAAGTAAACTAACCCGAACTCGTGACTTAAGCATGAAGCATGTTGATGAGAGCGGTGTCGAGACATCATCCTCCATTGATTCTCTAAGTACTCTATACTCTTCATCCAACCAACCATCAAGTATAAGACGTACATCACCTCTTGAAAATCCACAATTGAATGTGACACTGAGCACTAAAACGTAACTCCTTAAAGTGATAGTTATTTTGTGGTGGTAAGAGCCCAATTCCCCCAAGTGGTAAAAGAAAAGGTAAAAGTCACCCAACAATAACTAGATTTCCATGTCTTCATTTTTGATAATAAGCTCGAACAAGGATCTTGAAGAATCTTCATCCAACCATCCCCGATACCTTCAGATACTAAGTACACTCGCTCGTGATATTTCACTTCAACCTCAAATAAATCATAGTGAATTAACCCCGTTGTCACATCTTGTTAAAAGCTCAAATCTAGCCTCCTTTGACCTTAAAAGTGAACTTTGATAATGGTTTCATCCCGACCATGGTTAAAAGCACGAAACCCCGTAAAACCATGTTATAGCCAAACTGCCATGAGGACAATCCAAACAAACACCCAATTCTTTAAGTACACCATTTTATCCTTTCTTCGAAGCAGAAACCGTAACACCAGCATCAGAAAAGATCCCGAAATACACTTTCCTTTCTCCAGGATGCTTCCATCATCACGGGATTTTACAATTCTATGGTTTAAGCCGAGAAATAGTTTCTTTCGCGGGATTTTACAAAACCAAGAATAAACCGTAAGATAGATCCGGAAATGCACTTAACAATTACCAGGATGTTTCCATTGTGACGGGATTTTACAAATCTATGATTTAAACCGAGAAATATTTTCTTTCGCGGGATTTTACAAAATCAAGACTAAACCGTAAACAATGTTAGTTTGAACGTGTTATGACAACATTGGTTTCGGTGAATATCTGTTTTAGGGGAACATGCAGCGGTTTATCAACGGTTCATTTTCCAACATCAACAACATCATCAACAATTCTTTACCCATATGTAGACAACTTTACAAACCATACTAAGTTGAGTAGTATACACTACTTCCCCCTGAGATTGACCGTAAAACATCAAAGTACACGATTCTCCCCCATGATGGTTTCGAACTTTCGGAAGCATCATTAACTTGTACGACCATTTGCACGAAAAGTTCTTGTCATAAGCAAACATCATGAAAGATCATGACTGACGTTGAAGATTCTTGAAAGATTTTTCTTAGACTGTGAAGTATCATTGACATTCAGTGGCGTCGAATATATCATGAGAATTGTTGACCACATCTCAACCAATCAATCCATTGGTAAACACATCATTCACGTATTATGACGGCTATTGTAGTGACCACATGGAGAAGTAAACCCGATATATCAAACTTGAACATGACGTGAAATTCCCTAAATTTGTTGCTTAAGCTTGTACTAATCCTTGTGAAAAAAACGGTGTACCCAATGTACAAAACCTCTTGACATATCCTCAACTGCGTGAGACACCAAAGTGAAAAAAAATCACAACCGTAACTGAATAGCCAAGTCTTTATCACACTCAATTAACGCCCAAACAAGTCATCTTCGCGGAAGGGTAGAAAGAAAGAAGACGAAATAATTAAACATGCCCTGAAAACCTCACTTTAAATTCAAACAAGAAATACCGTTCAAACAGCCCCGTAGTCAACCTTGTTCAGACATCAATTCAAGCCGTAACATAGTAACTTTCGTGAAAATGTATACACCAAAGGACCAAGCCTCATAGTATAACGAATCTCATCCTCAAATCTTTTCGACAAATCTCTTTAACAAAATGATATGCTTACACAGCGCGTTCGGGGTCAAAGGAACTTCCTTTTCGTCGAGCAAGTTTTTCAACACCCTAGGCAGTGAACCTAATCGTTGTAGTGTAGTATTAGGGTAAGCCACGAGAATTGATATCGTTCTCTAGGGGAATAGGAATGCTAGTGAGAAGTTACTACGCTAAGGTTGGGGTTGAGGAAGATTATTTTTTTTTATCTTTTTTTAGAAAAGGAAAAGTACGAATCTCGGGGTTTGGATTTGGGGGGTTGGTATTTCTACCGATTACTCTACTATTATCTAATTATCTAAACTAAGGTGGTGGTAGTCTATGTCTAATTATTGTGTGCTCGTATGATAGTTTAAAGATGTGTTTACTTAGGTTTTACTACTCCTTAATTATCTTCTATTGGTGGTTGAATTGTCACGTCCTTATTCCTAGTTGCGTTGTGTTTCTAAAGTTGTAGGTATGCGGTTCTCCTACTCTTTGAAGTTACCAAAGGGTCTCGCCTACAAAACCCACTAGGGATGATAAACTCTAACTCTAAGGCCTCTTTGGATAGTTTAGCTTACAACAACTCAAAGTGCTATAACCTAAGGTTCACAAAGATTAATCAAGCATTAAGTACACAACGAATGACCTATCGCATTACTAGATCATTAATCAACTAAGATAAGAAACAACCAATCAATATTCAATAATTAAGTTTCATATTCCTAAGCAAACACACAAGTAAATTAGCCGGACATGGAGAACATGCAAGCATACACACAAATAATTGAAGACATAATTAAATTAATGAAGTAAACAACTTATCTTGGTGTAAGATAGGGTTTAGAACCCTAAAATACGACCTTGGTTCGGTTTAAGTTTTACTCCAAAAGTTTACCCAAAAGACTACTCTCTAAAACTGAAAAATTCGGATTCTATATATAAGATTACATGTGCAACGGCGTCAACTTATGATTTGTGACGCCGTCGTGTCGCCGTCATTAGGGTTTCATCTTGGCCAAGTTAATTTTGCGACGGCATCACTTTATGCTTGTGACGCCGTCCTCTTTAGCTTCTGACGCCGTCTGGATTGAATCTAGGCCGTCTTGAGTTGCGACGACCTACTCTTTTAAAGCCCGACGTCGTCCTCCAAAAACAAGCAATTTCTCTTATGTGTCGTCACAAATTCCTCCGACGGCGTCGCAGATTAAGCAGTGACGCCGTCCCCTTGTAATTTAGCAGCTTGAGTGTCTCGATTCTTGACTTTGGCCATTTTCTTCATATATCCGCGCCTTTTCGTCCAAATAAGTGCCATTACAGCAGTTTGCCTTCAAGAGACCTAAAAAGTGAAAAGGAACGATATTAAACAATAACGGATATAAAAGTGATCAAATAAGGGCTTAAACGACCCCTCAAAAAGGTACATTTTAAAACCTTATCAAATATCCCTACACTTGGTATTTGCTTGTACTCAAGCAAATGTGCTTTTAGCCAATTAATTTATAAGTTAGGGGTCATGAAGCATTGGTTTAAAACAATCCACAACACATATAAGCCCCGCAAAAGTCATAACAAGCACGGAAATTACATACTAGCACCTCACATGGGGTGTTTGGATACTCACATCTCTCGGGTGTATATGAAATGTAGCAAATTGGAAATGGAAGATAAACACTCATTAACCGGTCCTAGTACATAGATTACTATAGGCTTGAGAATAGATCAAACCTCCATCGCTTTGGCGTAAGCACCTAGGAAAGACTATCAAAGAGGTCTTTAAAGGGTTGTAACGTTAGGCTTACGGTAGGGAAACAAAGGGTTTGGTGGGATAGGCTATTTTAGTGGTGGCAAGTCAAAAATCTCAATGTTACATGCATACGAAGAATGGCGTTGCTAAGCCAAGACTCGACACTCTAAACTCTATATAACTGAAATAAACAAACATAAATTTAAAGATAGATGTAGGATGGTAGCCCGTTTTTTTTTTTTTTTTTTTGAACACTCTATTTTTTTCTTTTTCTCTTTTTCTATTTTTTTTCGATTTTTTTTTTTTTTTCATACACTTTTACTCTACCATCCTCTATGGTAACATCAAAATGATAGGGATTTATAGCACATCCCTACACTTGAGTTTTTATTACTCTAACACTAATATGACCCGATTTGAAAAGATCAAAACACTTGGAGTACGTTATTACGTAAATAAGGGAATTGGCGTTCCCTTTTAGTCATTTAAAACTTTAACTTTTCCCATGAGTCCCAATCGTCCCAAAACTGTGTACAAAGGATATGACTCGACTTAGCAACTCATGCAAGCAACTAGATAATTGAACTAAGGGTTTAGGGTGATAACAATAATGCACTAAAAGTGAGTGCATACAAGGTAGGCTAAGGCGATTTGGGTGTACATTTGGGGTGGGGTGTAAACAATGCTCTTCATTGATATTCCGAAAACCAAAACATCACGAGAACCGCAAAAGGATAGGCTCGAGGGTTTAACTAGGGGTATCGTGTACTAAAGATGAGTACAACGCAAAGGTGTGGGGAATTACTCAACCGATGTGGAAGAAGTAATTATATTACGGGTATCAAACAAGGGTTATCCTAATGCCTCTTATCATTTAGTTATTCCTAACTACACAAGTGTAGTCTCACTAGCGATCTCGGAATGCATCACAAAACAAGTTCTAAAATCTAATATACTACCGGTTCACACTCTAAGCATTGAAGATGAATGCTTCAATTCCTACTAATCTAAGGGCGATTCTCACATTTATGGTGGAATTTAAGTGGTAAAGGGTTTTGTGCTAGTCATATAACTTCCTATCCGTGAGACGCTTTTGTTAAGACTAATGGCCCACTCCTATATGTCATGAAAAATTTTAAATTTGGTGCCAAAATTACCCTAACCGACATTTTCTCATGGTTTATTACGCAAATGCAATTAGACAAAGCAAATAATCAAGGATAAGCATAGTTTCAAAGTTCCGCTTTATTTTCCCTCCCTACACTTAAACTGAACATTGTCCCCAATGTTCCCCGAAAGTATCAAAGTTATGATAAAAGAAGGTAATCAAAAACGAAAGAAACTAATACTCCCCTGATTAGCTCGGTAGGATCCGTGTGTGAAGTAGTGGTTAAATCCTTTCCAAGAAGAATTTATGCCTGAAAAGCTCCTCAATATTATGTAACTTCTTCTTGATAATCAAAACCTGCACACTTGAAGAAAACAAACGAAACATTTCGCGTAAAATCGGCGGTAATAATATATAAGACTCGATTTAAACTAGGATATAATGCTTGTGGAATGGATGTTTACAGAATTTCTAAGAAAATTAAGACCGGAAAATTACAAAAGTTATAAGAAGCTCGTAAAACAAGAAAAGTAATCGATGTTTTATTCCTTCCCGACGCCGTCAGTTTGCAATCTGACGCCGCCAGTTATCTTGACAAAACCGGTCTCATGATTTTCCGGAAAAATTCGGAAAATTTACATCTTTAGAATCTGGAAACATTTCTGCAAAACATCCATTATGACTCGATACAAGCGTTTGACTCGAACAAACACACAAATATATCTTTTAATGAATTGTTATTCTCATGTTTACGTTTCTTATGAAAACGTGTGTAATCCTCCCTACACTTATCCTTTATGTAAAATACCTTTATATGCAATTAAGACGAGGTTAAAAACAAAATAAAGCATTTTTACAAATTTAAACATGAGAATAAACAATCAATAAAAGATATATGACACAAACAAGCAAACAATTAAGCATGGGTTGCCTCCCACGAAGCGCTTTTCTTTATTTAAGAGTCTTGTAGCTAGACTCGTAGTCGTGTTCCTACGTTATTTCATTACCGCCACCTTCTTCCTTCTGACGGTCTCTATTGGGAGATTCCATGTTGTAGAAATGCCCCATGATGCACTTCTCTAAGAGTTCATCCTCTCCCCAATTGGTCCTATATTTCGGTCCTAGGTTCAAGCAATTCTTATAGAATCCGAAAATCTTAGCCATAACATAATCCACTCCTTTTTCCCTATCCTCATCATTCCTATAATAGACCGACAGTTAAAGTTCCTTTTCATCATTAGAGAGTGATGAAAACTTCTCAATCTTAAACGGCATTTGGTAAGCTATATCATCGGTCTCATCCTTGAATCGCACTACTCCTAATGAGGGATCATAGGTCATCCCGGTGCTTTCTATGAAAGGTTTTCCTAGAATAACGTGGGACAAGCTAGGGTCTATGGCCGTGCTAATATCATCCACAATTATGAAGTCCGTAGGAAACGTAAAACTACCTACATAAACGGGCAATCCTTTAATTCTACCGAGAAAATTACAACTAACATTAGGATCATTGGGGTCTTGCCTAGTTGGAATAGGCTTCTTCATTACCCAATTATAGTAGGTGCTAGTCATTATGTTGATTGGGGACTTGCGATCAATGTAGGCCTTTGCCACGAAAAGGTGTCCTATGCAACATGGTATATTGAGGTTCCAAGGGTTCCCAAACTTGATCCTAGGGCTTTTCCTAACATACATGTGACGGAGGTCACGCACTAAGTGAGGGTGGCGAGATAATTCTTCTTCAGTAGGAAAATTATTGAAATAGTCATTGTCTACTTCATCTACTTCCTTGGTTGTTTCATTATTCTCAAGTGTATGGTCCTCTTCGTCATTAGGTTTCACTAAGGCGATGGTATTGACGAATTGAACGTGCTTAGCTAACTTACTTGGGTCCTTAATCTCTACACCGGAAGGCTCGGGAGTTGAGATAGCACTAACCTTCCTATCACTATTGGTTATGGCTTTCAAAAGGTTATCTATCTTCCTATCCATATCGGCTTGTTGTTGGTTGAAACGGTCCGAGAGCTTAGCTATTTGGTCTTCTTGGGAAGCGACAAGCTGTTGCAACATTCCTTCAATGTTTTGGCTAGGGCCATGAGATAGGGGTAATGAGAAATCATTAGAAGTGAATTCTTTGGTTTGTCCCTAATAGAAGTCGGGCTTGCCCTTCCATGCTTCTCGGGTGTCATTAAAAGTCCTAGGTCTGGATGTTGCAGGGAATCTTCCTCCCGTTCCATTAACACGCGAGGATGCGTAGTCAATGGAAGCATGTTCGGGGGATCGAGTGTAAGTGCGCGTGTTATGAGGATCATTACACGGCTCACACGAGGAAGAAACTTTGTTCACATGGCGTGAAGACTTAGGATTTTCGTAAGAGCTCATAAGGAATTTTACTTGATCTTCAAGTTCAAGCATCCTACGGTCGAAAGGTTGTGAGTCAATTGGAGGCAAGGAGATTGCCTTAACGGTTTTGGGCAACTCACGGGGGTCATTCCAACTTTCGTTGTCATAGAGAGCAAGGTCCTCTATTATACCCCATGATTCTTCCATGGTGAGATCACTAAGTTTTCCACCGCCGCTTGGTCAATGGATCACTTAGTGGGGAAGTTGACATGATCATAAAAGATTTGGACTTGGAGCCAAAGATCAATGCCATGATGAGGGACTTTATGGAGTAAGTCCTTGAATCGAGTCCATGCTTCGTAGAGAGATTCACCTTGACGTTGTTGGAACATTAAGATGTCATTCCTAAGTTTTGTGGTTCTCCCCGGTGGGAAAAATTGAGCAAGGAAACGAGTGGTGAGATTATCCCAACTTGAGATGGAGCCGGCGGGAAGTCGCTCAAGCCAATTACTAGCTTGGTCCCATAGAGAGAATTGGAAGAAACGCAGACGCGTGGTCTCCCGAGTAGTAGCATCAAGGTCGGTGGAATCGACAATTTTAAGGAAGTCCTTAAGATGCTGATTAGGATCTTCGGAACGAAGTCCATGGAATGCACATCCATTTTGCACCAACCGGATGGTGTCGGATCGCAGGTCCGTAATTTGGGCTTGGTCGGGAAGCTCAATGGTGTTCCTATAGCCTTGGTGGCTAGGTCTCGAGTATTCACCAAGAGTACGGTCTCTTGGCGGGACAATGATTTGAGGGGTTTTCACCTTCCATGATGAAAAGTGATGGGTTACGAACAAATGTTACGAAGAAGGGGATAGACTAAAGGAAGCTAAAAATGAGAAAAAGTTTACTTGATAGGAATCACAAAGAAACCTAAACGAGGTGGACTACTAACTAGCTATTCTATTCCCGAGGCGCCAAAACTTGATACGCTTACACAGCCGCTCGGGGTCAAAGGAACTTCCTTTCGTCGAGCAAGTTTTTCAACACCCTAGGCAAGTGAACCTAATCGTTGTAGTGTAGTATTAGGGTCAGCCACGGAATTGATATCGTTCTCTAGGGAATAGGAATGCTAGTGAGAAGTTACTACGCTAAGGTTGGGGTTGAGGAAGATTATTTTTATCTTTTTATGTTTTTAGAAAAGGAAAAGTACGAATCTCGGGTTTGGATTTAGGGGTTGGTATTTCACCGATTACTCTACTATTATCTAATTATCTAAACTAAGGTGGTGGTAGTCTATGTCTAATTATTGTGTGCTCGTATGATAGTTTAAAGATGTGTTTACTTAGGTTTTACTACTCCTTAATTATCTTCTATTGGTGGTTGAATTGTCACGCCCTTATTCCTAGTTGTGTTGTGTTTCTAAAGTTGTAGGGTATGCTTTCTCCTACTCTTTGAAGTTACCAAAGGGTCTCGCCTACAAAACCCACTAGGGATGATAAACTCTAACTCTAAGGCCTCTTTGGATAGTTTAGCTTACAACAACTCAAAGTGCTATAACCTAAGGTTCACAAAGATTAATCAAGCATTAAGTACACAACGAATGACCTATCGCATTACTAGATCATTAATCAACTTAGATAAGAAACAACCAATCAATATTCAATAATTAAGTTTCATATTCCTAAGCAAACACACAAGTAAATTAGCGGACATGGAGAACATGCAAGCATACACACAAATAATTGAAGACATAATTAAATTAATGAAGTAAACAACTTATCTTGGTGTAAGATAGGGTTTAGAACCATAAAATACGACCTTGGTTCGGTTTAGGTTTTACTCCAAAAGTTTACCCAAAAGACTACTCTCTAAACCGAAAATTCGGATTCTATATATAAGATTACATGTGCGATGGCGTCACCTTATGATTTGTGACGCCGTGTCGCCGTCATTAGGGTTTTGTCTTGGCTGTTAATCTTGTGACGGCGCCACCTTATGCTTGTGACGCCGTCCTCTTTAGCTTCGACGCCGCCTTGATTGAATCTAGGCCGTCGAGTTGCGACGGCCTACTCTTTTAAAGCCCAACGCCGTCCTCCAAAACAAGCAATTTCTCTTCGTGTCGTCACAAATTCCTCCGACGGCGTCATAGATTAGGAAGTGACGCCGTCCCTTGTAATTTAGCACTTGAGTGTCTCGATTCTTGACTTTGGCCATTTTCTTCATATATCCGCCCTTTTCGTCCAAATAAGTGCCATTACGCAGCTTGCCTTCAAGAGACCTAAAAGTGAAAAGGAACGATATTAAGCAATAACGGATATAAAAGTGATCAAATAAGGGCTTAAACGACCCCTCAAAAAGGTACATTTTAAAACCTTATCACAAAACTCATCATTAATTCTCTTCAATTTGAAGTCCATATTCAAGAATAATTGTCAACAAAAGCCCATGATTGAGAAACCCATCTGACCAAATCATATATCATACAAATCATTTAAAATCCAAATCTCATAAGTCAAATCTCGTCATCACATCTCATAATGTAACAGCTCGCATCCCATAAACAAGATAATGAGTCCCGATTTATGAGTTTTAGAATAAAATCCGATCCAACTCAACATCATGATTGGTCCACTCAAGCTCACAAAATATAATGACATCCGATATAAGAAGTTCATCCGGAATTAATTTCTCTCAAAAATCCAAGATTAAAAAATAATATGGTACCAACTTCATCTTCACAACTCCACTCAAATTAATACACAAATTAATACCCGATTAATGCTCCTATATCATTTTTCATGAATCCATTCATAAGGCTCATATTAGCATTTGACAAAGAGTTTATACATTATCATGAATCTAGAAAAAGAGTCACGCCCAAATTGAGGTATTCGGCCCAATTATAATCCAAACGAATAAAACCCTATTCAGCCCATTCATCAATCGGTAGAATCATCACAGCCCAAATAATATGAGGAGTGTAAAACCCACGTAATCTCAGATATCCCTAAACATGCTCACACGAAACCCTAATTATCCTCTCAAAATCCGCGCCCATCTCCAACCCTAATATCTCACAATCATAAACCTAAAAACATCACTCATAACACCTGCACCCCCTTTTCTCCTTCACGAATTATCCCAGAAATAATAGCATCACATCAAACTCAAAAATCATATCAACAATTCCCCATCTAAGTCTCACAATAAAATGTGCCAAGGGGCAGGAAGATCTCGTACATCAAGAAATCAATCCGTATGACTAAGAAACGTGCCTTGCCACAGGGATGGCTTGAGATGTGGTCACGGCATCACACACTAATGATAAAGGTAGGTTAACTTTCTTTGTGTGCTTTATGTTTAATTGAATCCCACAAATGAGAGTAAAGGAGACAACATATTTTATAACGTTGTACTCTTTTCTTATGATGTTCGGATAGATGATGAAGCTTTGTCTTCGAAATTGATCCATGATGATAAATGTTCAACGAACAAAAATCTTATAAAGATTAAAGAAAAACGTTGAAACAAATAAGAGATTATGAGGTTTTTCTGATTTCCTATTGTTGATTTGAGTGTTATTTAATTTTTGGTTTTGCTTTGTTTGGGTTGACTGATTATGGGTAGGACCTGAAGTCAACTGAGATAGTTAGAAGTAGCAGTCATGGGTAGAACCTGAGAAGGTTTGGTTTTGATTAGTTTAGGTTGTGATTTGTTATTTGTTGAGGCTGTTGAGATTGTTATTTCATTATTGAGATGGTTTGTGATTCGTTGAGGCAATTTGGATCTGTGATGGTTTAACAAACTGAGGTCCAAATACATCTTTGATATTATAGTCATAGTGAATGGTCAATCTCTTCTTCTTCCTTTATGTCCATGTTTAATCAAACGGCAGTCACAAGTCTTCTTCACCTTTATAGTCAAGTCGCAACAAGTTTACCTTTGAGTCAAAACGCAAAGTGATTTTCATGACAAGCCGCACTCTTTTTGCAAATTTGACAACTCGCTTTATTAGTAACTCGCATCATTTAGCAACATGACAACTCGCATAGCAAAAGTGACAACTCGCTTTTGACTTTAGTAAGCAACTCGCTCCAGATACTTTAAACAACTCGCTTCAGAACCAACCCGCATAAGTAACAACACGCTCAAAAGCGAGTTGAGAGCAACTCGCATCATTTGATGATTTTGAACCAGGACATATTTTAGACAAGTCGCATTCTTAACAACTCACAGTTGACTAAATAGTCAACCCGCATCATTTCTGCAAGTACCCAACTCGCATGTTGAGCAATGAATCTGGACGAGAAAAAATGACAAGTCGCTTAGAAGAAGCTGACCACAACTCGCTTTCAATTTTTTTTACCAGATACAAACTGCAACAAGTAGTAAGGACCACACTGATGAGACATGAAAAGAAACGTTTTGACTATACTGCATAAACCAAAATAGATAAAACAAAAACTGATACTGTTAACATCATTTTCATAACGTGTTTTGAGATAATCTGCTAAAATAGTTTAAACAATGTTTTTAACCCACAATCATCAAGAACCCACAATGTAAAAGACCAATTAAAAGCAATAACAAACAGCCTCACGACCGGACAATATCACGACCAAACCAACAAATCGCATCAAGAACAATTCGAATCAACAAAACAACACAACCATGGCTCTGGTACCATTTGTAGGATCGCAAATATTTATGTTGTTTGATGATTCGGGTGGTCTAGGACAATGATTAAATAAGAAAGCCATTATAGAGATGAAGAGAGTAGAGAGGAGGTTTCTTGAAAGAGAGTTGCTTTACAAAATGAAAGGTTAGATTCAAAGATGCCACACTCCTTCCAAGGATGGAAGGCGTATTTATAGTTACAAGACTACACGACCTCCTGACGGCCTGTGGATCAGGTATACAGTGGGTAAAGACCCGTCCTTCCTCCACGGTGTTGCACTACGCTAAACTATGCTACAAACTAACTAATAAACTACTAATTAACGTAAATAACGACATGTCTACGAGCTAACATATGCTAGACTATAATTGGGGTGACCGACACTTTAACATGGAATTTCCAATTCCTAACAGGATCCGTCTAGGCAATTTCCAAGGATCCGTATGTTTGGTGACAGATTTTCAGCAATGGTGATATACCAAACAATGCTAATATGAGAGTGAGATATGTATACACACAACAAACATATACTCAAAGCAATATGGCAAATAAGTTACCATTCAATAAAACAAAGAGATAATCAACAAATCTCTAAAACTAAGAGAATGATTTAGCCATGTAATACATATTCCACTTAATACTAATGGGTGACCTAAACTTAAGAAGCAACCACGTGCTTAAGGATGATCAAACATGAAATGGGATTCCTAAACATTCTAAGTTGAGCTCGAGACTTTAGGCTCGTGGTTTTTTAGGTTTTTTGACTTCATCGAAACGTTCGAGGAGGTGATAAAACATGAAAGGTTGCTCTTCACGTAATTCATGTATCAACTTTTCAACATGTTGACAATGATAGCAATCCTTGTCATGGTTTTGAAAGGATGGTGGTAAAGGTTGATTGTCTTGAAGCGGAGGTTCAAGTGAAGTGGGTTGAAGATCCTCAAATGAAGGAGGAATTTGTGGAGGCACATTAAGTGGTGCTCAACAAGTGTTGATGGTGAAGGTAGGGAAGTGTCAACTTCCATGTGGTCGGGTGGTTAACTTTGATGTCTCCTCATAATCCAAAATGGACCATTAGAGGGAAATTGAGAGATTGATATTGGTGCAAGTGTTGATTCAACACTTTGGTTTTGTTGTACAATCTTCTCTAGTAAAGAGTGTGTCGGTAATGGTGGAGGATGAGATGGCCTGGGGGTAAGTCTTCTAAGTTGTAGGAATGTGGAGATGATTGTGAGGTGGTAAATGATATTGCTCTAGGCACCAATGATGTTGATTGGGTTGAAAAGGGTGTGTTTGGTTTAGTAGGAATTGTAGAGTTTGGTGATGATATTTTTGTGGGAACAATTCTCTTGGGGATTGGTTTGATTGGTTGTGTTGGTGTAGGGGAAGTCCTAGCATTTGTAGACTTAACTGGAGATGATTCGGTTGAGGAAACTTCGTGTATAACCCGAGCAAGTTTCTTGGGTGGTTCTTGGGTGCATGAGTTATCACTAGGAGCTTTCCTCATGATGAAATGACTAAAAAAAATGTTTCTAATTGCTGAGAATTATGTTGTGTTTGATGACTAAGGGATTCTAGCAAGATGACTTATAAAGGGAAGAATTTGGCAAGTGTATTTAAGACTTAAGCCACTAAGATTCTTAGGAATGTGCTGATTAGTTTGCACAAGAGTCCACTTTAGAATTTTACTGATCTAGGGACTCAATTAAGATGAGGTGGAGTGTTCAAGTTACCAAGATGGGCTTGAAATGATTGTTTTTAGCTAGAGTTGACATAATCTGTCACCCGGATCCCACGGTTTCCTCCTTTGAGGGATTCGTCTAGGCTAATCCTAGGGATCCGGCTCCCAGCAGCTAGGAAAGGGTAAAAATGATATTTCTAAGGTCTAAAGCCTATACCATTTTGAGTGTTTCAGTCCTCCTAAGTATCTTAAATGGAAGTGTACTTGAATGATTAAGGGCAATGAGTGATATAGCTAATAATTGCCTTTTATGGAAGCAAAATGAGACTTTATGACCACCAATGGGTGTTCAAGGATGGCACTAAGAATTTTGATGGTGTCAAGTTACAATAAATGATCCTAGAGATCAGATGTAAGCTTGAGATGGAGTTTGAAAAATCCTCAAAAATTAAAAGAATTGAGAAACTAGTTTTTGACCCGTTTTGAGATAAGAATGGCTAGAAACAATTTCGTAAAATTGATCAATATATCCACCTAAGAGTTTTGATGAGTTTGTTAATACAAATATCGTCATTAAACGTTATTTATATTTCTGATCTTTACCTAAGTTTTGTTAACGACAAAAGTAAATTTAAGTATTATAAAGCTTAAAGCTTGTCAAGTTTAATAGATATTAAAACAAGCTTTTTCAAATAATATCTTCCTCACTCAAGCATTTATGTTGTGATTAATCATATCTTGATATGACTCTAAACCATAATGTATGATAGGAGTTTTTAGAATGTCTTGGTTTCTTAAAAACTAAACATTACACATGTATTTACATATTTCTAAGAATAGAAAAACAAACACATGACATCATGTGATGCATCATTGAAATCATTGAAAGATTTCACTAGATTCTTTATGTAGATTTAGGCTCTACATATCTTACACAATCTTGCATAGATATGGTTGACTTTGGCAAGATTTTGAGATCTTGCTGTCAGACCTCGGAGGCACCATAATTTAACACGGGCAGGGTTCCGTGGTCCATGGTGCTTGCTGAGTGTTTTGGCTATAAATAGCAAAGCCAAACCAAGTAGTTTTTCATCCCTTTCTATCATTCTCTCATACATTCCTTCTCTCTAACCTTTCTAACTCAGTTTCATATCATATTAGTGATCTCTTTTGTAGCAAAGAAGATCAAGGCACATTCAAGCTTCAACGATAAGTTGGAAGTCTTGTTTGTTTGTTGTTGTATGATCTTGTGTTGGTTCATACTTCATTTTTGTACCAAAACATCATAATCTTGTGAGTGTGAGTGGTTAGTATTTTAGTCCTTAAAATACATTGTGGGTGGGAGTGGTTGTACCCTTGAAAAGAACTCGACATTTAGCTTAGTGTCGGAAATAGTGTGTAAGCGAAGTGTAAAGGTTTCTCCGCTGGTGAAAGGAGCTTGTTGACTAGTGAAGTTAAACTCTCGAGTGTGAGACTCGGGGAGTGGAGTAGGGCAGGAAAAAGAGTCCTTTTAGACCGAACCACTATAAACAACTTGTTATGGTTTGATTGTTTCTTTCCTTATATACTCTTTATATATTGTTAACATATTTCACTAACATATCTAAGATCAATATCAATTGATCTTTCAATAAGTTTCAAAACAAAGTTTTTAATCGGTAAACTATTCAACCCCCCTTCTAGTTTTCCATGGATTCTGAAAACTTAAAAAAAGGGCAATTTATGCAAAGACCACCACTCTTTGAAACCAATGGATTTATCTATTGGAAAAACCATTTTGAAACATATGTAAAATCAAAAGATATAGATCTTTGGTTTGTTATTGTTAAAGGGGATTTTAGTTCTACAACAAAAGATATTTCTGTTGATGAACAAAAGAAATTAATTGCTAAAAATAATGAAGCTAAAATGATGCTTTATAATGCTTTGCCTAAAAAAGAATATGAAAGAATTTTTATGTGTGAAACCGCCAAAGATATTTGGGAATCTTTGATTTTTACACATCAAGGAAATTCACAAGTCAAGGTTAACAAAATTGAGCTTCTTGTTCAACAATATGAACAATTTGTTATCCCTGAAGATGAAACCATTGATTGTGGCTTTGCTCGCTTTAATACTATTATTACATCACTTAAAGCACTTGATGAATCTTTTCGTAGTAAGAACTTTGTCAGGAAATTTCTTAGAGCACTCCATTCGAAGTGGAGAGCTAAAGTGACGGCTAATGAAGAATCAAAAGATCTCTCAAAAATGTCACTAGACGAGCTAATCGGAAACCTCAAAGTACACGAAATGGTGATGGAGAAAGATTCGGAAATCATCAAAGGAAAAAGAGAAAAAATCAAATCCGTTGCTCTAAAAGCAAGAACGGAATCAAGTGATGATGACGAATCTTCCTCCGGTAGTGAAGATGAAGAGTATGCCATGGCCGTTAGAGATTTCAAAAAGTTCTTTAGAAGAAGAGGAAAGTTTATAAGACAACCTCGAGAAGAAAAGAAGCCATTCCGAAAAGATCGGGATGACAAAAAGGGTAAAGGTGAAAGAAAGTGCTTTAGATGCGGTGATGCAAGTCATCTAATAGGAGATTGTCCCAAGCTACCTAAAAGCAAAACTCAACTAGGTTTTGTAAGTGGTGCTTGGAGTGATAGTGAAGATGATGAAGAATCAAGCAAGGAGGAAATCGCTCTAATGGCACATGAGTCAAACGAGGTACATTCCGACTCATCTTATTCCTCTATTGATGATGACACTTTGCAAAAACAATACAATCAATTGTGTGAGCTAAGTCTAAAATCATAACTAAAAATAAATTTTAAAGACTAAAAGGAATTTTAGAAAATGAAGTTTATGAGTTAAAAGAAAAGGAAAACGATTAGAAAAGGGAAAAGCAAATGACGATGGTTGCAAATCATGTCAAGAGCTTAATCTTGAAATAGAAAACTAAAGCTCACACAAGATGTTCTAATCAAACATAATTCTAAATTTAAAAGGTTTAACAAAACATTGCTTGTGCCGATGAAATAGTTAGAATTCAAAAACACCGTGAAACATGAATGAGCTAGGATTTAATGAGGTGTTAATTCCAAAGAGTCAAAACAAAACGGCGAAAAGACAAACAAATCATCAAAAGCTGCCGATTGCAACACGGACCGACGGACCCAAAATAAAGGCTCCGTCCGTTGTAAAAATGGTGCCTTGGGGACTTCAAAGAGATGTAATGTTTGTGATACGGACCGTAGTAATTTGTCAAAGTAACAAAGAAAACCAAGGATAGTGTTAAACTAAAACCTGCTGTTACATCAGGAGTAGGACTTGCTAAAAATGAATTTAGATCAAAAACTACTCAACAACGACATAAAACACCTTTTGCCAAACTCCCCTTTCCTAAGAGCAACCACAACATACAACCCAACTATCAACATAACGGTTGGAATCAAAACTTCCCTAGACCATATCAAACTCCAGATTACATGTCATGGAACTCTTACCCATCGTTTCCATACATGAATCAAATAAATGGTATGTTTAACCCAAACGGACCCATGAGATATTGGGGACCAAACGCTTGAGTTATTTGCTTCTTAGGTATGCTTGAAAGTTGGATTGGAACCTGATGAGTGGATAAAAGATAGTGGATGCTCACGACACATGACGGGCAACAAAAGTCTCTTCTCAACATACCAAGAGTATGACGGAGGTAATGTCACTTTTGGTAGCAATCTCAAAAGCAAAATCATTGGCAAAGGTACGATCGCTCATAACTCCCTAACTATTGAAAATGTTGCTCATGTCAATAGGTTAGGATTTAATATACTTAGTATTAGCCAATTATGTAATAAAAAGTTGGTCCTTGTGGTTTGTTGAAAATTACGGATCCTGTCCCTGTGCTTTTTTTTTCAGTGCGTTTCGTCCCTGTGGTTTACAAATCTTACGGATTTTGTCCCTCGTCCAAAAACGTCCGTTAAGTGTCTTGCGTTGTTAGTCCTTCGTTAGTGCAGTCCGTTAAGTGTTTTGCACTGTTAGTCCTTCGTTAATAAATTTTGCACCGTTAGTCCTTATTTTTAAAATATAGTTTTCCCAATTAGTCAATTCGTTAATAATAGTTTTCACCGTTTTTGTCCGCTTTTATCCGTTTCGTTCGTTTTTATCCGTTTCCCCGCTTTTTGCATTTTTCGTCCGTTTTTACGTTTTATCCCTTTTAAATGCTGCTTTATATGCTTTAAATGCTTTTTACGCTTTTGTCCGTTTTATCCGTTTTTATCTGCTTTTATCCGTTTCGACCGTTTCTTTACATTTTATTCGTTTTCTGCTTTTTTAGTTTTGTCCGCTTTTGAAAAAAAAATATATCAAATTTAAAAAAATTGAATAAAAATTTTAAAAAAAATTTGAACAAAATTATTTTTTCAAATATTTTTAAAAAAAACGGACATTGAAAAAAATTTCGAAAAATATTTTTTCAAATATTTTTTAAAAATTTTCGAAAAATATTGAAAAAACGGACATATTTTTAAAAAATATATATTTTTGTATTTTTTTTATTCAAATTTTTTTTGAAATTTTTATTCAATTTTTTAAACGGACAAAACGTAAGAAAACCGATAAAACGCATTTAAAACGGACACAACGTAAGAACAACGTACAAAACGAAAGAAAATGACAAAACATAAGAAAAACGGACAAAAGTTAAGAAAACAAAAGAAAACGGATGAAAACCGATAAAACGTAAGAAAATGGACAAAACTATATAAAGCGAAAGAAACGGACGAAAACGTAAAAAGCGGGAAACGGATAAAAACGAACAAAACGGATAAAACGGACAAAAGCGGGTGAAAACTATTATTAACGGAGGGACTAATTGGGAAAACTATATTTTAAAAATAAGGACTAACGGTGCAAAATTTATTAACGAAGGACTAACGAAGCAAAACACTTAACGGACTGCACTAACGAAGGACTAATAATAAAACACTTAACGGTCAACTAACAGCATGACCCGTCAAAGGACCAAACCCGTAACTTTTGCATACCACGAGGACATGACCCGTCAAAAAAAAGCACAGGGACATTTTCTGCAATTTTCAACAAGCCACAAGGACCAATTATGTAATTAACTCTAAAAAGTATAAAGTACTATTTGAAGAAAATGGTAGTAAAATACTAAAAGATGGTATCACAATAGCTAAAGGAGTTAGGAAAAATAACATATACGTTATGAGAATAGATAAAACATCTAATGACAAACTTTATCTAACAACATTAGATGACAGCTCAACTCTTTGGCATAGACGCTTAGGTCACGCTAATATGAGACTTATACAAAACCTATCTTCAAAAGAGCTAGTTAGAAATTTACCAAAACTTAAATATGACCAATATTTTTGCGACTCTTGCAAAATTGGTAAACAAACCCATAGTAGTCATAAGTCTAAAAATATGGTGTCCACATCTAAGTGTCTAGAACTTTTGCATATGGACTTGTTTGGTCCATCCGCTATAAGAAGCTATGGAGGCAACTTATACACTTTGGTCATAGTAGATGATTACTCAAGGTTTACTTGGACGTTGTTTTGAAAACCAAAATGAAGCTTTTGATAAATTTGAAATTCTTAGCAAGAAAATTCAAAATCAACTAGGTGTTAAATTGTGTCGATCCGAACGGATCATGGTCGTGAATCGATAATGAAACACAATTTGGAAACTTTTTGATACAAATGGTATAACACATAACTTTTCGCTCCTCGAACACCTCAATCAAATGGAGTCGTAGAACGTAAAAATAGAACAATTCAAGAAATGAGTAGAACAATGCTTAATGAACAAAACATTCCTCAAAAGTTTTGGTGTAACGCCGTTGACACTTCTACATATATTTTAAATAGAGTCTTAATACGTCATTTCTTAAACAAAACACCATATTAGCTTTATAAAGGTAAAAATCCAACTTTAGGATATTTTAGTGTTTTTGGATGTAAATGTTTCATTCTTAATACTAAAGATTATCTCACCAAGTTTGACCCAAAGTCTTATGAAGGTGTATTTCTTGGTTATTCTCAAACTAGTAAAGCTTACATTGTCTTAAACAAAGAAACAATGAGAGTCAAGGAATCGTTGAACATAACATTTGATGAAAGTCCACCTCCCTCTAAGACATCACCTTTGGTAGATGATGACTTAGTTGAAAGTCAACTTGTAGAAAGTCAAGAAATAATTGAAAATGACAAGGAAGATGAACCATTAAATAATGAGATTATAAACATCAAAGAATCCAAAAGTCATCCTTTAGAAAAAGTCATAGGACAACTAAATCAAAGAACCTTAAGATCACAAGCCCAAAATCAAAGTAATCATTTTTGTTTTGTGTCTACCATCGAACCGAAAAACATAAATGAAGCAATAAAAGATGAATCTTAGGTAATTGCTATGCAAGAAGAGTTAAACCAATTCGTTAGAAATGACGTTTGGAAATTAGTTCCAAAACCTAAAGATCAAACTATAATTGGAACGAAATGGGTTTTTCGAAATAAAATGGATGAAAATGGTGTAGCATCTAGAAACAAAGCTAGGCTTGTTGCACAAGGTTATAATCAACAAGAGGGGATTGATTATGATGAAACTTATGCACCGGTAGCTAGGCTCGAGTCTATTAGAATATTACTTGCATATGCATGTGCTTATGACTTTAAATTATTTCAAATGGATGTTAAGAGTGCGTTTCTTAATTTGTTTATTAACGAAGAAGTATATGTTGCTCAACCTCCCGGTTTTACTGACTTTGAGAAACCACATCATGTCTTCAAACTCAAGAAAGCATTATACGGTCTTAAGCAAGCACCAAAAGCTTGATACGATAGACTTAAGACTTTTCTTGTTGAAAAGAAATACACCATGGGATTAGTAGATAATACTCTTTTTACCAAGATAAAGGAGTCACACATTATCATTGTTCAAATATACGTTGATGACATCATATTCGGATCAACTTGTCAAGAGCTATGTGATGATTTCTCTAAAATCATGCACGATGAGTTTGAGATGAGTATGATGGGTGAATTAAACTTCTTTCTAGGACTCCAAATTAAAAAACTAGAAGATGGCATATTCTTTAACCAATCTAAATATATAAAAGATATGCTTAAGAAATTTGGTCTTGAAGATTCAAAACCAACTAAGCCACCCATGTCTTCGGACACTAAACTCACCAAGGATGAGGAAGGTGAATCGGTAGATAACACTAAATATAGAGGAATGATCGGTAGCTCACTCTATCTAATGGCTAGTAGACCCGACATTATGTTTAGTGTTTGTCTATGTGCTCGCTTTCAAGAAAATCCAAAGGTATCACACTTAGAAGCCTTGAAAAGGATATTTAGATACATTAAGGGAACCACATGTTTAGGATTATGGTATCCCAAAGGAACGGGTGTAGAAACTATAGTATATGCCGACTCGGATCATGCCGGTGACTATGTCGATAGAAAAAGTACAAGTGGTATTTGCACTTTCGTCGGACATTGTCTCACCTCATGTTTGCAAAGAAGCAAACGGCTTTAGCTATCTCAACTACTGAAGCCGAGTACGTCTCAGCCGGAAAAGCATGTCAACAAGATCTTTGGATGAAGCAAGCTCTCATGGATTACGGAATTCATCTCAACGATATCGTTATATTTTGTGACAACAAAGGAGCTATCGATCTCAAAGAAAATCCCGCTCAACATGCTCGCATTTAAGCATATTGAAATCCGTCATCACTTTCTTCGCGACAATGTTCAAAAAGGAAACATCTCAATTGAGAAAGTGTCCTCCGAAGACAACATTGCCGACATTCTAACTAAGCCTCTGAAACGAGAACCATTTAATCTTCTTAGACTTGGTTTGGGGTTAATGGAACCAAACATGTAGGTAAAACATAGCCTAAACCTTAGAACAAACAAAACAAAACAAATTTGTTTTGAACCTGCTACTGTACCCACGGTACCAAACGACAACAAAGACGGAACCAAAAATTTGGTGCCGTCTGGTCCGTGGTGACTACAGTTGCAAAAATGCTACCTACAAAACATCTTCTTCCTCACAACCCACTTTACCAAAATGTGTAAACATTAGACCTAACTAATTGTTGACATTTTCTCACCCACTAATCACTGGAGATAACATCATTGTAAGTATCCTAACTACATTTTATATCTTAATTCTGAGTCTAGGATTCTAATTTGTGCATAAATCATTACATGGGGTTTGTGTATATTCTTGTACAAAACATGGATTCAATTAGCAAAATGCATTACTAGTCATTGAAATTAGGAACTACATTATCATATTGCATAACAAATCATGTTTCCAACTAATCAAAAGATAATGACTATAAGGTTTTATTCAAATAACCAAACACCCCATGTCAAAAAAAAAATTGAAAAGCTTCTCACTTGTAGGAAAATAATTTTTCATTGTTAATACAAATAAAAACGTTAAATTTTCATCACTTGCATGCTCTTGAATACTAAAGGTATTGCATAACTAATATGCATTATCGGGTATATTCAAATGAAGCCACATTGAATTAGGAGCATTTGGGTTATCTCATGCCGTTTGCCAAACACCCCCACTAAAAACCATTTTATGCATAAAATGAGTCGAGATAACCGCAACTCTAAATCGTTTTCATATAGGCACAAACAAGAATCAAAAAGTTAAGTTTATTCTCATTTTTAACATGTAAATTCTTGCTCATAGGAATAACCATGGTAGCCGCAAGATTCTATGATCACAAGGATAACGTTAACTACATTCCCAAACATCACAAAACCAAAGGACTTTTTAAGGAACAAGTCGAAATCTTTAAGAATATAGAAACAAGGTACTTCCATGTGGGTAGAACCATTCACTCCCCTTTTGTCGACAACACCAATCTCCGTCAAGAACTAGCCGCTATTCAATTCGATTGTCTCCTTGACATCGAGAACCTATTTGTCCTAGGTTTGTGTTAGAGTTCTATGCTAGTGTCACCAGTTTCATTGATGAAGAAGATGAGTTTAGCCTTAGATTCAAGATTAATCAAAACGACTACACCATCTCCTTAACTCAATTTGCTCAAGTGCTAGGAATTCCCAACCGAGGGACATGTGTCTACTCAGATAAGTGGTCACTCACCATTCTTGATGCAATCAATGACCGCTCTCTTCCATACCAAACTCCTTTAGCGGATAAGGATGTCATCTGTGAGCGCCTATTTACCCCAAGGGGTGATACAACCCGTGTCACCCGAAAGGGAAAGGAGGTGAACCGAGATCCACATGGAATGGAGCTCAATGAACTTAAGCCCGAATTTAAGAAATGGGAGGAACTACTTAAAGCCAACGTCATTAGCACCATAGGGAATAGGGATCATATCAACGCTTGCCTTTGTCACATGCTCTACAACTTGTCCACCTGTCAACCATTCAATCTAGCCTACTACATTGCTAGGAGAATGATTGATATTCCAACTCAAGGATCGGTTGCTCTTCCTTACGGAATGCTTCTCACCCGTCTCTATAGAGCCTTTGCACCAATTCCACCAAGCCCAAAAGGGTTGAAGCTTGACTATGAGCTCATCCATCCAATCTTGTGCCCTTGAGTGACGAGCGAGTGGCTAAGACAAAAGGCAAAAGAGCAAAACCTCCAACTCCATCATCATCATCATCATCAAATAGCTCCGAGGATGGTCTTCCAAATTCTCGCCTTCCACCTCATGAGTATTATGCGTCTCTTCCTGAGATTGAGAATGAATCAGCGGAGTTCAAGTGCCTTGGTAGGATGATGAACAAGATTTACAAGAAGTTGGACAAGTGAATGTCCTTTTAAGGAGTGTTTGGAACAAGACATTAACTTTAATGTTTGATACAATTTGGTTGATTTTTATTTGTAGGATGATAATATAACTCAAAACAATGATGCATGCTAACAATCTCATGTAGGGGGATAACACAAGTGTGTTATCAAATTTTACCCATTTTCACTTTAATGTGAAAATCGCTAGCCCTTGGTCAAAATCTATGCTCCACTATGTTTGTGTATGTGTTATTTACTTTTCCTAACTAGAAATAATCAATGTCACATTAGCAAAATTTCAGGTTTCGGAAAAGTCTCCGACCCTTAAAAAATTATTCTGTGGAGTTTTCTGGTGTCCACGGATCGACGGCACCAAATTTTGGTACCGTCATTGTAAATTGGTACCGCCGCACACATGACAGCGGACCAAAGCGGCACCATTTTTTGGGTTCCGCCTATGTAAAATTTTGGTGTCGTGGATCCTACAAGTAAGTTTCTGAATTTCACTCATTTCGACATTCCAAATTACCATACATTGCTTGTAAGTTAATCTTAACTAGTTATTACCCATATTAGAACTAATATAACATACTTAGGAAAATAGGAAATCCATTTCCCACCAAAATTCAAAAATTTGAAAAATCCACCCAAGGAGCCCTTTTGCACAAAGGAAGGAACCAAAAATTTGGTTCCTTGCAATCCGTGCGTAATCTGATTGTTAGGATCTCACAATCATTAGAACACATTTATTGCAAATCTTTGCCTCTTCACTCCATCCTTCTTGTATGGATTGACTTGGGTGATATGACTAGCATTAAACCCACTTCAAAATCATTAGAAATCTCATCTCTTCTATGGTTTAACATCAAATCAAACACACTTCTCCATAATTCTCCATTCCTATAAATTAAGAGGTTTTACCATGATCATCTTCACACCTTCTCAATTCTCACCATCTACTAGCAAAAGCTTAAGTAAAAATGACAAAAACTTCACCATCAACCAAGCCTTGCAAGAAAACCGCTAGGATTAGCGTAAGACCTTGTTGCTTTGTCAACTTGAGCTCTTCCTCCGAGTCATCCCCACTAACCATCTCATCTCCCATAAGGGATGACACAATCCTCACTTTAGCTACTCCTACACCACCTCCACAATCACCCATTACCATCACTACTCCACCACCAACAAAGACTCCAAGCTCACCACCAACTCCCGTCCAAACATAAAAAACACCATCACTGTAACAATTCGCATTTTCGAGAATTTACTATTCACTTTTACTATTCACTTTCACTATTCATCCCGTAAAATTTTTATTTCACATTCTTGTAGGATAAATTATTTTAGTAATGACCTGAGAGTTCGACAATCGTTAGATCATTTTCGCAAAAGTTATTAAGAAAACATCGTCTTAAAGCGTCATTTTGGTCGGAACGCCATTTTAACATCCCGCGCATAACGAAAACCGTTTCTGATAATTTTACCCGCATCAGATAAATTTTTAGATCACTCATGATTAATTTGAGAATTTTTAAGATTCATTTTTATGTTACCAAATAAGCCCAGCGCAGTACGAAACTAAACTTACGTTTTAAACGATTCTACTTACATCCAGACTTAACGATTCCTACACTGTATTTCCTAAGATGATTAGGAACTTTTATATTTTTGGAAAAGTCAAACATATTTCCCTCCTCCTTTGACCATAAAGAAATTAACCTTGTACGTTCTACCTTTTTCTTAAATAGCGTAATTTTTAAACATCACAAATAACTGTTAAGTTATCCCACGTATGAAGAAAACCACATTTTTATATCTCATATCACTTTTAGACTAATTTTAGTCTAATCTAAATAAAATCACGGTCGTTTCCCTGAAATTTCGTTCTTTTCTGATAAACTGCGAATTACGCGTTTTTGACCCGTATTTCCAGCTTTAAACAGCGTTTTTGCACCCAATAAGACTTATTACCCATTTTATATTTTTAGATGGAGTATAATGATGAGTTTCATCATTCCTGCAAGTTTCATATTTTTACGATACCCGGTTTTACCTTTTATGGCTTCGGTTAGCATTTAACGGAACCAAAACTCACTCCGTAATCAAGATAATACCAAAACTATCCACCTAAGTCATCTTATCTCTATATGAACGAAATTAGGGAGGGGAGTCATCATTTTGGTGTCAAAATCCTAAGCATACTTTCTTTAGATCATTACATGTGTAAATTTAACCATGGTTAGTTTTTAACCCAATATATAGTTAACCATAATCTCTAGCCTATAAATACCAAGCAAATCACTTCATTTATTCTTGCACCACCCCTTCTTAACATCTAAAGTCCTAAACCTAAGGCATTTATTATAGATCTTGTAAGAACATTCATGTGTTCTCGAAGAAAACTAGCGTTTGATCTTCGTTCTTGGAAGTTTTCAAGAAAGAGTCGTTATAATCTTCAAATAACTTCAAGTCTCCAAAAAGACGTCGTTATAATCTTCTTTTCTTCTTCGGGTTCTCAAGAAGGCGTTGTTATAATCTTCTAATAGCCTTGGGTTTTCGAAAATTACAAATTCTACGTCGAAGCTCCGCTTATATTTCTTTTTCCATAATACTCAAGCATTCTATATTAAGGTAAGTATTTAAAAAATACAAACTTATTTAAATATTTATAAACTTTGCTAGTTTATTTATTGTATTCATAAACTCTAATTATATAATATAATCAAGTAATCAAAATACATGTTTTACGTATTGAGCACTACAATACTAGGGAACTTCATGTGAGGGGTTCATTTGGGTAAACGGATCGACGAGTTGCTGGATTTACGATTTAAAGTGTCCTAGCTCCTCGAACGCCATCGCATGACCTCGAATTATGATTGCCCGAACGGTAGTACGAGATATACAAACTAAAACCATTTCTATAAACAAACATACAAATACTACGTCATGATCAATATAATGGCATATATAGGCTCGTTCATGTTTTCTTAGGCATTATTCCGAACCTAAGAGTTGACATCATATTCTAGGTTATACGAAGAGACTTCCAGGCTTATCCATCGACTCCATTATACGTTGTGATATCATTTTTAAGGTGAGTTTTTATAGCCCCACTTTCTATTAATTGTTTACAAACTTTTGGGGGAGATACATGCTCAACTACTTGCTTTTACAAATACAAATACTCAAAATATTTACACTTTTATGCTACGCTATATTTTTTATACTTGATTGCATAATACTTGATTTCATTATACTTGATTGCATAAATACATGATTATGATATACATATTTGGGTAATTCTTGAATGCATTATACTTATTTGCGTTATTTAATTCAGTGGCTCCAAATTAAGTTGTTGGATGACCATTAATTTAGTGGCTCCAAATTAAGTTGTTGGAAGGCTATTAAATTAGATACATACACAAGTTGCTCCAAATTAAGTTGTTGGAAGACCATTAATTTAGTGGCTCGAAATTAAGTTGTTGGAAGGCTATTAAATTAGATACATCCCAAATTAAGTTGTTGGAAGACCCTTGTGGTGACATTTATACTTTTTACTACTATGATACATACATATATGATTGTGCAAACTATATTTTGGCAGTGGGTTGTGAACACACAAGTTGCAAGTTTTGTATGGGTGGAACTTGGAACTGAGTGGATTTACAATGCCTTTGCTGTGTGAACATTCTTTAAAGGCTTTTCAACTTATTCAAAACAAACTCTATGAACTCACCAACCATTGTGTTGACACTTTTTAGCATGTTTATCTCAGGTCTTAAGGCGATAGCTAGAGTTTGAAGCATAGAGTCGCACGACATATTTTGAAGACTTTATGCATTCGTATTTACCATTCGAAACATTTTGCAAACACTTATATATTATACTTTGGGACCTCATTGTTTGTAACTCTGATTTCATTAATCGAATGGTAACTTTTCAAAACGTCTTATTTAGAGGTCGTTTTCTATAACTTGTACTTTGTATTATGAAGTAGCACCCCAATGACACAATCTTCCGCTGCGATATTTTGGGGGTGTTACAGATTGGTATCAGAGAATTGGTTATAGAGAACTAGGTTGCATCTAGAGCCTAGACTATAACTACTATACCAGTTGAGACCTTCCTCCCTATCGCCTTGCACGCTTTAGACTTTTTCGTAATTTTAGCACCTAAGAGATTTCTATGAACCTGAATGAAACACCAAACATCATATGAGTCGATTAGTCCAAGCATTGCATAGTTACTCCTAAATTATACATAGCCCGATCACCTATGTCTAATTTAGGAAGAATCATGCAATGAAGGGAGTAGTAGTCTCATATGTAAGCAATTCGTAATCGAGCCAAATTTTCAAAAGATTTTATTCAAACCACTTGTTTTCGCTTTGATCCGAGTGACGCTTCTTGTTTGATGAGTTGCAAAGATCAAGCTAGAAACAAGTTGTTACTTAAACCGATTTAGCCTAATCGTATGACAGTTCTTGTTTGATGAGTTGTGGGATCAAGTAAAAATCGGTTACCTAAAAGTCTTTTGAGGGTTTTGCTCGAGAATGGGAAAGTTTGCCTCATCAAACCTAGCCATAAGAGAGTATGTCTTTAGAACGGGCAATAGTCGCGATAGTCACAAGAACGTACCTAAGTAGAAAAGAAACCCATATACATGAGCTTTGATGTAATCCCTTAGACTATGCACACTGTAAGTAGTGAACATCAACAGAACTTCGGGACGAAGTTCCTTTTAAGGGGTAGAGACTGTAACAATTCGCATTTTTGAGAATTTACTATTCACTTTTACTATTCACTTTCACTATTCATCCCGTAAAATTTTTATTTCACATTCTCGTAGGATAAATTATTTTAGTAATGACCTGAGAGTTCGACAATCGTTAGATCATTTTCGCAAAAGTTATTAAGAAAACATCGTCTTAAAGCGTCATTTTGGTCGGAACGCCATTTTAACATCCCGCGCATAACGAAAACCGTTTCTGATAATTTTACCCGCATCAGATAAATTTTTAGATTACTCATGATTAATTTGATAATTTTTAAGATTTATTTTTATGTTACCAAATAAGCCCAGCGCAGTACGAAACTAAACTTACGTTTTAAACGATTCTACTTACATCCAGACTTAACGATTCCTGCATTGTATTTCCTAAGACGATTAGGAACTTTTATATTTTTGGAAAAGTCAAACATATTTCCCTCCTCCTTTGACCATAAAGAAATTAACCTTGTACGTTCTACCTTTTTCTTAAATAGCGTAATTTTTAAAGTTCACAAATAACTGTTAAGTTATCCCACGTATGAAGCAACCACATTTTTACATCTCATATCACTTTTAGACTAATTTTAGTCTACTCTAAATAAAATCACGGTCGTTTCCCTGAAATTTCGTTCTTTTCTAATAAACTGCGAATTACGCGTTTTTGATCCGTATTTCCAGCTTTAAGCAGCGTTTTTGCACCAAATAAGACTTACTACCCATTTTATATTTTTAGATGGAGTATAATGATGAGTTTCATTATTCTTGCAAGTTTCATATTTTTACGATACCCGGTTTTACCTTTTATGGCTTCGGTTAGCATTTAACGGAACTAAAACTCACTCCGTAATCAAGATAATACCAAAACTATCCACCTAAGTCATCTTATCTCTATATGAACGAAATTAGGGAGGGGAGTCATCATTTTGGTGTCAAAATCCTAAGCATACTTTCTTTAGATCATTACATGTGTAAATTTAACCATGGTTAGTTTTTAACCCAATATATAGTTAACCATAATCTCTAGCCTATAAATACCAAGAAAACTAGCGTTTGATCTTCGTTCTTGGAAGTTTTCAAGAAAGAGTCGTTATAATCTTCAAATAACTTCAAGTCTCCAAAAAGACGTCGTTATAATCTTCTTTTCTTATTCGGGTTCTCAAGAAGGCGTTGTTATAATCTTCTAATAGCCTTGGGTTTTCGAAAATTACAAATTCTACGTCGAAGCTCCGCTTATATTTCTTTTTCCATAATACTAAAACATTCTATATTAAGGTAAGTATTTAAAAAATTCAAACTTATTTAAATACTTATAAACTTTGTTAGTTTATTTATTGTATTCATAAACTCTTATTATATAATATAATCAAGTAATCAAAATACTTGTTTTACGTATTGAGCACTACAACACTAGGGAACTTCATGTGAGGGGTTCATTTGGGTAAACGGATCGACGAGTTGCTGGATTTATGATTTAAAGTGTCCTAGCTCCTCGAACGCCATCGCATGACCTCCGAATTATGATGGCCGAACGGTAGTACGAGATATACAAACTAAAACCATTTCTATAAACAAACATACAAATACTACATCATGATCAATATAATGGCATATATAGGCTCGTTCATGTTTTCTTAGGCATTATTCGAACCTAAGAGTTGACATCATATTCTAGGTTATATGTAGAGACTTCGTGCTTATCCATCGACTCCGTATATCGCCAGATATCATTTTAAGGTGAGTTTTCATAGCACCACTTTCTATTAATTGTTTACAAACTTTTGGGGGAGATACATGCTCAACTACTTGCTTTTACAAATACAAATACTCAAAATATTTACACTTTTATGCTACGCTATACTTTTTATACTTGATTGCATAATACTTGATTTCATTATACTTGATTGCATAAATACATGATTATGATATACATATTTGGGTAATTCTTGAATGCATTATACTTATTTGCGTTATTCAATCTAGTGGCTCCAAATTAAGTTGTTAGATGACCATTAATTTAGTGGCTCCAAATTAAGTTGTTGGAAGGCTATTAAATTAGATACATACACAAGTGGCTCCAAATTAAGTTGTTGGAAGACATTAATTTAGTGGCTCGAAATTAAGTTGTTGGAAGGCTATTAAATTAGATACATCCCAAATTAAGTTGTTGGAAGACCCTTGAGGTGACATTTATACTTTTTACTACTATGATACATACATATATGATTGTGCAAACTATATTTTGGCAGTGGGTTGTGAACACACAGGTTGCAAGTTTTGTATGGGCGAAACTTGGAACTAAGTGGATTTACAATGCCTTTGCTGTGTGAACATTCTTTAAAGGCTTTTCAACTTATTCAAAACAAACTCTATGAACTCACCAACCATTGTGTTGACACTTTTTAGCATGTTTATCTCAGGTCTTAAGGCGATAGCTAGAGTTTGATGCATAGAGTCGCACGACATATTTTGAAGACTTTATGCATTCGTATTTACCATTCAAACATTTTGCAAACACGTTAATACAAATAAGCCAAATAAGTAAAAACGTTTATTTATATTTTACGATCTTCTAATGTTTTGTCGATAACAAACGTAAAATCATTTTAACGAAACAAATAGAATACGTAAATAGTTTGAGTTAATAGTTTCCTAACACACTTACGTTTTCACATAAAACACTAAAACAAGTATAAGTGATTTTATGATTTAGATACATATGTACAACAACTAGTGTTTACATATTGGGTTAGCATATACTTAAACTAAGTATACTAAAATGGGTAAAACATGTATATACTAAAATGGGTAAAACTAGCAAATGGTATTGACCCATAACCCATGGTTTTATATATACCACTTAACCAAGTTCATTGTATCCTTAAGATACATTGTATCTAGAAAGAAAACCATGGATCAACCCATAACCCATGACCCATAACCAAAAATACCCATGGGCAAGAGGAGCGTTCCACGGATCCCTGCTTTGTGCTAGCCGGATCCTTGTGGTAGGGATCCGTGGGATCCGGGAACAAGAGAGAATTTTCTCTATAAATAGAGAGCCATTTCTTCCTTTCTACTCACCACTTTACACACATACTTCCCAAGTATTATAACCTCTAACCTCATATCCAAGTGATCTATGTAGTTTGTCTTTTGTTTTGTGTGATCTTCTAGGTTCCTCTTAAAGGCGAGATCACCACTTCTTGAAGACGAGCAAGCTCAAGTCCATGAGTTGCCATGCTTCGTCATCATCAAGACAACTAAGGTTCTCTTGTTGATAGTTCTTCCTTTCTCCATAGATGTTGGGTTGAAGGCATTAGTGAAGAATGCCGAAAGTGTCAAGATGAAAGCATTAGTGAAAGGTGCTCATCGTCCGTGTCAAAGCATTAGTGAAGAATGCTAAAGGTGTCAAGACGAAGGCATTAGTGAAGGGTGCCAAGCGTTGTGTCAAAGGCATTAGTGAAGGATGCCAAGAATCAAATCAAGTCGCATTTGGGAAGAATGCCTAGGTCGTATAATCGATGAGGTGCATCGTTATACATATAAGTATTTGTTTATTTCCAAGGATGGTGATATCCTTGATGGTGTTGTAACAAGGAGTGGATCTCCTTGATATTAGGTGTTGTGTTGTGAAGGGTAGTAGTTCCTCCATAGTAATGGAACTAGGTGCTTAGCCTAGTACCTAATAAAGGGTAGGCGACGTTGTGATAGGATTAGTTCTCCTTGGTGTGAAAGAACTCGGTGGTTAGCCTAGCACCGTATAAAGGGTAGGCGACGTTGTGTTAGGTGTGGTTCGCCTTGGTGTGAAGGAACTCGGTATTTAGCTTTGTACCGGAAAAAGGTTAAGCGACGTTGTGAAGGCTTCTCCGCCATAAGGAGTTGGTGTAGTGCTTACGAACTCTCGAGTAGGTGACTCGGGGAGTGGAGTAGGGCAAGGAAGGTGTCCTTGTAGCCGAACCACTATAAATACTTGTGTCGTGGTGATGTGCTTCTTACTCTTTATCTTTCATTACACGTTTATATATCTATCTATCAACGTCCAACATAAACAACCAAATAGATTGACATAAGTCGATCTAAATATTTAAAAGGAAGTTTTAAATTGGTAAAACTATTCAACCCCCCTTCTAGTTTTCCACAATTGGCATCAGAGCTTCGTTACCAAGTTTCTTAAAGTATGTTGTACTTTAAAGACTTGATACGATCCGTGTATGTTTGAAAACTACAAAGAAGGATTTTTTTAAAAGTGTCATATTTCTTTTAAATCATTTTGTTGGACATTGATAGATCATTCTAACAATTTTTTTTTCAAGAAATCTTCATGCTAGAATCTCTCCAAAAATCTTCATCTCTATTCAAAGAATAATGAAGTCAACATTCAAGGAAGGATCTAAAAAGTAATCACAACTTACGTACACCAAGTACAAAGGATTACTTTAAAAGCTCATGAAGTATTTTTGGTATTACGCCAAACCAAGAAGCATAGAGGTATGTTTTACTTTTCATTAGATAGGTTACATGAGTTTAATTTATTTCATAGTTTTCTTTGTTTAAAAATTACTAGCATCGTAAGAAGTCTCTTTCGTCACTTTTCCGTCTTTTTCATCATCGGGAATAGTATTCCTCTTGATTCGTCAAACTAACGCCGTTGTCACATATGAACCCTCGATATGTGATTCATCAAAACCCGTCATCCATAAACAATCCTCATCTAATACCTCCAAACTATTTTTTAAGCTAGTTATAAGCCTAATATAAAAATAATGCCAAACAACCCTTTTTCTCGTCCACGATGGCGGATCCTCTAGTTGTACTAGCCGGATCCCAAATACAAGGGATCCGGGGGAACCGTGGAATAGAACTCAGCTATACGCTTTCAAAAAATCACCACTGATCTTTTTCCCTCTATTCACATAACACAAAAATGACTAAGCTACTGAATTCATCCTCATTGGCTTCCATACTCTCAAGTATTCCTTCCTAGAACACCATTGTAAGTAATTACATTAACTTGTTCTAATTTTCATCATCCTCATCCTAGGGTTTATGGTTTCTTAATTTCTAATCAATTAATTTTATTAGGGCTTTTAACAAAATCACATTGTGTTCACAACATTGTTAATACAAATCAAGACCATAAGCTCATCCCAACTAATTTTTCCTAATTGGAAAATTTGTATTTTTAGAACCAACCATGCCCAAAGCCACTCAACAAGATCATCATGACACCGTTCATTACCTTACTCATTACTATCGTAAAAGGGATTGACCAAACCGACCGTAAAATATTCAAAAGCCTTGTAAACGACTTATCCACGAAGGTCGTGTAGTCAAGGAATGTTTCCTTGAAGATACCGACATTCGTCAAGTTTTCTCGACAATCAACTTTGATTGTCTCCTTGACATAGATGAACAAATTTGTCCGGTCTTCATTTTTGAATTTTACAAAAGCTTTAGGATCATTAGAAACACCGACAATAGCATCTCAATCGCCTTCATCATCAACAAACAAAACTTTATTCTTCCTCTCAACACCTTTGCTCAAATTCTTCGCATTCCTTGTGAAGGAATTTGTATGTACTCTCAAGATTGGGCAATTAACGCTCAAAACCTTGCACTTGATCCTAAGCCTCTACAACACTCCTCTCGACAATCCCGAAACCATTCGAGATACTATCTTCAAAGTTAGGACCGACCAATCCCGTTACAACCGTAACAAAAGCTCATTCACCGTGATCCCTTTCAAATGGAACTTTTCAAATGCATCCCATGTTTAGAAAATGGGAAGAAATCCTTAGGAAAACGTCATTAGCCTAGTTGGACACAAAGATCATCCAAACGCATGTCTTGTGCAAATGATCTATTGTCTTACCCACCAAAGGCCATTCAATCTTGCCTATTACATGGTAAGGAGAATGGCTGGGGTATTCAAAGCTTCCAACATGGTACTTCTGTATGGTATGCTCCTAGCACGAGTTTGTAAGTATGTTGGTGCATTGAAACCATCTTATATCAACGATGATCATTACCTTTCCGATCACGTCATGGTACCTCTTACCAAACAACCCCCTAAATGGTTCATGGTCAATGGAAAGAAACTTGAAGCTCTCTCGGACTCCTCGGCTGGTGAAGAAGAAGAAGGTGAAGATGAAGAAGACGGCGACCCCATAGCAAACATTGAATTGGAACCCTTCGATTACTACGAACAACTTCCAACCATTCCAAATGAGACCGCAGAATTCAAACAATTGAGGGGCATGATTCAAAACCTCGCTTACAACCTCACTAAGCCGTCAAAAAGGAAAAGAAAGGATTGACGAAAGAGACAATAGGAATATGCATATTTTCTTTTATTTTATGTTTGGATGTTTACGTTTTAGCACTTTGGTTTATGGTAATTTGGATATTGTTACTTTATCATGTCATTATAAGTGGTTTTTTGTGATAACATGCGTGTTCTTATTGCTTTGTTTAAAGATTTATTAGTGTGTAAAATCTACACAACAATTTTGTGAAGATTCTGATCTGCAGATGCTGGATCCCTAGGATTAGCCTAGCCGGATCCTTCCCTTGAGGGAACCGTGGGATCCGTGACATCAGATCAGCAATACAACATGATTTACATCAAGATAGCTTTCTAGATAACATCACATTTTGCTAAACATATGATATTAGAACTCAAATAAGTCCACTTCAAAGATGAGAAAGGCTTAGACTCACTAAAAGCTTACATAAGATCTTAGTCAAATTGCCTCTGGATTTATCAACACATCAAAACTCACCATACTTCCGCTTCAATACTCACAAGTTGTTTCTCACCTTTCAAAACATTTAAGTGGACATATTGAACAATTTTGGGAAATTGTTTCTAGTCACTTTTATCTCAAAGTGGGTCAAAAATTAGTTTTTCAATTCTTGTAATTTTTAAGGAATTTTCAAATTTCACTTCAAGCTAAAATCTGATCTCTAGGATCATTTATTATGACTTGACACCACCAAAACTCTTAGTGTTATCCTTGGACATCCATTGGTAGTCATCTTGTCTCATCTCCTTTCCATAAGAAGCAATCATTTGCTATAACACTTATTACCCTTGATCATTCAAGTACCTTCTCATCTTAAACACTTAGGAGAACTGAAACACTCAAAATGAGATAGGCTTTAGCTCCTAGAAACCTCATTTCAAACCTGTCATAACTGCTGAGAGCCGGATCCCTAGGATTAGCCTAGCCGGATCCCTCAAAGGAGGGAACCGTGGGATCCGGGTGACAGTTTATGTCAAACATTGCTTAAAACAATCATTTCAACTCATCTTCCCAACTCAAACACTCCATCTCATCTTAAATGAGTTCCTAGATCAGTGAAACTCTGAACTTCAACCTTGTGCATGTTAATCATCACATTTCAAAGAATCTTAGTGGCCTAAGTCTTAAATGCACTTGCCAAGCTCTTCCCTTTATAAGCCATATTGCTAAGAACACTTTAGTCATCAAACACAAACACAATTATCAGCAATTACAACCATCTTCCTTAGTCTTTTCATCATGAGAAAAGCTCCTAGTGCTAACTCATCCACTCAAGAACCACCCAAGAAACTTGCTAGGATCATACACGAAGTTTCCTCAACCGAATCATCTCCGGTTAAGTCCACTAATGCTAGGATTTCTCCTACACCAAGGAAACCAATCAAACTAATCCCCAAGAAAATAGTTCCCACTAGGACTTCATCACCAAACTCTACCAAACCAAACATACCCTCCACAACTCAACCAACATCATTGGTGCCTAGAGCCACCTCACAATCATCTCCACATTCTCACAATGTAGAAGACTTACCTCCTTGGCCATCTCACCTTCCACCACTACCAACAAACTCACTTGAAAAGGTTGGGCAACAAAATCAAAATATTGAATCAACACTTGATCCAATGTCAAACTCTCTCATTCCCCAATAGTCCATTTTGGATTATGAGAAGACATCAAAGTCAACCACCCGACCACATGGAAGTTGATGCTTCTTTACCTCCACCTCAAACATTGTAGAGCCATCACTTAATGAGCCTCCACCAATTCCTCCTTCATTTGAAGATCCTCAACCCACTTCACTTGAACTTCCACTTCAAGAAATTCAAAACCATGACAAGGATTGCTATCATTGTAAACATGTTGAAAGGTTGATACATGAACTACGTGAAGAGCAACGTTTCATGTTTTATCACCTCCTCGAACGTTTCGAAGAGGTCAACAAGCCTAAACTACAATGAGCATCATAAGTCACAAGCTCAAACTTATAATGTTTAGGAAAACTTATCTCATCCTTGATCATCATTAAGCTTTTAGTTGAATCTAGAGTTTGGGTAACTCATTAGCATTAGTAGCACTTGTATGGCTAGTTCATTCTCTTAGTTTTAGAGATTTGGTTGATCATCTCTTGTTTTTATTGAATGAATATCTATATGCCATAATTGTTATGTGCTTTGTGTTTTGTGCTTGATATATCATATACTACTTCACATCTTCATTAGCATTGATTGAAACACTCATTGTTGAAGAAATTGTCAACAGACAGTAGGATCCTCCAAATGCCTAGACGGATCCCTCCAAGAAGGGAACCGTGGGATCCGTGGTACGAAGCACAAATTTCTACTAACTTGAGTTTATTTGCAGGAAATTATGCACTATACTCTTGTTTTCTAACCTTTACTTTGTAGATTTTCAAAATACATATGAAGATTTTGACACCATAAAGCTAGGGGAGCTTTGTGTCAAACGAAATTGCAAAAACATTTGCAACTTAATCCGATTTTGGACTATACTTCATGACACCCCATTGCAACTTTGCAATCTTCAAGGGGGAGCACGTTTTCGTCACTTTGACGAACCATTTGCAAACATATTTGCAAACACAATTAGTTTATTTTACGTCATGTCCTTGACGCCTCTCAAAGGGATGGACTCGTCAAGGGGAGTTAAGACGAGTACCATTCCCGCACTTGCTCTCTTTACATTTTTACATATTTTTCTTATAAAAATTGTGTTAGTTTCTTTTAACACTTTTGTTTCGACAAAAGGGGAGAAGAAAGTAAAACTACTAATTCAAACTTTTACAATTTTAGTTTTTCCTTAAAATAATTTTATGTTTTGTCATCAACAAAAGGGGAGATTGTTAATACAAATAAGCCGTAAAACGTTTATTTATATTTTACGATCTTCTAATGTTTTGTCGATAACAAACGTAAAATCATTTTAACGAAACAAATAGAATACGTAAATAGTTTGAGTTAATAGTTTCCTAACACACTTACGTTTTCACATAAAACACTAAAACAAGTATAAGTGATTTTATGATTTAGATACATATGTACAACAACTAGTGTTTACATATTGGGTTAGCATATACTTAAACTAAGTATACTAAAATGGGTAAAAACATGTATATACTAAAATGGGTAAAAACTAGCAAATGGTATTGACCCATAACCCATGGTTTTATATATACCACTTAACCAAGTTCATTGTATCCTTAAGATACATTGTATCTAGAAAGAAAACCATGGATCAACCCATAACCCATGACCCATGACCCATAACCAAAAATACCCATGGGCAAAGAGGAGCGTTCCACGGATCCCTGGCTTTGTGCTAGCCGGATCCCTTGTGGTAGGGATCCGTGGGATCCGGGGAACAGTAGAGAATTTCCTCTATAAATAGAGAGCCATTTCTTCCTTTCTACTCACCACTTTACACACATACTTCCCAAGTATTATAACCCTCTAACCTCAGATCCAAGTGATCTATGTAGTTTGTCTTTTGTTTTTGTGTGATCTTCTAGGTTCCTCTTAAAGGCGAGATCACCACTTCTTGAAGACGAGCAAGCTCAAGTCCATGAGTTGCCATGCTTCGTCATCATCAAGACAACTAAGGTTCTCTTGTTGATAGTTCTTTCTTTCTCCATAGATGTTGGGTTGAAGGCATTAGTGAAGAATGCCGAAAGTGTCAAGATGAAAGCATTAGTGAAAGGTGCTCATCATCCGTGTCAAAGCATTAGTGAAGAATGCTAAAGGTGTCAAGACGAAGGCATTAGTGAAGGGTGCCAAGCGTTGTGTCAAAGGCATTAGTGAAGGATGCCAAGAATCAAATCAAGTCGCATTTGGGAAGAATGCCTAGGTCGTATAATCGATGAGGTGCATCGTTATACATATAAGTATTTGTTTATTTCCAAGGATGGTGATATCCTTGATGGTGTTGTAACAAGGAGTGGATCTCCTTGATATTAGGTGTTGTGTTGTGAAGGGTAGTAGTTCCTCCATAGTAATGGAACTAGGTGCTTAGCCTAGTACCTAATAAAGGGTAGGCGACGTTGTGATAGGATTAGTTCTCCTTGGTGTGAAAGAACTCGGTGGTTAGCCTAGCACCGTATAAAGGGTAGGCGACGTTGTGTTAGGTGTGGTTCGCCTTGGTGTGAAGGAACTCGATATTTAGCTTTGTACCGAAAAAGGTTAAGCGACGTTGTGAAGGCTTCTCCGCCATAAGGAGTTGGTGTAGTGCTTACGAACTCTCGAGTAGGTGACTCGGGAGTGGAGTAGGGCAAGGAAGGTGTCCTTGTAGCTTAACCACTATAAATACTTGTGTCGTGGTGATGTGCTTCTTACTCTTTATCTTTCATTACACGTTTATATATCTATCTATCAACGTCCAACATAAACAACCAAATAGATTGACATAAGTCGATCTAAATATTTAAAAGGAAGTTTTAAATTGGTAAAACTATTCAACCCCCTTCTAGTTTTCCACATTGTGCATCAAACCTTTCTTGAACTAATTTCCATAATTTGTCAAGATCATCTCTGTCAAAAGCTTTTATGAGATCTTCAAATTGAATGAATGAGAAATTTGCACCTCCTAGCCTTGTGATCTTCCATGTTGGAGCAAAATTGCTAGCAGTATAAACCTCCCAGTCAATGATAGGATGTCTGACTTGCAGTGGTTCTGGATAAAAATCTTCTTCTTCTATCACAATCATTCCAGTCAGTTGTTCATCAGTGAATTTCTCAGTAGAAACTTCTTGTTCTTCAATAATCTTTGTCTTCTTAACAGTTTGAGAATCACTTTCTTTGGCCTTTCTCTTCAATCCAGGAAACCTTCTTGCTTCTTCTTCAGAACCCATTGAAACAAAATCTTTATCTTGTCTTTGAACTTTGTAGTAGATACCTTTAACTTGATTATCAGGCATTCCTTTAAATTGATGCTTTTTCCAACCACCAACATTGCAACAGTAAGTCTTCATGTATGAGATAATTTGTGCCTTGGTTGGTTGCCTTGGTTTCTTTTGACCCTTTCTGACTGTACTAACCACATCTTCAAGTGCTTGATTATTCTTCATTTGGATAAAATCCTTCAACTGAGTAGTTCTTTGATCTTCAGTTAAGGACATATCAGCAAGTAGGTCAATTGCCTTCTTCTTGACTTCTGGATTGTTAGCAATCAAGAACTCAATATCTTCTTCAGTAGGCACATAGCTGAACTCTGGAGTCTTCTCTCTTAATATTGTAGGTTGAACAGTGGAAAGAGAATCTTGATCTTCCATTCTATCCAATCTTTTAGCCTCCATAAAGCTTACAACTTCCAATCCTTTAAGCTTTTTCTTTTCAGCAACTTGTTCTTCAGTAATCATCCTTGCAACTTCTTCATCAAGAGCAATCTGAACATGTTCTTTCTTTGAAATCTTTCTTCTTGTTTGCTCCTTGCTTTGCATAACAGCTTTACCTTTATCTTTCTCCTGCTTATCAATTTCTTCACTTGCGTGATAACATTATGTTCATCGGTGGTAATATTTGGCTCTGCGGTGAAAATTGGATCGATGGTAAAATCATTGCGATCGAAAATATCTTGCTCTAGTTGCTCTTCTTGAGTATCGCCTTCCTCTGCACCTTTACTAGAAACACCTTCATCTTCAAAATCAATTTTCCTCCCCGAGTTTCAAATTTGTTTTCCTCCCTGTTTGGGAGAATTACCCAAATCTTGATCAAAATCAGCTGAATCACCATTATTAGGTGAGTATGAAGATGAGATCACCAACTTTGCAGTTTTCCTTTGCATTTTCAACCCCTACAATTCTTCCTTCAAGGTCTGAATCTCCTCTTTTAAGTATTTAATATCCTTGGCATGCTGCTTATTGACATGTGCCAGGTCCTTTTGTAGAGATTCAACCTGCTTGGCTAATTTGGTACACAAAACCATCAATTCCATTTGTTGCCCACTGCCCTCATCACTTCCAACTGTATGACCTGTTGGGAGAGGTGAATCATGGGGCAAAGGCTCAGAGTCCTCCCTAGTTGGACTAGGTTGAAGTCTAGAACCACCACTGCTTGTTCCTAGACCAAAAGGTTCAGAAACATGCTATGTTGTCATGAAAGAAGGTGGCTGTTTGCTCCTCCTCTCATAGGTGTGAGAAACAGGTGGAGTATAGTCAATGTTTGGAACAGAGATTATGGGTGTCATTTGTTCAGTTGTAATCTTTGCAAGCATTTGAGGAAAGAGAGGTGTAAAAATCATGTTGCCATCTTTTTTCATGTTTTGAAAAACTTTAGGCTTGAGACAACTGATTTTATAAACATTAGTATGGGGTTGCAGTTGAAACTCATTTAGCACTGCTTGCACAAACCTTGGATACATTAAAAAAAATTTGAACTCTTTACATTGCCAGTCATACTTGTAAAAATAGATTTTGACCGGTCAAAAATCTTATCAGTGGCTAGACAAACCAAAGGGTAAGCCATGGTTGAACTAAATTGCTCATAAGATGTTTTCTTTGGACTGAGACAATGTAAAAGAGTGTGTATCAAAATCTCCATTGGGGACAAAACCACTCTTTTGAAAGTAGCCTTTTATCGGTGGTATCAAACCCCATGGATGATAAATTTCATGTATTTCGGCATAGGTAATGTGATGATACCATTGAGATCATCCAATTGGAGAACTCTCCTCAAGGATGCCTCAAGAACATCAATAGTTACCCCATACAGTGGCTCTTAGAGCATCCATCGTTTCATGTGTATCTCTATTCTCAAGTGTTATGGACCGAGCGAAGTCCAAAACTGCTTGATTTGAGAGATATAGATTGTGGGTTTTAAAAGCAAAGCATACCTTATATGGGTAGTATTGAGAAAGTCCACAATCGATGAAAACAGGCCACTCTTCTCGTTTGACTTTTGTAGGTAGGCCACTTGGTTGTGCTCATCTGCAAATTTTAATGGTGCCATAGAAACGTTTGATGAAAAAAGATATTATGTCAGTAATAATTGAAGGAATAACTAGCCAATTGAGATAAAAAGATATATAGATGTAGGGTTGAAGAGTATAGTGCAAGAAAAATTATCTAATAAAAGTATTTATCTTTAGAGTATAAATATTAAATAGGAAAGTAGAAAATTTTCTAGAAGTTATCCTATATATATGGAAAGAAATTTGTATTCTACAATGGCTAGTAAAAATTTTGTTACTGACACAACAGTTGTAACGGCTAGAACAACAGTGGTAAAATAACACTGTCGATGGAAACGTGAACTAGCGGTGGGTAATTTTCACAAAAATTTCAAAGAGCGATGGTAAAATAAAAACATATTAAAATGGTCTGCTCTTATCATAGTTTTTAGCAAACTACCAGCTATCAACGGATTTGATATGTCTTTACCATGAGCCGTTTGCTATGGACTAGCCAACTCTTAATCATGAAGAATATGGTGAGCTGATAACCATATAGTTTTTGGTAAACTATCAACCATGAACGGATTTGTCAAGTCTTTACCAATAGCCATTTGCTCTGGACTAGTTAATTCTTATGTGGATTAGACATGGTAAATCAATAACCATTTGTTGTGTATCTCAGTTATACACCTTTTAAGATCAACTCCCATCTTTGCTGCATAAAGGTGAAGCAACAAAACAACCAAAAATATACAAACTTATACCACAATATTAGTACCCAGAAACTTCCACTCAACACCAAAGACAAATTGGCACAAAAAGTTTATGCATTCAGCATTCCAATACTTGTTACCAAGTACTGAAATCTACCCACATCAAGTCATTTTGTTAATAAATCAGCATAGTTGTCATCAGTATGAATTTTGACAACTTGAATTAGTCCCTTTTCATAACAGTCTCTTATGAAATGGTGTCTAATTTCAATATGTTTAGTCTTTGTGTGTTGAACTGGATTCTTGATAATGCAAATGGTACTGCTATTGTCAATATGAATGATGGTATTCATGAAATTTTTTGATCCCATTTGAGCAAACGATCTAATATAGAAACTGACTTGTAACAAAAACTTATTAAGTATTACGCGGAATTTAACACTTAATCTTAAGAAGAAGAACAATAAACATTCAACACCTCAATATTATTGATAATACTGAATACTCTTACAAGATTAGGGTTTTGCAACCTTGAAGTGTATCGACCTTAGATATAAAACATACGATATCTAATCTAACCTAGGATCTCCTTTTATAGGCTAAGAAGTCCTATACATTATACAATACGTAACCTACAAGATAAATATCTTTTCCATATTTATCTAATACATAATATCAAACCGACTATACAAGACTAGCAGTGATTACATATCAATATCAGTGGTTACATTCTTCTACTAGCCGCGGTTTGTCTTCATCCGTGGTTACATCCTTCTGTCCGTGGTTATATTAAGCTTGTCCGTGGTTCCAGTACTTAGAGTAATTCTTGATCCAAGGAACCTAAAACCCAACAATCCTCCCCTAAACTTGATACATTCCAACAGAATTCTCAAGTTTCCTTTAAGCTCAAAACATCTGAATTAGAGGATGTAGTCAAACACTTACTAGATTTAAGAATTTTCTCATACTTCAGAAACAAATTGTAAGCTTGACCGTCATAGGGTAACAACATCTTGATAATACCAGGCTTCAACATCTGAGCAATAATTCTTGGATGCTTATTCAGTTGAGGATAATCACCTTCGACAAGCATATGAATAACCTTTCCAGAAACAGTTAAAACATGAACTCTACAAGTTTGATATAAAAACCATCTTGTAACATGACCATTGTAGAGTCCTTGCCATTCAGGTTCATCATGAGTAGGTCCAAATAAAATTTTCAAATGATGATAAACCAGTCTCTCATGATAATCATTTGGATGTACTTCACCAAACTTATTTTTGTAAAGTATCCAAAGATTCATCAAATCATCTCTATCAAAATACTGAAGCATCTGCGAAAATTTATTATACTCAAATACTTCATTGTTGAGTCTTTGAATTTTCCACACTCCTTCACTTCCAACTTTAAGCTTAAACTCATAAGAAATGATTTGATTTACATCTTCAACAACTTTCAATCTTTTAGAATCAGATGTTTCCTGAACCTCAGATTTTCTCTTTCTTTTACTTTGAATCCACTCTTCATCCTTTTTAATCCACTCTTCTTCCTTTTTAGAATTCATTGGACAGAAATCATCATGATTAATTCTCATACATCTCTCATAAATATCAAAAATTCTTTCAAATGAACACCTACTAAGATTATCAGAAACATGTATGCATGAATTCTTAATAATCTTCATCAATACATTCCTCATCTGAGCAATTGAAGGAGGTTTCTTTCTTACAACTTGCTTCTTTTCTTTACTGACCTTCCTTGCCAATGTACCCAAAAGTCTAGCTTTTTCCTCATCATCCAACAAAACCCATTCTTGTGCAGTATACTCATCACTTATTAATTCAGAAGCTTCAAGATAGTTTTGTGATTCATACCATGTAGCTAACCATCTCTGACTAGCTTCCTCTTCATCTTGCTTTCTTTTCACTAAAGCTGCTTGATCCTCAACTACAATACTTTTAGCATACTCTGCATCATAAGCTTATTGTTCTCGCTTTATTTTTAAACTTCACTGCATCGCAACCTCTTTACCTTTCCCAACATCGATTGAACCACTTTCTTCTTCAAAGGTTCACCAATAACTAAACTTTTAACTCGGGTTTGGTTGCGATGGTGACAGATAGAACAGGTGCAATGACAGGTGTAGATATAGATGAGGTTTTGCTTAGATTTATCAAGGTACTTGCAGCTTCTTTCTCAACTTCTTTAGACTTAGGTGGTGATTCATAGAGAGTTGTGACAATAGTGGAAGTGGTTATGATAGCAGTGGGTATAACAGTAGTAGGTAGAATTGTAGTGGGTATAATTGTCATGTTTGAAACTTCAACAGTGATTTCAAGAGTACTAACCGTGGTTTCAGACATTCCATCAGTGTTTGCATCCTGCACTACATCTTCTACAACATTCTTCACATTTTCAAGAACTGCCTCATTCCCATCTTTATCAGATACCAAAAATTCTTGATCTCCACTATCTTCTTCCATAGAGCCATCAGCAGCCTCCCCTGAATTTATGCCATCACTCCTCCCCTGTTTGGATACATCCTCCATATTCAGAGATGAAGAGGAGTCCACCTTCTTTGTCTTTCTTCTCATAGCTTTCAAAACAAAGAACCCTGTGTCTCCTTACTTTTCCAAAACCAACACTCTATGCTTCAATCTCCTAATATCCTTTCCTCGAAACACGTCCAACTTCAGAGACCGAAATTGTATTCTCCATTTTAGCACACTTAGCCGTCAATTCATTTAAACGTTCAAGAATATCCTCCCACTTCGACTGCGTTAAGCGGTGCGAGAGGTGGTTCATTGGAAAAGTCATCATGTACAAACTCGAAATCCGTGAATTCGGTTTCATGTTCCAATCTATCCTCATCACTTGAAATGTGTTAATCGCTCCGAGAGGTGAATCCTTGGATATAGTAAACATAGCATCGACCTTGCCCGATCATCTATGCACCATAGCGACCGGTTGGCTAGGGATTACGATGAGTGTCCTTTACTCATCATTTTACCCATCTAAGACCACAAAACGTCTAAAACACGGAAATATAACCAATTATACTGCAGATATCCTTGAATGTGTTTTATGTGTTTCGGTACAAAGGATCGAAACAGGCAAAAGCAGATGAAATGAGCTCGGATTGGAAACGTGCTTTGCAGATGGAGCCGGAAGCGGATTTTCTGCATTTTCAGAGCCCGGGATACACATTTGGGAGTGAGCTTGGGGAATCAGACTTAAAACCTAACCCTAAAACCCAAATTTCCATTTCACCTTTCAACCGAACCCAAATAATCGTTTTACCCGTCACCAAAAAAAATCCAAATTCATATTTCATTCCCCTAAACCTTATTTTTATTTAAAACCAATTATTTTTCAAAAACCAATTTTTATTGAAAATATTTTCTCTTAAAAAAAAAAAAAAAAAAGAAAAAAAAAATTGTTTTTAAACTAAAAACACAAAAATACACTTTTAGTTTTTAAAACAAAATACAAAAAAATAACTAATCCCCTTTTTAAACCTTTTACCTTAAAATCCCATATGAACCCCTCCTCTTAACACTTGAACCCCTCAACCTTGTGAACCTCTTCTCCCTTTTACCCAAAACAGAAAAAAAAACATACCCTGCTTCCATGTTTACCCGCCAAAACACAACACCTCTAACCCTTGTCTTCTACCTCCTGTCCCTCTCACCAACTGGTCCCCAAGCTTATTCTCAAGCCCCACAGCCCACATGGGCTCAGTGCCACTTTGGCAATCCCAAACTTCCCCATTGGACAATACAAAAGGACGGCTAAGATTGTATCCTTGGGCTCCAAGATGAATGAATGGTTGAGATTATACTCAAGAAAGCACAAGATGGCTCATTCCTCTCATTTGTCTCACACAAGAAACACAACAGAGGAAGACAAGGACTGAAGATACTTTTAGTTTTAGTATAAATAGAACCGTAGTGAACTTGTAATAACTTGTCTAGAATTCTTGTTCTAGTCCATATTTACTTCTGTCTTTTAATTTTATGTAATGTTTTAATGTAATTTCAATTGCAAGTTTATCTCAGTTTTCAATTCAGTCTTGTACTTTTACTCAAAATTTATGCAGTTTTAATGTTCTTCATTTTTTGTCTATCTTGAATGCTTGCTTCTACGTTGATGTTAAAAGTGATTGATAGGTTTGTTAAAGCTTATTTGAGCTTGTGTTAAGTTTGCTAATCGCTTTATTAAAAGTTTCACATCCCAAAATCAATTCATCGTCCTTTAAGGGTGTTTGGATTTGCGTTATTAGGGTCAAAACCATTTTTGACCCATGTTGGGTCTAAAAACAGTTTTAGTTAAATGTTCACTCATTTTTATTCTAACATTCTCAAGGAATTTGATAGTTATTTTTGTTAATGCATAAATCTAATCTGCTGTCCATCTAGTCCTCAAATAGCCCACTTTCTACGGCTCATTTTATGCTTATTTCAAGCTTCAAGTTTGCTCCACTTTGTTTTTTCTTGATCTTAGCTATATGGATTTTAAGTAGGTTATCTTGTTTAGGATTTTGTAGGATGTTTAATTGCTTATTTTTTGTGCTTTCTTTTCCCCCATGGCTGCCTTACTGCTGCAGCAAACAGCAGCTAAGAGTAGCCCTTTATTGTTTCATTAAGCTTATCTAGTGCTTACTTTAGGTCCCTTTATGCTTATTTAGGTAAGGTAGTTTAGGTTTGCTTTATTGATAGCTTACTAGGATAGCTTATGCTAGGCTTTTGCTGCCTAATAAGTTGAGTAGGAGTGTTTGGACTTGCTTAACTGTCCCTTAATCTCAGCTTATTTTCTCTTTTTCATTGCTTATTTCAGTGTCCCTTTAATGCTTTTAGATAATTTAGTGCTTATTAGATTAGTATCCATTATTGTTAGCTTATCTTAATGATTCTTGTAGCTTTAGGTAGCCCTTTTCTTTAGCAGCCCCCAAACCAAACTAACCCATCCATTTCATTTTTTTATGACTGCTGGTGCATAAGCTGTTTACAGCTTAATTTAAGCTTTACTAAAAGTTTATTTTTTTTTATCAAAAAGTCTTACTTTGTCCTTATAAATCAGTTGCCAAAAGAAAAAAATCCAAAAACAATAAGTTGTAAAACAGTAGACGCTAGGATTCAACCCCCTGACCTCGAAGCAAACAAAGACACAATATCACTCCCACTAACCATCTGCTCTAAGTGTTTCTTGCGTCAAATTAGTTTCTTTTAATTCCTTTAACCACGAAATTTCTATTTAGCTTATACTTAACAGTTTAGCTTGTATCAGCTTATGCCTTTATGTTTTTTTTTAAAGTTTTCATTTTTCCTAAGATTAGTTTCATTCAAAGTAATTTTCATAAAATTTTAATAATTTTCCAAAAAGTTTTAATATTTTTAATAATTAGTTTTTACGTTTTTAGTTTTTAATTCATAATAAATAATTTAAAAGTCGAAAAAAATACCCGGCTTTTTCCTTAAATTATTTTTAGTAGTTTAGAGCGTAAGAAAATTAGTTTCACATCCTTAGGCCTTAAATTGCATTATTTTCACTTTTGGAGCTCGGGATTAGCCCGGGTTTTCACGTTTTCGCATATTATCACTCTAGGACTTAGTTTAGCTTAATTTTATTGTTTCATTTGCTTAGTAGTAGTTAATTTATCATTTACTTTGTTCCCCCTAGCCTTAATTACTTTCCCGTTAATTAATTTGTAGAAAACGTAAACAATCAAATCTCGAACTATTCAAGCATTTTAATAACAAACCTCAAACGTCACCGTCAATTCACACCTCGTTGGGAAACGACCCGGGTAATCACTTGCCCGGTATCACTTATCGAGTATTCGAGGGTTTTGCGTGTCGACCTTTTTCCTAAACGGTCGATTCGTTGATTCTTGCGTATCACGTATATTTGGTATATTTCTACTATATCAGATTCCTCCACCTGTGTTAAGTTCCGAGGAACTCTCCACATTAGAAGTTGCCAATGGTTGGGTCTTATTTATGTTTCCACTATCCTGACCTGCATCTAAGCATGAATCAGTAGTGGAAGCCCTTCCAATCATGTCACCTCCACTCCATGTGACAGCCTCATTAACAACACCACTAACACTAGCCTGAGGTAGCTTAGTGCCCTTTTGTCTCCTAGTCCATACTATAGGTGTAACAGTGGTTTGGGTATGACTATCAGTGGATTGAGGTGTACTAGCAGTGAATACAGTGACAATAGGTTGAGACACAAGACCTTCATCAAACTCAGGATCAACAGACAAAGTAAGCATGTGAGGAAATAAAGGAACATCTCTAATTTGTACATTCATGGTCGATTCCTCATATGAGTAAAACCTTAGGAAGCATATGATGTACTTCATACTCCTAGTATGTTCAACGTGTTCCTCTATGTGATGTTCCACAATCAGTTGAACAAACCTAGGATACAAATAGTATTTACCCTTCTTCCTAATGTTTTGTACTAACCCCTCATAAATCATCCTAGACCAATTAAACTTCCTTCCACCAGATAAACAAATAATAGTAGTAGCAATTTTTGAAGGAAAGTCATTAAAGCACGTGGTCTTGTTACTTATACACATCAACAAGGTGTGAATCAAAACTTCCATTGTTGTGAAAACAAACTCTTAAAGAATTGTACCTTTTACCCCCGTGTGTATATCCTAATCTCTAAACCAAAGAACAATCTCAACATCTGAAAGATTATCAACACCATCAACATCATCAAACTTCAAAACTTCCCTAATGATTTCCTCAGTAACAGAAATGGCATGCTCATCCACAGCAGAACTAAACACCTCCACACCATCAACCTCTTCAAGTGTAGCATTCCTCTAGAATTGATGTATGTAGGCTTTAAGAATGGTGGGTTTAACTGTTAAAGCATAGTGAATGGGACTGTGAACTAGGAAATCGATCATTTGATGAAACCCTTCAGATCGAGCATTCTTGGTGAGGATAGCAACTAGGTTATGTGAAGTGGAATACTTTTCAGCCATTGTGATTAATAATGAGTATAAAGTGGGTTTGTGAATTTTGCAAATAAAGTGATTAGGGTTAAGGTTGAGCGCCAATTGGAAGTGGTTTGAGAATCAAATAAATGATCCGTCCGTGATTTGGGGAGAGTGATATAGGTTTGCCAATGTTACCGAACAGCCCCTATAATATCCAAAACTAAGCACCATGCTATCCGCGGTTCCAGAACTGCTATCCGCGGTTGAAACATACCATCAGCGGATACATTGGATCACTTCTTCCAAATAACCAAGAGATATAGCAAGTAAATATGTGTCACAATAAGTAAGATCTCACAAAAATATGAAGGATTACACACATTTTTTTTTTCTTTTTTTTTAACTAACACAAGCAGCTAACACACCAGCTCCTTATGCACACAAATCCTTCATACCTGCAAGACAAAAACACAAAACCAACACGTAGAATAAGGTTATTGTTTTAGTGGTTAGTAAGAGCAAGTGGTTCCAAAAGACCTATCCGTGGTTTGAACAGTAAGTCAATATGGTCAACTTCTAGAACTAATATCACCAACGCCCAAAAACTCATTAACTCCCCAACCACATTTAACCTGCCCCTTATTTACTTCCATAACCCTAAACTCCACTTATAAAAAGAACCCAAATCTTACATAACGCACACACCAATCAATATCAAAACCCTAATTGCTTCAAAGTCTCCAATCAACTGCAATCACAATGTGGAACCCTAGTTGGAATAAACCAGAAGTAGTTAATCTAACATCCTCCTCATCCTCATCATCATCTTCATCATGAAGTGAAGATGGTAACCCATGGCAGTTCTACTATCCTCCACAAGAACCAAGACCATTAAAATCCCCATTTCTTCCATCATCTGAAGATGATAGTGTGGTGAATCCAAGTGATGCATCTGAGGACTCTGATGACTCCTCAGAGAAGATAACTGTCACACGCCCAAATTACCTGTTTTGCAGCGGAATGGAATTCCTGGGGATTGACTGTCATAGCATCACAATCACAGTTATATTGAACGACCTAAAGTGTCGTTTGGAAAATACATCGCTTGATTTAATAAAATAGTCAGAGTTTACAAAGTGTAGGTCCCAAATGAAAATCATCATGTGCGGAAATAAATTTGTTACAAGTCAAACGATGTTTTTAAAGAGTATAAATCCCATGTGAGACGCGTCATCACCGCAACTCTATGATATGTTCACATGCATGCCATGAAGTGAATGCCTTAGTTACCTGAAAATACATTGCTAAAAGTGTCAACACAAAGGTTGAGTGAGTTCATAGAGTTTATGTAAATGTTCAATACGACTACCACAAGTATAAATTATGTATGAAAAATATGTCACAAAAATGGTACAATTGCTTAAGCACATGACACCGAAGCTTGACTGATGTTCGCCCCAACAGAGTGTTTTGCCAAACAACTCAATTAGTGATAATGAAATGAAATGCATCCGTCCGGTTGGAATCCACCAACCCGGATGGAGGTGTCACCCTCGATAGATCTATCCACCTTGGTATCGTAATAAAAATGATGTGCAATGTATTCTCCCCCGTAGGTTTGAAATAATGTAAAAACTTGATTAAATCGGGGCTATGAAAACTCACCTGTTGCAATGATTATGGTGATATAATGGCAATACTGAAATGAGGCGCAACCTCTGATCGTGACCTATTATGAATGATATGTTCTAATGTAAATCATGAAACAATGTCGCATGCAATCCATATGTAATCTATACCACTTGTATGCGTTTTGAAAATAGAATTTATCGTCAAAATATATGTTTATGACATCTCGTCATGTTTATAAAATACTTTACAAGTATATACGTTGAATCAACATCCTCGATAGTCGTTTTGTGATTTATTATGAAATTATAACCTTCGTCGTAAGATAACATCATTGAAAATTTCATGAAAGTGACTAAAACGGCCTCGAAAAGCTAGTCGTAAAATGGTGCACGTCGAGTGTTAGGAAACGAACTCAACGGTTTTAGGAAGCTTGTATCATTATCTCAAAGTTTTAGTGTTTAAGTTTCCATCCTAGAGGTCTCGATCACAAAGAAAAATATAGGTTAAGTATGGTACTTTAGTCCAAAATATCGTTTAAGGGTGGTTTTCGGCCAAGTTTGAGTGACCGTATTTAATTCATTACAACTCCGCTAGACAAACGGTCGGACATTTTGGAGAATATACTTGGCGAACTTACTTTTACTAGAAGACATCACTTTATAAAAAGTTCTACATCAATGTTAAAAACGACCTTCAATATGGTCACTTGTTTGCCGTAATACTTGTCTATTAGAATTATAATAGTTTTTCTTATATAATAAAGTTACGGCAACTTTGTGTAAACGTGTGTAATTTAATCGTTACAAACCGCTTTTCACGTTTTATATGTCCTCGAATCGTGATAATATATACTAATATATTTTTGATAAGTCGACACATTTTATAACGCTTAAGACTCATTTTTGACTCGTAAAAAGTCGAGATTACATGCTGAATTTTCTCAAACAAATATTTTTCGTCGTCAAACTTGAAAATAGCATAACTTCTTCGTTATAACTCTGTTTTAACCCATTCAAGCGGCCACGTTTTCGTTTTAAAGGGTATTTTCTAAATATCTAGGCCAAAATTTTTTATCTACTGTCGAAAATTCCAGATTTCAAAAATAAGGACAGACCCTTAAGTAAACTTGTCGAAATGAGTTTTTCACGCGCCAAACCTATTCCAACCAATTCAAAACAACTCCGAAGCTATTCTAATCCTACCATACACCTTCTTAGGGTGTCATGGTTTCCTAGACATTACCAAGAGTAATATATTACAAGGAGTAATTATAGGATGACATATATATATATAACTCTTAAAACAATGAAAAAGTGGTATAAACATCCATAAGTCTTGCATGTTTTACTCAAATATGATGTAATGAATATAAAACAAATATGAAATATGAAAATGAATATGAGATGCTTACTAGTTAACTTGATGAGGTTTATGATCAAAGGTTTTATCCTAATCACCCAAGGTTTTTATTTCACAACCTTAATCAAGAGTGATACTAGAGTGTAAATAACTTGTCTAGAAAATTTTGGATGAATTTCTCTTGGTCCCTCATGGTGGTGGTTTAGAGAAGAGAAAGAGAGGATTTCATCTAATACACCTAGTAGAATGAGTAAGTATGTGTTGTTTGAAGTATAATAAGATTATAAGGTAAGATATTTAGCAAATGTGAATGACTCACCCTTGTTTCTCGACAAGGGTGTATTTGTAGTTAGTTATTATATATATATTTTTTAAATGTATAAATGTAAAGTGGATGTAAGTTAATTAAAAATAAATTGTAACTTGTATACACTTTTGAGTATTTAGGGTAGCGTTGGCTAAAATAAATTTTAACGGGTCAAATTAAAATATATTGAAGTCATAACAATTATAAAAATACATTTCTTGCAAAATTTGAGTGAAATAATAATTATCGTGTAGTTTTTAAGAAAACCGTCGTAATTATATAAATATAACAATTTATATACAAAATAAATTTAAAACACTGGGTAAACTCATAATATTATTTTTATAATCTTAATATGAATATAAAATATATCGGGATAATTTTTGGAAGTATTGGATCAAATATTCAAAATAATTAATTACGCAATAACGTTTATTTAATAAAAATTTATACGTTTAACTTAACATGCAAAACCATGCATGAACTAATATGATGATAATGTTGATGATGATATGTAGACTAAACCTAGTCTATATGAAATGTCCTTGATGATTGTTCATGAATTCGCACTAAACCATTAAGGTTACGCGATTTGATACTCAAAACCTAGTTTACGATAAATGATGAATTAGTGAAACTTGAATAGTGATTTTCTCCGAAATGAATAGTGTTACGTGAATAGTAAATTTTGAAATACGTTCTCGAATATTACTTGACTCAAAATGGTGAATAGTAAAATTTTGAATAGTAACCGTGAATAGTGAATTCCGAGATGAATAGTAAACTTGAGAAATGACTCGAAATTACGAGTTGTCACACTCGCCATCCAAAAAGGAATTCAGTCCCTGAATTCAGTCCATGTTAGGTTCTACATTGTTACTTGTGAAAAGATGAGGGTATTTGAGGCGCATCTGGTCTTCCCGTTCCCAAGTAAACTCAGGACCTCTTCGAGAATTCCAGCGAACCTTCACGATAGGAATACGACTTTGTTTCAACTGCTTGACCTCGCGGTCCATGATTTCTGCAGGTTCCTCCACGAAATTTAATTTATCGTCGAGTTGAATTTCTTCCAATGGAATAACGAGTAATTCGTCTGAAAGACATTTCTTCAGGTTTGAAACGTGAAACGTGTTGTGTACGTGACCAAGTTCTGACGGAAGCTCAAGTCGATAAGCTACAGGGCCGACTCTGCTCAAAATTTTGAATGGCCCAATGTACCTCGGGTTCAACTTTCCGCGTTTTCCAATCGCACCACGCCTTTCCAAGGCGATACTTTCAACATCACTTTGTCGCCAACTTGAAATTCTAATGGTTTGGGTCTAACATCTGCGTAACTTTTCCGCCGGCCGCCGCGCCTCGAGTCTATCTCGGATTTGGACTATCTTTTCTATTGTCTCCGTACCATTTCGGACCAAAGGAGTTGTGCGTCTCCAACCTCGGCCCAACCAACGGTGATCGGCACTTTCGACCATAGAGTGCCTCAAATGGTGCCGCTTTTATATCGGTGTGATAACTATTGTTGTACGAGAATTGATCAATGGCAAATGGTTAGCCCAACCATTTCCAAAATCAATCACACATGCTCTCAAGATATCTTCTAATGTTTGAATTGTCCTTTCACTTTGACCATCGGTTTGCGGATGATATGTCAGTGCTCATCTCTAATTTGGTTCCAAACGAATCTTGTAATGATTTTAAGTTTGAAGTGAATCGACTATCTCTCGCTTGAAATGATGGAAATTGGTGCTCCATGCCTCGAGACTATTTCCTTGACATAAAGTCTAGTGAGTTGTTCCATGGAATAAGTCTCTAATTGGTATGAAATGGGCTGATTTTGTAAGACGATCAACAATTACCCATATAGCGTAGTAACCTCCGATGTCTTAGGAAGTTTCATGACAAAGTCCTTCGTAATGCTCCCATTTCCATTGGGGAATTTCTCGGTTGTTGGAGTAATCTCAAGGTTTTGATATTCTACTTTTACCTTAGAGCAAGTAAGGCATCCGCTAACGTCGTGGCAATTTCCGCTTTCATGTTCGGCCACCAATAAAGTTTTCTTGAGATCCCGATACATCTTATCGTAACTCGGGTGAATAGAATACTTTGACTTATGCGACTCATGCATAATCAATTCTCGATCCCGCCATAGAATGGTACCCACATTCTATCCTTGAAGCATAATACTCCATCTCGCTCTTTACAAAGCCATTTGCATTTTCGGCATACCATAAAGCTTTTCAGTTGGTTGGTTTTCCTCCTTGAGTGCCTCGATTTGTGCCTTGAGTATTTTTGATGGTAAAGGTGAACGATCGTCATTCCTAATGATCGGACTCTTAAAGGTTTGGGTCTTTCTTTCCAACTAAGAGCATCACCACAACATTGGCTTTTCCCGGTGATACTTTATTTCACAATCATAATCGCGAGTAATTCCAACCAATGACGTTGCCTCATGTTAAGTTCCTTCTGATCAAGAACATATTGTAAACTCTTGTGGTCCGTAAACACTGTGCACTTTGTACCGTAAAGGTAGTGTCTCCAAATCTTGAGTGCAAAAACTACGGCCCCCAACTCAAGATCATGAGTGGTGTAATTCTTCTCATGGACCTTAAGTTGTCGAGAAGCATACGCTATCACCTTCTCGTTTTGCATTAAAACAGCTCCAAGCCCTTTATGTGAAGCATCGCAGTATACTACGAAGTTCTCAATTCCTTCGGGTAGTGCCAAAACCTTCTTGTTTTTCTGTGTCAAATTGGTCAAAGCTTTAGCTATCTTTGAAAAACCTTCGACGAATCTTCGGTAATACCCGTCGAGTCCTAGAAATTGTCGGATTTCTGTAGGATTTGTTGGAGTAGCCCAATCTTTTACGGCTTCAATCTTTGCAGGGTCTACTTGTAATCCTTGACTATCAATGACATAACCAAGAAATTGTACTTTACGGTTCCAAAAATCACACATGTCTTGAGTATATCTTGAAATGTTGGAATTGTTATCTTGCTCTGTCCATTGAGCTGAGGATAATAAGTGGTACTCGTGTCCTAATAGATTCCATGGGAAGAGTGAAATGATTATGAGAAGTCTAAGGTGAATCGAATAGCTTATGATAGGTACAACTGGAATTGATACCACGTGTCTCATGTCATATTTCAAAATGTTAAGTCTGTCGAAAAGGACCTTATTGAAAAGAATAGATTATGGGTAACAGTTCTGATTCCTCGCATTTCTCGTTCTAGCGAATGTCATTACTTGAATCTTACTAACCTAAGGTGCTTAGTTTTCATTACTAATATGTTCATTGTTTGATGATGACTCTCTTAATTTCTCTTATCGAAATATTTCCACACTCTATGTCGTAAAGTCACAAAACTTTAAATGTTTAAGTGATGTGGGTAGTGGTTGATTTTCAAGATTTGTCCCGATAATGAGTGCTTCTAAAATATTTCATCACTTAGATTGTTATCATGCTAGCAAGAAAATAGATATCAGCTCATACTATGTCAAAGAATGTTTGTTCTAATTTCACTTGTAGATGGGGAGTCATTGTTTGTCCGATATGTTCAAACCTGTTGCATCTCTTGATATGAAAGTGAGGTTATCTGTAATTTCTAGAGAACACAAGGCCTTAGGGGAAGTTTGTATTGATAACCTTAATTCAACCACATTTTCCTTTAAGGGAAACTCATTGTAGGGAAGTTCACATATTGTTGAGGCCATGTTTAATGGAATGTTGCAGTCTCAGTTAGAAGACTTGGTTTGTCCCTATAGTGTTGCTTAGTGTGTATTCGCTTTGTACTAAATCTTGTAACTCGGTCTAGCTAGTACTTTTGAAATGATATAATTTGGCTTCTAGTCCAAAATAGTGGTTCGGAATGTCTCGTGATGTCTTAAGATTTTTGTTGATTTTGAATCATCCTACTACCTAGTTCTAGTCCTTGTTGGTAGTTCTGAAATCTTTTCATTGTTTTCTTGTAATGAGGAATCCTCCTCGTAGATGGTATAGTAAGTCTTTCCTAACAAGGTCACTCGTCAAATTCTAACTTATCGGTTGAGTGAGGGATGAATGGCGTAGGCTTCTATAGAGTGTTAACAAAAGAAAAGTTTATGAACAATTTATCGATTACAAAGCTTTGCCTTTGAGTGAATATATATATATATATATATATATATATATATATATATATATATATATATATATATATTATTTTTTTTAGGAAGTTTGAAAAGATGCTTGTTTCTTTCATGACATAATTCTTCCTGAATTATACATAGGTGATCAGGCTATGTATAATTGAGGACAAATGATGTGATGCTTGGTTTTGTTGAAATGGTATTATGTTTCACCGAAGTTTTAGATGGTATTCAACGTTTTGTTTTGTAAGATAATGACTCAATAATTTTTCAGAGTAGCATGAAAATCGTTTCGCATGATGGTATTAAATAATTGATAAAATGACTGAAAGCCAATTGATAGGGTGGTAATGAAACAACTTGTTTTAAAACTTTATGAAACAATGTTTCTAAAATGGTGTAACATAGTTCGAAATAAAATCAAGTGAAATAATTTCAAGCAAAGTAACTTGAAATAAAATTTGTGGAATGGTTTGTAGGATACATGGGAGAACTTCATAGAGTGGTAATAGTCTCTTAATTGGTCAAGAATAAAGTTGGCCTAACCCCTAGTAAGATAGTGAGGTATTGTCGCGAAATGATTGAAAATTGGGCAATTGGAATAAGGAATGAAATGAACAAAGGTTGTGATTATCGTGGAGATAATAAATGATAAAGATTACATTAGCTAGAAAGGTACTTATTATCTGTTCTCTTGATGGTCTAATCATGACTCAAGTGTAGGAGCGAGGGTCGACTAATAACAACAACTTTGAAACTCTCACAGTCCTTAAATCTATAAGACAATGTAATTTCTGTAGTCTTAGTGATAAATGATAATGGTGTGTCAAATCATGCACGCTTCCCAAGCTGCAAGTCAGGTGTATGAGTAGTGTCTATGAGATGTGATGGCACGGATGGTACTCTAGATGTCAATGATGATGAAAATGATGACAATGATGATAATGGAAATCCCTGTGGCGAGTTAAGAAAATAGGTTCATTAGGACTAAGCCTATAAGTTCTACCAAATGGTATAATCTGTCCCCACCGAAAGATAAAAACTGTCCTGATCCTACGGTGAATCAATAGTGATCGTGATGGTGTAGGTGCAACCTTGCCCTCCTCAAAGGGTTCAGTCTCGTCATCTGATGTTATCGGTGTTAAGTCAACTGATGTAAAAATTGTGATAGGGAATGACAGGGCATTCTCCACGTTGGTGTCTGATGTGAGTATGATGGGATGGGTATTTGAAGGCATCAATGTGACAATCGATTTGAAATGAAAGTAAATAACTTGAAAATGTACGTATGAATCCGCATGTAAAGTGAATATGCACTTATGATGAAATGATGAGATGCTATGATGATGTAGTTATAGTCTAGGGTCAATGATGCAACCTAGTTCTCTATAACCGAAGCTCTGATGCCAATCTGTCACACCCCCAAATTACCTGTTTTGTAGCGGAATGGAATTCACGGGATTGATCGTCATAGCATCACAATCACAGTTATATTGAACGACCTAAAGTGTCGTTTGGAAAATACATCGCTTGATTTAATAAAATAGTCAGAGTTTACAAAGTGTAGGCCCCAAATGAAAATCATCATGTGCGGAAATAAATTTGTTACAAGTCAAACGATGTTTTTAAAGAGTATAAATCCCATGTGAGACGCGTCATCACCGCGACTCTATGATATGTTTACATGCATGCCATGAAGTGAATGCCTTAGTTACCTGAAAATACATTGCTAAAAGTGTCAACACAAAGGTTGAGTGAGTTCATAGAGTTTATGTAAATGTTCAATACGACTACCACAAGTATAAATTATGTATGACAAATATGTCACAAAAATGGTACAATTGCTTAAGCACATGACACCGAAGCTTGACTGATGTTCGCCCCAACATAGTGTTTTGCCAAACAACTCAATTAATGATAATGAAATGAAATGCATCCGTCCGGTTGGAATCCACCAACCCGGATGGAGGTGTCACCCTCGATAGATCTATCCACTCACCCTCGCTTCTATGAAATTAACGGTTCATGATTATGAAATGGGGACATTTAACTGGCAATGAGGTAACTTAAGCAATGTAATGAATTTGATATAGTTGGTATCGTAATAAAAATGATGTGCAATGTATTCTCCCTCGTAGGTTTGAAATAAAGTAAAAACTTGATTAAATCGGGGCTATGAAAACTAACCTGTTGCAATGATTATGATGATATAATGGCAATACTGAAATGAGGCGCAACCTCTGATCGTGACCTGTTATGAATGATATGTTCTAATGTAAATCATGAAACAATGTCGTGCATGCAATCCATATGTAATCTATACCACTCGTACGTTTTTGAAAATAGAATTTATCGTCAAAATATATGTTTATGACATCTCGTCATGTTTATAAAATACTTTACAAGTATATACGTTGAATCAACATCCTACGATAGTCTTTTGTGATTTATTATGAAATTATAACCTTCGTCAGAAGATAACGTCATTGAAAATTTCATGAAAGTGACTAAACGCCTCGAAAAGCTAGTCGTAAAATGGTGCACGTCGAGTGTTAGGAAACGAACTCAACGGTTTTAGGAAGCTTGTATCATTATCTCAAAGTTTTAGTGTTTAAGTTTCCATCCTAGAGGTCTCGATCACAAAGAAAAATATAGGCTAAGTAAGGTACTTTAGTCCAAAATATCGTTTAAGGGTGGTTTTCGGCCAAGTTTGGGTGACCGTATTTAATTCATTACAACTCCGCTAGACAAACGGTCGGACATTTTGGAGAATATGCTTGGCGAACTTACTTTTACTAGAAGACATCACTTTATAAAAAGTTCTACATCAATGTTAAAAACGACCTTCAATATGGTCACTTGTTTGCCGTAATACTTGTCTATTAGAATTATAATAGTTTTTCTTATATAATAAAGTTACGGCAACTTTGTGTAAACGTGTGTAATTTAATCGTTACAAGTCTGTTTTCTACGTTTTATATGTCCTCGGAATCGTGATAATATATACTAATATATTTTTGATAAGTCGACACATTTTATAACGCTTAAGACTCATTTTTGACTCGTAAAAAGTCGAGATTACATGCTGAATTTTCTGAAAACAATATTTTTCGTCGCAAACTTGAAAATAGCATAACTTCTTCGTTATAACTCCGCTTTTAACCCATTCAAGCGCCACGCTGCTTTTAAAGGGTATTTTCTAAATATCTAGGCCAAAATTTTTTATCTACTGTCGAAAATTCCTGATTTCAAAAATAAGGACAGACCCTTAAGTAAACTTGTCGAAATGAGTTTTTCACGCGCCAAACCTATTCCAACCAATTCAAAACAACTCCGAAGGTATTCTAATCCTACCATACACCTTCTTAGGGTGTCATGGTTTCCTAGACATCACCAAGAGTAATATATTACAAGGAGTAATTATAGGATGACATATATATATATAACTCTTAAAACAATGAAAAAGTGGTATAAACATCCATAAGTCTTGCATGTTTTACTCAAATATGATGTAATTAATATAAAATAAATATGAAATATGAAAATGAATATGAGATGCTTACTAGTTAACTTGATGAGGTTTATGATCAAAGGTTTTATCCTAATCACCCAAGGTTTTTATTTCACAACCTTAATCAAGAGTGATACTAGAGTGTAAATAACTTGTCTAGAAAATTTTTGGATGAATTTCTCTTGGTCCATCATGGTGGCCGGTTTGTAGAGAAGAGAGAAAGAGAGGATTTGATCTAATACACCTAGTAGAATGAGTAAGTATGTGTTGTTTGAAGTATAATAAGATTATAAGGTAAGATATTTAGCAAATGTGAATGACTCACCCTTGTTTGTCGACAAGGGTGTATTTGTAGTTAGTTATTATATATATATATATATATATTTTAAATGTATAAATGTAAAGTGGATGTAAGTTAATTAAAAATAAATTGCAACTTGTATACACTTTTGAGTATTTAGGGTAGCGTTGGCTAAAATAAATTTTAACGGGTCAAATTAAAATATATTGAAGTCATAACAATTATAAAAATACATTTCTTGCAAAATTTGAGTGAAATAATAATTATCGTGTAGTTTTTAAGAAAACCGTCGTAATTATATAAATATAACAATTTATATACAAAATAAATTTAAAACACTGGGTAAACTCATAATATTATTTTTATAATCTTAATATGAATATAAAATATATCGGGATAATTTTTGGAAGTATTGGATCAAATATTCAAAATAATTAATTACGCAATAACGTTTATTTAATAAATATTTATACGTTTAACTTAACATGCAAAACCATGATTGAACTAATATGATGATAATGATGCTGATGATATGTAGACTAAACCTAGTCTATATGAAATGTCCTTGATGATTGTTCATGAATTCGCAGCTAAACCATTAAGGTTACGCGAATTTGATACTTGTAAACCTAGTTTACGATAAATGATGAAATAGTGAAACTTGAATAGTGATTTTCTCCGAAATGAATAGTGTTACGTGAATAGTAAATTTTGAAATACGTTCTCAGAATATTACTTCGACTCCGAAAACGGTGAATAGTAAAATTTTGAATAGTAACCGGTGAATAGTAAATTCCCGAGATGAATAGTAAACTTGAGAAATGACCTGAAATTACGAGTTGTCACAATAACTTCAAACTCCCAACCATCATCATCCCAACCCCAACCAAGACCACGAACAAGAAATCCACCACTCCCAAAAGACAGAGAGGTGGTTCTTGGTCTTCCTGCACCAAGTTGTGGTGCTTCTTCACACATCGTAAGGGGGAAGGGAAAAAATAAAATGGAATGATGCTTTTTGGTGAAACCAGTAGATGCATTCATAATATGACTATGTCCTTTGTGCTTCATCTACTGTATTCCTCTTCATCATCTTCGTTTGCATCAATCCATCCTTCCCATTTTGATCCTTAGCTGCTTCATCGCACTGGTCATGCATATCACAAATGCATATCCAGCAATCATGCATATCCAACAGCTGAGGATAGTAATAGGAAATCATGTATAAAGTAGTCTTTAATTTGTACTTGAAGTTTCATTGTAAGTCGTAAGTCAGAACTGCTTTGATGAATGAATGAACAATTTAACTTCAGTACTTCTTTAGCTTCTATAATGACTTGTCTTTTATCTGCAAAATGGTTAGTAGAATCACATAACAACAAGCAGTGGTTTGAACAACACTATCAGTGGTTAGAAACAAAGATAGCAAGACTAAGATTACATAATAACAGTCCAATACTTATACAAACTGGTACAAAACAATTTGAGAATTTAGAGATTAATCATTCCAATACTAACAACAAGATACTGAAACCTCCCACATCAAAAGCTTTAGTGAGAAGATCGACCACATTGAAATCAAGATGGATTTTACCATTTGAATCAACCTTTTCTCATTACAATCTCTAATAAAGTGATGCCTTATCTCAATATGTTTAGTTCTAGAATGTAAAACATGATTTTTAATAATGCAAATTGTAATCGTTATTATCAATGTAAATCTTAGTATGCATAAAATTGTCCCAAAATCCAAGAATTGATTCTCGAATCCAAAGAACTTGACCACAAAGAACTAGCAGCAGCCACATATTCAACTTTCGTTGTAGAATTAGCCACAATGGTTTGCTTTTTACACCGCCAAGAAATTAATCTGCTTCCCAAGAACCGACATCCTCCAAGAGTAGACTTCCTATCCAAACTAGCTCCAAGATAGTCACTATATGTGTAGGCCACCAAATCAAAGGGAATCCTTAGAGTACCAAAGGCCCAATTTAGGATGACCTTTCAAATATCTAAAGATCCTCTTAACAAGATTCATGTGTGAGGTATTTGGTGTGACTTGAAATCTTGCACACACACATACCGAGAACATAATATCCGCCTAGATGCAAGAAGATACATCAAAGATCCAATAATGGATCTATATAACTTCAAATCAACTTTGGGACTTCCATCATCTGGTAGCAGAGGTTTCTGAGTCTCCATAGGTGTACTTGCACTCTTTACATCTTGAAACCCAAACTTCTTTAACACATCTGCTACATACTTGTCTTGACTAATGAAGATACCATCCGTCCTTTGTTGAACCTGTAGTCCCAAAAAGAAAGTGAGTTCTCCCATAGAACTCATCTAAAATTTATCATGCATAAGTTTCTCAAAATCTCTGCATAGCTCCTTGTTTGTAGAGCCAAAGATGAAGTCATCTACATAAACCTGAACCAATAAAATATCATCTTTGTGCTTTCTAATGAACAAACTTTTATCAATCACCCTCTTTTAAACCCATTTTCCATCAAATAAGTAGACAGCACTCATACCATGCCCTAGAGCTTGATGCAACCCATACATAGCCTTTCTTACCCTATAAACCTTGTCGATGATCGGGATCTTCAAAACCGTGAGGTTGACAAACATAAACCTCTTCATCAATTGTGCCATACAAAATGCACTTTTAACATCCATCCGATACACAACAAAATTCTTGAATGAAGCATAAGCCAAAAACAATCTAATAGCCTCTATTCTTGCAACCGAGCAAACACTTTATCATAATCCAAACCTTCAGTTTGTGTGTATCCTTGAGCAACCAACCTTGATTTGTTTCTTACAACAATTCCTCTTTCATCCCTCTTGTTTCTGAACACCCATTTAGTCCCAATTGCCCTTTTTCCATTAGGAAGATCAACCAATGTCCAAACCTCTTGAAGCTTGAACTGTAAAAGCTCCTCTTGCATTGATTCTATGCAGCCTTCTTCTGATAAAGCTTCTTCCACTCTCTTAGGCTCCTTTTGAGACAGAAAACAAGCAAACAGGCAATTTTGTAGATCTTTATGACTGTTTCTTTTGTGAAGTGATTCTCAAAGAACCCATGTTCGTGAAAGGGTTTAGTGTTCTTAATCCCGCTTCTTGTTTGAACTGAGTATTCAAGTTTCCAAGTATTTGTTCCTTGGGATGAATCTTGTGAATCCTTGTAGTGGTGATTGGACTTTCATGAATGATGCTTCCAAATTAGACAAATCAAGATTGAAGAAATCATCCATGTCTTCATCATCGGTAGGAGTATCAATCTCAATCAAAGCAGTATATTAGGATTATGGATACCCTCGCTCCAAATAATGGCTTTCCATTGGTCCAAAGAAAGTACTATCACCAAGACTTTTAGCCGGGTTTCACTTGACTATCGGTGGTAGAAGATGGCTTGTCAATGATTCTGCTTGGCCTATCGCTGCTTTCAAGAGGCTTAGTAGTGCTTGCAGATCGCTTTTTCTTCTTTTCAATTTCTTCACCGACACCGAGTTATCTATCAACAACTCATCCTTATCTTGATGATGATCAACATTGCCTCCATCTTTCAGTACTTCATCATCAGTGGGACTTTGCTTATTAATGATGGAAGGAACAGAACTAGCTTTCCACTTTTCAACTAAATAGAACTCCTTTGGAGAATCAGCTTCCTTAGAAGTTGTTCCAGCATGAGAATCCTTTTGTTTACATGCATTAACATTTGTGGAAGTTCCTGCAATGATAGGCTCATAATTCATAGATTTGGTTAGCATATCAATGTTAAACAGCCAGTCTGGTCCTTTGGTCTCAACACTAGGATTCTTTTCACTAAATTGAACATGTAGGTTCTCTTCAACAATTCTAGTCCTCCTATTGTATACTCTAAAGGCTTTGCTATTAGTAGAATAGCCTAAAAAGTATCCATCATCTGCTTTTTCTTGAAACTTGCCTAGGTAGTCTATGGTATTCAAGATGGTAACAGGACACCCAAAAGGTTTTAGGAATGCAATCATTGGCTTCCTATCATGTAACAAATCATAGGGGTCTTGTTATGAGGCTTCACTACCTTACTGCTTTGCACATAACATGCAATTCCTACAACTTCAGCCCAAAAGGTAGTTGGTAACTTAGACTCGACAACATGGTCCTAGCAACCTCAATTAGTGTTCTATTTTTCCTTTTAGCTACACCATTCTCATTGTGGTGTTCTAGCAACACTAAACCTGCCTTTCAATACCTTTAGCTACGTAATTGATTCATCACATCATACTTAAACTCGGCCCATTATCACATCGATTACTTTGACCTTATGGTTTACTAGATTTTCTATCTTAGTAATGAAACTCTTGAGAATCTCACTAGTCTCACTCTTAGCGACCAAAAGTATACCCAAGAAAATCTACTATAATCATCGGTGATAACTAGGCAATCTCGCTTATGGTTCAAAGCTTCTAACAAAGGTAGGTCCAAATAAGTCCATATGAAGCATAAACAAGGGTTGTGAGATGGTGTTCTTGTTTTTGGTCTTACAAGAAGCTCTATGTTGTTTTCCTTTTGACAGCCACACACATTTCCTTACTTTCAAAAACCTTAGAAGGTAACCTCTCACTAAGTTTCCTTTTACCGCTTTATTGATTGTTTTGTAATTGAGATGACCTAGCCTTCTATGCCACAATATAGACTCATCTACGATGCTTTAGCAAACAAACATAAGGACCTATTAGGAAGAACATCTTTAAGATCAAAACAATATATATTTTCCTTCCTAGGTACCCTAAGTTGTATAAACTTCTCATCGTGCATCTTAAACTCGTGAGACAACACCACACACTCGCTTCCCAAAAGTTCCCGCTTTTCTTATCATACATTTGAGAAACACCAATAAATTGTACTTAAGTCCCTGCACAAATAGACCTTTCAAAGTCTAAATTCCTGCTCGATTGTTCCTCCGCCAAGTATCTTTCCTCCCTTGGATCATTGCCAAATGCCACATATCCTCTATCAAAGCTTCAAAATCTTCCGATTGCTCCCATCCCAAGTCATGTGCCCAGAGCAACCAATATCAAAACTCCTTTATCTTTTAGCTCATCTTGTAGATTGCCCCGCACATGAAATTAAATAAGTTAGTTCCTTTTGTGACCCAAGCCAATCTCGACTTAGGTCTCGCATGCATCAAAATATTCAAATTTCTTTAGGTCCATTGATGCACAGCTGACATGTGGTAAAACCTTGGTCTTAGGCTTCCATTGCCAACTTGTCGAGGCCTTAACAAAGATAAAATGATTTCCAACCACCGTGTCGCTTATCACCTTTGGAATTTTAAAACTTGTATTGATTCATTGGTGATGTTTTGCTTATCGATGGTTTGACTCGCTTAGCCGTGTTTACATTTTGCTTAGCAATGGTTGTAACCCATTTAGGTGCGAGAGTGACAATTGATTTTGTTTTCCCATTCCTCATTAACACCGCCCTAGGAATCAAGTTATCGTTAGGATGAGGTTTTGTTTTTCTTGAAAAGTTTTGATGATTTTCCTCCTCCATGATTCCAAACCGGTGGTCTGCTTTTATGACAATTTCTCCGTAAGTGCTCAAAACTACCACAGTTATAACAAGCTTTCTTGACACATTGAAACTCATCACCTAACTGCTAGAAATTAGACCATTTAAGCTTCTTTGATTACCCCTAGGTTTATATTGTTTCATCTGCTCCTAGGTATTTCCCTGCACTCTACTACTTTCTTGGTAACTTTAGCTCCAAATCTAGGTACAAGGTTGACTTGTCGAGAATCAACTTTCTTAACTTTCTATCTCTTCGCACTTAGTTGATTCAGTTCTATCTTCCTCGTAGTCCGATTCCCAATCTTCTATTATGGGAGCATCGATGACTTATCGAACTTATCTTAGGTGTTTCATTTTATTTATCTCTTCTAACGGTTTGTTAAACCGAATTCACTACTAAATGACAGTTCTTTAGCGGTGGTGCATGTTTCATCAAAGAGGGTGGTGGCATATTATTGTATCCAAGACCGTAACCATCTTTGAACAGCTTTTGACCTATTGGCTTATTTACTAGATCGAAGCATATTGTGTTTTGGCAACCCTAACAACATGTTTTTCTTTTTCATCTAGGGCTTTTTGTTTTACACTCTCTCCTCGCTAGTTTATCTTTAAGCATTTTAATCTCTATCTTTAAGATCAATTTCACCACCTAGTATATTGATCTTTTCTACATACTCAAACTCACATTTAATACAGTATTTTAGCTTCTCTTCCACACCCTCTAGACCAACTCTATAACCTAAGTTATCTAGAGTCAATCTTTCTACTTCTTTCCTCATACTCTCAGTGATAGCTTTTTGAGATTCTAAGTTATCATAACATGATTTAAAAGAACAAGTAGATGTTTTAGAATCATTAGATACCTCGTAATCGAACCGTAAGATGAAGCATAGGCCATTAGAGCAAAGTTATGCTTTAGAAGCTTCACTAGCAAGAAAAGTCGCATTTGGACCTTCTTCAACTGATCACCCAATCATAATCACCAATCCCATCCCGAGCAACCAAAGTCAAGAAGCAGCAGCTCTTCTGTTGTCTTCTTAATGCCTTCAATTCTTTTAGAGCTCGACATTCCCTAGCAAAGTGACCTTTCTTCTTGCGCTAAAGCACTCCATCTTGCTTTTGTCGAATCCAGCTCTCCTTTGACCATCATACTTAACCTGCCTTCCAGTCCTCCTCATAAACTTTCTTGCTTGGAGAGTCAACATTGCCATTTGCCATTGTAGATTAATCTCTTCAAGATCATCGTGATCAATTTGATCCGATCTTGATTCAAGACAAGAACACCGGTAGTTAAATCACCGTAAAAGCACAGATTGCACCATCACCGACATTATCACTAACGGTGGGTATTTTTGCAATAGCCGTGGTTATACCATAGGCAGCAGTGGATACATCTTGTGGGCTTTTGTGATTAGTGGATACAAAAGCAATGTTTTGATTAGTAGAAGATGTGTTAGCAAAGTTATGCTCAGACTCATAAACCTTCAAGTTGTTGAAGAGATTGTCTAGAGTCATGTTAGGAAAATCTTCCTTATTTCTCCACACAATTGTATGAATAGCCCATTCAGATGATAAACTCCTAATGAACTTCAAATTAATATCTTCTTGAAGAAACTTGTAATTCATCGACTTCATTGACCGATAAGTTTTTGAAGTCTATTATATGTGCCATCAAGTTTTTCTCCACTAAGAGCAAAGTGAAGGTTTCAAATTGATGCTTGAGCATATTCATCCTTGACTTCTTAGTAGCTTCATTACCAAAGAAACCTTAATTCAAGAGCATCCAATAAATCTTTAGCGACTCATATTGATCAAAGTCCAAGGCAAACTCATTAGGTATTCCTATAGAGAATATCGTGAGCTTTGATCTCCATTTTCCTCTTAGCTTTATCAGTTCACTAACAATAGCTATCTCTTTGCCATCTTCACCCTTCTTAGGAAGAGTGTCACCCTTTTCAATGACATCCGTAGAGCATAATCAATCATACGAATGTATTGCCTCATTCGCATTCTCCGCCTTTGATACTCAAGATGCTTGAGCATGGGTACCTTTGAAGCGATCACCATGTGAGTTTCACGACATCTTAACTTACTTGAATAAAGCTTCACGCACTTCTTCTTGGTTACGCTTTCTAGATCACAAGCTCGATACCACTTGTTGATCCCAGTTGAGCAAACGATCTAATATAGAAACTGACTTGTACAAAAACTTATTAAGTATTACGCGGAATTTAACACTTAATCTTAAGAAGAAGAACAATAAACATTCAACACCTCAATATTGTTGATAATACGAATACTCTTACAGTATTAGGGTTTTGCAACCTTGAAGTGTATCGACATTAGATATAAAACATACGTATATCTAATCTAACCTAGGATCTCCTTTTATAGGCTAAGGAGTCCTATACATTATACAATACGTAACCTACAAGATAAATATCTTTTCCATATTTATCTAATACATAATATCAAACCGACTATACAAGACTAGCAGTGATTACATATCAATATCAGTGGTTACATTCTTCTACTAGCCGCGGTTTGTCTTCATCCGTGGTTACATCCTTCTGTCCGTGGTTATATCAAGCCTGTCCGTGGTTCCAGTACTTAGAGTAATTCTTGATCTAAGGAACCTAAAACCCAAAAAAGTTATACCCATAGTCCAAAAGTTGATTCTGAAGCCATAGAACTTGAGCACAGCAACTTGCAGCAGCCACATATTCTGCCTCAGTTGATGAATTAGCCACCATTGTTTGTTTCTTGCACTGCCATGACACTAATCTATTGCCAAGAAATTGGCATCCACCTATTGTAGATTTTCTATCCAAACTGGCTCCAGCATAGTCACTATCTGAGTAAGTAACCAGATCTAGAGGAGAATCTCTGGAGTACCACAATCCCAGAGTGGGAAATGCTTTAAGATATCTGAAAATCTTCTTCACAGCAGTCAAGTGAGAGAACTTGGGAGTGACTTGAAACCTTGCACAGGCACACACTACAAACATGATGTCTGGTCTAGATGATGTAAGATACATCAAAGAACCAATCATAGACCTGAACATGTGCACATCAACTGCTTCACCACTATTTTCCTTCAAGAGTAGATGTGTAGTCTTGTCTGCAGGGGTGCTGGATGACTTAACATTAGTGAACTTGAACTTCCTTAGTATCTCAGCCACATATTTATCTTGATTGATGAAAATACCATCTGGCCTTTTTGTACTTGAATTCCCAAAAAGAATGTGAGTTCACCCATAGAGCTCATCTTGAATTCATCCTTCATTAGCTTTTCAAATTCTTTGCACATCTCTGTCTTTGTAGATCCAAAACTGATATCATCAACATATACTTGAACTAACAAGATATCATTCTTGTGTTTCTTGATGAACAAGGTTTGATCCACTCTGCCTCTATGAAACCCATTATCAAGAAGATAAGTAGTCAGGGTCTCATACCATTTTCTTGGTGCTTGATGCAAGCCATACAAAGCTTTAACCACCTCAGACACTTTGTTAGATAGTCGTGGTCTTCAAAGCCCGGAGGTTGTGAAACATAAACCTCCTCATCAATCGCCCATAAAGAAAGGCACTCTTTACATTCATTTGATAAACTTTAAAGCCCATAAAGGATGCATAGGCTAAGAATGCCCTAATTGCCTCAATTCTTGCAACTGGGCAAACACTTCTTCATAGTCAATACCCTCCTCCTGAGTGTATCCTTGAGCCACAAGCCTAGCTTTGTTTCTGATAATGATTCCTCTTTCATCTTTCTTGTTTCTGAACACCCATTTAGTACCTATTACCTTCTTACCAGAAGGTAAATCACAAAGCACCCAAACCATTTGAAGCTTGAATTGGAGCAACTCTTCTTGCATTGCTTCCAGCCAACTTTCATCTTCAAGTGCCTTGTAGATATTCTTTGGCTCCATTTGTGACAGAAAACACATAAAAAGACATTCATTCTTGCCTTCATGAGTCTTTGATTCATATATTTTACTAATGAATCCATGAATATCAGGCAGCTTTCTTTGTCTTCTAGTCTTCACAGGTGAATAGACAGCCCCACTCACATTTTCAAGAGGATGTGATTTATGAATTGTAGTATGGGGAGTCTGAGGAACTGCAATCTCACTTGGCATATTTGAGATTTCAACATCATTGGCTTGAGCTTCCTGATACGCTTACACAGCACGTTCGGGGTCAAAGGAACTTCCTTTTCGTCGAGCAAGTTTTTCAACACCCTAGGCAGTGAACCTAATCGTTGTAGTGTAGTATTAGGGTAAGCCACGGAATTGATATCGCTCTCTAGGGAATAGGAATTCTAGTGAGAAGTTACTACGCTAAGGTTGGGGTTGAGGAAGATTAATTTTTATCTTTTATGTTTTTAGAAAAGGAAAAGTATGAATCTCGGGTTTGGATTTGGGGGTTGGTATTTCACCGATTACTCTACTATTATCTAATTATCTAAACTAAGGTGGTGGTAGTCTATGTCTAATTATTCGTGCTCGTATGATAGTTTAAAGATGTGTTTACTTAGGTTTTACTACTCCTTAATTATCTTCTATTGGTGGTTGAATTGTCACGTCCTTATTCCTAGTTGCGTTGTGTTTCTAAAGTTGTAGGTATGCGTTTCCCTACTCTTTGAAGTTACCAAAGGGTCTCGCCTACAAAACCCACTAGGATGATAAACTCTAACTCTAAGGCCTCTTTGGATAGTTTAGCTTACAACAACTCAAAGTGCTATAACCTAAGGTTCACAAAGATTAATCAAGCATTATACACAACGAATGACCTATCGCATTACTAGATCATTAATCAACTAAGATAAGAAACAACTAATCAATATTCAATAATTAAGTTTCATATTCCTAAGCAAACACACAAGTAAATTAGCTTGACATGGAGAACATGCAAGCATACACACAAATAATTGAAGACATAATTAAATTAATGAAGTAAACAACTTATCTTGGTGTAAGATAGGTTTAGAACCCTAAAATACGACCTTGGTTCGGTTTAGGTTTTACTCCAAAAGTTTACCCAAAAGACTACTCTAAAACCGAAAAATTCGGATTCTATATATAAGATTACATGTGCGACGCCACCTTATGATTTGTGACGCCGTCGTCGCCGCCATTAGGGTTTCGCCTTGGCCAAGTTAATCTTGCGACGGCGCCACCTTATGCTTGTGACGCCGTCCTCTTTAGCTTTGACGCCGTCTGATTGAATCTAGGCCGTCGAGTAGCGACGGCCTACTCTTTTAAAGCCCGACGTCGTCACTTGAAAATAGGGTTTTGGCTTCAGATCGTCACAAAATCCTCCGACGGCGTCAGAGATAAGAAGTGACGCCGCCCCTTGTAATTTAGCAATTGAGTGTCTCGATTCTTGACTTTGGCCATTTTCTTTATATATCCGCCTTTTCGTCCAAATAAGTGCCATTACCGCAGTTTGCCTTCAAGAGACCTAAAAAGTGAAAAGGAACGATATTAAGCAATAACGGATACAAAAGTGATCAAATAAGGGCTTAAACGACCCCTCAAAAAGGTACATTTTAAAACCTTATCACTTCCTCTGTAACTGGAGTTGTATTTTCCACTTCTGGTATTGCAGTGGAAACTTCTGTACTAGCAGTGGAATCAAAATTTTCACTGCTTTTAGGATCTTCAGTATTCATGTTGCTACCTCCTTCATTTCCAGAATCATTAGAAGGATGAGCATCTCCAGTCTTTGGAATATCACCAGTATATGCATAGTCCCACAGTGGCAAACTGAATTCATCTTGATCATCAACATGATCCTTGCTTGGTTCATCATCATCAAGAAACTCTTCTGAACCTGCAAAATCAAATGAAGATGTACATGTAGAGATAGGCACATAGTTCATAGTATTGGTTAGAGTATCAAGATCAAACAGCCTTTCTGGACCAGTTCCTTTGACATTCACTTTGTTTTCCAGGAACTCAACATGCATATTCTCTTCAATCTTTTGGGTTCTTAAGTTGAATACTCTGAAAGCTTTACTGAACATTGAATACCCAACAAAATACCCTTCATCAGCTTTTTCATCAAATTTGCCCAGATAATCAATGGTATTGAGAATTGTAACATGACATCCAAATGGTCTCATGAAATCTAGAATAGGAGGTCTTCCTCAAACAAATCATAAGGTGTCTTGTTCTTTGTTTTCACCACCAACACCTGTTTTGCACATAACATGCAAGTGTTAATCGCTTCACCCAAAAAGTGATTGGTAATTTTGAATCGCCAACATGGTTCTAGCACCTCAATAAGTGTCCTGCTTTCTCCTCACGACACCATTTTGTTGAGGAGTTCTAGCAACACTGAATTCTCTTTTAATACCTTTATCTCTGCAATAATCATCCATAACTCTATTCTTAAACTTTGTCCCATTGTCACACCTGATGATTTTCACTTTCAAATCATATTGGTTTTCTACTTCTGTGATAAAGGTCTTAAGGATGCCAGTTGTTTCATCCTTTGTATAAAGAAAGAAAACCCATGTAAACCTACTAAAATCATCAGTCACTACAAGACAATATTTCTTGAGATTTAAGCTGCTCACAGATGTAGGACCAAATAAGTCCATATGTAACATTTGAAGTGGGTGAGCAATAGAGTTAACCATTTTGACTGAAGAAGCTCTGTGTTGTTTGCCTTTAAGACAAGCCACAGTTTGATCATTTTCAAATCTTTTATGAGGTAAACCTCTCACCAAACCATCTTTGACAATCTTATTAATGGTTTTGAAGTTAACATGACCAAGTCTTCTATGCCATAACATGGATTCATCCATCGTGGCCTTTGCAACTAAGCAAGCATAATCATCTTTAGCAACAATGTTGTTCATATCAAAGCTATATAGATTGTTTTTCTAGGAATTTTAAGAAGAATCGACTTTCATCGTGCATCTTAAAATCCATAGAGAACAAAGCACATATCTTTGGTAAAAAGAACATTGTTCATCTTGTCACACATTTGTGACACACTAAAAATATTATACTTAAGCTCTTTTACATAGTACACAGGTTCAAAGTCCAAGTTACTAGTTTTGATAACTCCTTTACCAGCAACTTTTCCATTAACTACACCTCCAAAGCTGACATACTGTCCATCATAATGCTCGAAATCTGAAAGATAGGACTTGTTGCCAGTCATGTGCCTTGAACATCCACTATCTGTATATCCTTGATGTGACCTTTTTGATCTTGGATGTTTCTGCACATAAAAGTAAAGAGTTAGTTTCTTTTGGGGAGCCAAGCCATGATTGACTTGGATCTGTCTCGTGTATCAATATAGTTAAATCTATCAAAGGTCATTGATACACCATTGGGATTGGTTGTAGAGGTAGTTCCTTTAGGTTTCCATTCCCAACGTCTCGAGGCCTCAACAAAGATTGCCCATGTCCCCCTTTTCTTGTTTACAACCCTAGCAAGGAAACTTTTAAATGAGCAAGGGAAACTACCGGTTTAGTTTTAGGTACCCACCGTTGGTTATAATTAACCTTTTAGCTTGAAAAGTTCCTTTCCTATTTGTGCAGATTTTGCAAAAGTTGTTTTGGACTTTGCACTTTTAACAGTGACTTAGGGTGAGCAAGTTAGCAGCTTTTGAAGTGGCAAAGTTTTGAGTCCACTTTAGTTGAATCGCTTAGGGACCATTTTGCAATGAGAATTAGGGTGCACATTATTTTGAAACCTGTTAGACTCCACCCTTTTATTCCCATGGACTTCCCTTCTCCCAAAATTATAGTCACATTTAGCATGCAAATGATAAAAACTACCATAGATATAGCATGCCTTATTGTACATCACAAAGTCACTACCTAGTTGTTGAGATTTAACATGATTCCAACTCCTCCGTTACCCCTAGGAGTCAGAGGCTTGTTCCTATACATCTCAAAGATACCTTACAGCTTGGTCTAGGTTGATTAATCGGTTTCCTAGGTTCCTCTGTAATAAAGATTAACAACTTTTGGGATAGAAGTCTCTACATTCCTTTTAACATTCTCATCTACAACAGATGAGTCACTAGCACTCTCAAAACATCATTATCATGCTTAACTTCTTCCTCACCTTTCAAAGATAGTGTCCTTTAAAGGACCATATTCACGCTCAAGATCCCGAAACTCTTCTAAGCCTGTATGAGCTAAATCTATACCGAGGTGAATGAACACCCTTAGAGGTGGAGGCACTATATTGTAACCCATACCGCACTTAAATTTACTATGAATTTGAGCATTCCGATTCTATCAATTGACTTAGACCGATAATAACAGTGTCTACATGCTAAATTGACATTCTCATTTATCTTTTAAGTTTTTCAAGCTCTTTTGGTATGCTTCATTCACACCGTTGTATGTTCTACCTCTTCTAAGAAGAATCATATCATCATTATATTTTGTCTCATTTTCTATAGTGATCTATTTGTTTCTCTAATATCGCTATAGCTCTCCTAGGATTTGACACAAGATAATTAGCAAGATACAACTCTTGTCTTTCATTAGAATATAAATCATTAAGCCTTTCAACTTCTCTAGCAGCCCTACATGTTTTAGAACAACTTTCAAAGTTTTGTACCTCAGTCGAGAAAGCCATGAGAGCAAATTCAAGAGAAATAAGAGCGTTCTAATGTTCTTCTTCTTAATCATCACCATGAAACTCCAATCATAGCTCACACCATCATTAGCCAACATTGCCTTCGGTTCTTCCACGCTTGGTTCCTTCTTTGCTTGTACCAAGTAGACCGGTGTCCTTGATCTTTGGTCTTCTACATTCTCTAGCAAAGTGTCCCAACTTGTGGCAGTTAAAACACTCCACTTTCTTCTTATCAAAGCCTGCAGTTTCACCACCATTGTTGTGAATAGGCTTGCCAGTCTTTTTGTATAATTTCCTAGCTCTCATGCTAAGTAGAGCTATTTGCCATTTTATGTCCATCTCCTCCAAGTCATCTTCATCAATTTGCTCTATGTCTTCATGAGTTAAAATAGAGCCATTGACTTGAGTGGAGATAAAAGCATAAAAGGTAGGATCTCCAATACTAGCAACCTTCTTCTTTGAACCTGCAGTGGTAACACTAACATTACTAGTGGAAATCAGAGAACCAAAGAAGGCAATATCATCATCACCGTCATCTTCAGATCATCACCGCAACAGAGGTTGACATCAAAGCCAAGTCGCTTGAGCTTGTAATGAGTTTCCAAATTTCTTCAACCTTTGCTCAATAAGTTTGAAGTTGTTGTAAAGATCATTGAGTTTCATTGTTTCAATGTCTGATTTGTTTTCCCAAACAGTGATATTAGTTTGAAACTCTAAAGGCAAACTTCTTAGAAACATCAAATTGAGGTCTTCCTTTTCTACCTCAATGCCAAACACAGTTAGTTGTGTAACAATCTTCTAGAGTTTGGTGAAGATGCTATCAAGTGAGTCATTGCTTGAAGCAGAGAAGTTTTCATAACTTTGCTTCAACAATGTCTTTTGTGTCTTCTTTGTAGCATCATTACCACCAAACACATAGCAAATCTCTTCAAAGAGTTCTTTAGCGCCTTGAACTTGCTAAATGCTATGATCGATCTCTAGGAAGAGTCATCAAGAACAAACTTCTAGCCTTAAGATCATTCTTTCTTAGTGCTTTTCAATACTAGATTCAGTACGTAAACTTTCACAACATCCGTGTCACCAACTTTCGAGTACTAGTCACGTGCTTGAAAGAATCACCAATTTGAATGATCTCCCATAGAGCATAGTCCCGAATGAGGAAGTATTGCTCAATCAAGATCCTCCACATCTCAAGCTCATTAAGTTTGAGTTTAGGTAGCCTTGGTGTAGAAGAGTTGGACCGGTTGTTTTCCATCTCCATTGAATTGAGTGAGTAGGTTAAGCTTATTCCTTGGATCTTCTAAAACAAAATATCGAACCTTCGCCCGATACCACTTGATGGATCTGGACACACACCTTGTGTCAATGATATTTTGTATAATATTATTAAGCACGCGGAATTTACTTAGTAATACTTAGAAGACGGATTGTATGATGTATTGTAAACGAACACAGATTGAACACAAAACTTAAGCTCTAATATTATTGATAAATAATACGAGTGATCTTAGCTTGTCACTAGGGTTACACCTTGAAGTTGTAAGTACGTAGATAAAACTTCGTTCATAAAACAATGACCTAGGACCTCCTTTTATAGCACAAGGAGTCCTTTACAAGATAAGAATAAACCTATCAATATAGAATATACACATAATCTATTCTATACTTATCATTATACGAATACTAAACAATTATCCAATAGCAGTGGTAATAATTGTACTGGCAGTGGGAATAAGTTTCCACTGCTAGTGTTTTCTTCAGCAGTGTCAACCACAATACTATCCGTGGTAACTGTTAGTATTATTCTCAACAATTTTCCTCCTAGGCCCAATCATCCACCACCACTACCATCATTTGGTACTATTGAGCGGATTGCTCATGAGTCTCCAAGACCATCATTTGACCCAAACGCCCGGTTAGGGCCAAGACCTCTTCTCTTCCACCCTATCCACAAGGATATCCATAGTCCTTTGTATGGGGATCAAACATCCTACATCAATGTCTCCTCACATAGAGGACATTGAGGAGTCCATGTGAGAAGATCATCCCACAAGAGAGGAGATTCAAGCCGAACTCCAACATCTCCACCAATTTTCAAACATGGTGGATTCTCATCTAAGTAATGCTATGCAAATGCAAAGTGCTTTGCTAGCCTCCGTCATCACCACACCAAACACCAACACCAACACCAACACCTCCACCATTCCACCACCACAAAATCATCAACCATACTACCCTCCTAGGCATGGTTGCTCCAATTGTGAGCAAACCGCCCAAACAACCGAACAGACCCGGGTGATAGTCCATGAGTTCCAAGAGGAAATGAGGTTCATCCTCAATCACATCCTCGAGCGCCTAAATGCTCTTTCTCATCCACCACCTCAATAGGAGGGTCTTAGATTATTTCTTTTAAGCCTTTTTTATTTTCTAGGCTAATTGTTTTTTAGATTTTATCATTGTATCAAACACTTCATTGTGTTCTCCTTTCATGATTCTTAAAATCATGAAAATTTTTAACGAATGAATGTTGTTTCTTATATTGTTGTTGCTTATTACATAGTGTTTGGAAATGCTTGTGATGATGCTTATTACTAACATTTTTTTTTTTTTTGTAGCTTTTTCACAATCCATGTATCTTTCCATTGGCACCCAATTTAGGGGGAGCATTGGACAAGGGGGAGATAATGGCTAAGGGCTCATTGCACATTCCGCCTCGCATCTTCTTTTTGTTGAGACAAAAAGGGGGAGAAATATATAGAACTTGGTTATATTTGACTTTCTGAAAAGTCAACCGCATACATTGACTTTCCAAAAGTCAACATGATACTTCATTGGTAATATTTGACTTTCGAAAAGTCAACCGCACACTTTGACTTTCTCAAAAAGTCAACATCATGCTTCAACTAGGGAAGACTTTGACTTTCTAAAAAATTCAACATCATGTATATATTGGACATACTTGCATTATCATTTTTCTTTCAAGTTCTAAAACTAATATTTTTATAACTCTTGTACAATCTTTACATCTTTTATAAAAATAAAATTTATGTTTTGTCCTAAACAAAAAGGGGGAGATTGTTAATACAAATATCATCATTAAACGTTATTTATATTTTTGATCTTTACCTAAGTTTTGTTAACGACAAAAGTAAATTTAATTTTTATAAAGCTTAAAGCTTGTCAAGTTTAATAGATATTAAAACAAGCCTTTTCAAATAATATCTTCATCACTCAAGCATTTACATTGTGATTAATCATATCTTGATATGACTCTAAACCATAATGTATGATAGGAGTTTTTAGAATGTCTTGGTTTCTTAAAAATTAAACATTACATATGTATTTACATATTTCTAAGAATAGAAAAACAAACACATGACATCATGTGATGCATCATTGAAATCATTGAAAGATTTCACTAGATTCTTTATGTAGATTTAGGCTCTACATATCTTACACAATCTTGCATAGATATGGTTGACTTTGGGAAGATTTTGAGATCTTGCTGTCAGACCTCGGCGGCACCATAATTTAACACGGGCAGGGTTCCGTGGTCCGTGGTGCTTGCTGAGTGTTTTGGCTATAAATAGCAAAGCCAAACCAAGTAGTTTTGCATCCCTTTCTATCATTCTCTCATACATTCCTTCTCTTTAACCATTCTAACTCAGTTTCATATCGTATTAGTGATCTCTTTTGTAGCAAAGAAGATCAAGGCACATTCAAGCTTCAATGAGAAGTTGGAAGTCTTGTTTGTTCGTTGTTGTATGATCTTGTGTTGATTCATACTTCCTTGTTGTACAAAACCATCATAATCTTGTGAGTGTGAGTGGTTAGTATTTTAGTCCTTAAAATACATTGTGTGTGGGAGTGGTTGTACCCTTGAAAAGAACTCGACATTTAGATTAGTGTCGAAAATAGTGTGTGTTAAGTGTAAAGGTTTCTCCACGGTGAAAGGAGCTTGTTGACTAGTGAAGTTAAACTCTCGAAGTGAGACTCGGGAGTGGAGTAGGGTGAAAAAGAGTCCTTGTAGACCTAACCACTATAAACAACTTGTTATGGTTTGATTGTTTCTTTCCTTATATCCTCTTTATATATTGTTTACATATTTCACTAACATATCTAAGATCAATATCAATTGATCTTTCAATAAGTTTCAAAACAAAGTTTTTAATCGGTAAACTATTCAACCCCCCTTCTAGTTTTCTACAGAGTTGATAAATCAAAAGTACTTTGAACTAGATCCTAGGTAAGCTATGGGTGAGTGTGATGCTATAAAATGCTTGAAGAAGACTTAGTTGGTTTTAAGGTCTTATGTTTGGCTAGTGTGAAGTGATCTAGTGAGCTGTTTTGATGTAAGGAAATCAGATAGCTCATCCGTAGTCACGGATCCCACTTGTTCCCTCGCAGAAAGGATCCGTCTAGGCTAAAACTAGGATCCGACATCCGCAGATCGTAACCATTACAAGAAGAAATGCAGATTTTGCACCAAGCAATATGCACTAATAACCATTAAACTAAACAACAATATAAACATGTTTATCACATAAAGCATATCATAGATAATGGTAGTAATAATAATACTCAAGATAACACAAACAAGCGTGCTAAAACATAATCATTCATACACCAATCAAATGTCTCAAAACAAGCATAATCCTATAGTCTTTTTCATCAATTCTTTCTTTTCCTCTTCCGACTTTGTGACGTAGTGAGCTAGGTTTTGAATCATACCCTTAATTGTTTGAATTCGCGGTCTCGCTTGGAATAGTTGGAAGTTGTTGATAGTAATCAAAGGGTTCCAATTCGATGTTAGCTACGGGTCGACATCTTCTTCTTCTTCATCTTCTTCTTCTCCGTCCGAGGAGTCCGAGAGAGCTTTAGGTTTTCTTCCATTGACCATGAACCGTTTAGGGGGTTGTTTGGTAAGAGGTACCATAACGTGATCGGAAAGGAAATGATCATCGTTGATAGGAGATGGTTGGAATGCACTAACATACTTACAAAGTCGTATTAGGAGCATACCATATGGAAGTACCATGTTGGCAACTTTGAATACCCCGACCATTCTCTTCACCATGTAATAGGCGAGATTGAATGGCTTTTGGTGAATAAGATAATAAATCATTTGCACAAGGCAAGCATTTGGATGATCCTTGTTACCGACTAGGCTAATGACGTTTTCCCTAAGAATTTCTTCCCATTTTCTTAAAATGGGGTGCATTTCAAAAAGTTCCATTTGAAAGGGATCACGGTGAATGAGCTTTTTGTTTCAGTTGAGACATGATTGGTCGGCTCTAATTTTGAAGATGGTGTCTCGAACGGTTTCGGGTTCATCAAGAGGAGTATGGTATATTGGTTTGGGATCAAGAGCAAAGGATTGAGAGGAAATTTTCCAATCTTGAGAGTACATACAAATTCCTTCACAAGGAATGCGAAGGATTTGAGCGAATGTGTTGAGAGGTAGAGTGAAACTTCGTTTATTGATGATGAAAGCGATTGAAATGCTATCATCGGTGTTCCGAATGATTCTAATGCTTTTGTAGAATTCAAAGATGAAAACCAGACAAATTTGTTCATCAATGTCAAGAAGACAATCAATGTTAATTGCCGAGAAGACTTGATGAATGTCGGTATCTTCAAGGAAACATTCCTTGACTACACGACCTTCGTGGATAAGTCGTTTTTCAAGTGTGTTGAAGACTTTGCGGTCGGTTTTTGACAATCCTTCTTTCCGATAGTAATGGGTGAGGTAATGGATGATATCATGATGGTCTTGTTGAGTAGCTTTAGGCATGGTTGGTCCTAGAAACACAAATATTCCAATTAGGCAAAATTTGTTGAGATGGGTTTATGGTTTTGATTTGTATTAACAATGTTCTAAATACAATGTAATCTTAGTTCTGTGAAAACCCTTTTTAATGATCAATTTTGAAAACCCTAATTAAATTAATTGATTAAAAATTGAGAAACCATAAACCCTAGGATGAGGATGATGAAAATTAGAACATGTTAGTGTAATTACTTACAATGGTGTTCTAGAGAAGAGTACTTGAGGATATGGAGTCCTATTATGTTGAAATCATTTCTTGAGTCGTTTTTGTGTTTTGTGGGGAGAGGGAAAATGATCAGTAATGGTTTTCAAAGCGATAGTCGCTTTCATCGTCTCACGGTTCCCCCGGATCCTTGTATAAGGGATCCGCTAGTACAACTAGAGGATCCGCCATCAGAGATGTAAAAGGGTGTTTGGCAATATTTTTGTTATAAGTTAGAAAATAGCTTATGGAACAAAAATAGTTTTGGGAAAAAAAATAATAAAAAATATAAAAAAAAATAATGTTTGGTCAACGGGATTTAATTATCGATAATCCATTTGTGACGACGGCGTTATTTTGACGAGATCAAAAGGAATACTATTCCCGATGATGAGTGAGTCAGGAAAGTGACGAAAGGAGACTTTTTGAAAGACTAGCATTTATAAGAAGAATGGTATTAACATATTCATGTAGATATAAGCTAGCTAATGAAGAGTTAACATACCTCTATGCTCTTGATTTTGGTTTGTGAAGACATGAGACCAAAAATAATTCATGAGCTCTTAAAGTAATCCTTTGTACTTAGAGTAAGTAGGTTGTGATTACTTTTAGATTCTTTCTTGAAAGTTGACTTCATTATTCTTTGAATAGAAATGAAGATTTTGGAGAGATCCTAGCATGAAGATTTCTTGAAACGAATATGTTAGAATAATCTATCAATATCCAACATGAAAGAAAAAAATGTTTTAAAATATTTCCTTCTTTGTAGTTTTCAAACATACACGGATCGTATCAAGTTTTTAAAGTACAACATACTCTAAGAAACTTGGTATCAAAGCTCTGATGCCAATTGTGGAAAACTAGAAGGGGGGGTTGAATAGTTTTACCAATAAAAACTTTGCTTTAAAATATTTAGATCGACTTATGTCAATCTATTTTGATGTGTATGGTAGACGTTGATAGATAGATATATAAAAGTGTAATGAAAGATAAAGAGTAAGAAGCACATAACCACGACATGAGTATTTATAGTGGTTCGGCTACAAGGACACCTTCCTTGGCCTACTCCACTCCCCGAGTCACCTACTCGAGAGTTCGTAATCACTACACGACACCAACTCCTTATGGCGGAGAAGCCTTCACAACGTCGCCTACTCTTTTTCCGGTACTAGGCTAACCACCGGGTTCTTTCACCAAGGTGAACCACACCTATCACAATGTCGCCTACCCTTTATCTGGTACTAGGCTAAGTACCGAGTTCCATTACAATGAAGGAACTACTACCCAACACTACACAACACCTAATCTCAAAGGAGACCCACTCCTTATTACAACACCATCAAGGATATCAACATCCTTGGAAACAAACTATCACTATTTGTATAACGATGCACCTCATCGATTATACGACCTTGGAATTCTTCACTAATGCCACTTGATTTGATTCCTAGGCATCTTTCACCAATGCCCTTAACACAAACGCTTGGCACCTTTCACCAATGCCTTCGAATGCCTTCGTCTTGACACCTTTAGCATTCTTCACTAATGCTTTTGACACGGACGTTAAGCACCTTTCACTAATGCTTTCGTCTTGACTCTTTCGGCATTCTTCACTAATGCCTTCGACAAAACACTTCTATGAAGGAAGAAAGAACTATCAACAAGAGAACCTCAGTAGTCTTGATGATGACGAAGCATGGCAACTCACAGACTTGAACTTGCTCGACTTCAAGAAGTGGTTATCTCGCCTTTAAGAGGAACCTAGAGAATCACACAAAAACAAAAGAAAAACTACATAGAAAGATCCTTTAGGATCAGTGGGTAGAGAGTTACAATACTTGGGGAGAGTATGTGTGGGAGTGACAACCCAAAAGGAAGAGATGACTCACTATTTGTAGAGGAGAAACACTTACTGTTCCACGGATCCCACAGATGCCACCCTCAAGGGATCCGTCTAGTGTAATGTTAGGGATCCGTGGGACGCTCCTCTCTGCCCATGGGTATTTTGGTTATGTGTCATGAGTCAAGGGTTATGGGTTGATCCATGGGTATTTCATTAGATACAATGTACCTAATGGGTGCAATGCATTTAGTCAAATGTGTATGGGTCAATACCATGGGTTATGGATATGTTCCATGGGTTGTAGTTTTTACCCATTATAATACATACTAGTTATGTATATATTTTCCCAATATGTAAACACTAGTTGTTGTACATATGTATTACTAAATCATAAAATTACTTATACTTGTTTTAGTGTTTTATGTGAAAACGTAAGTGTGTTAGAAAACTATTGGCTCAAACTATTTACGCATTTTATTTGTTTGGTTAAAATGATTTTACGTTTGTTATCGACAAAACATTATAAGATCGTAAAATATAAATAAACGTTTTTACGACTTATTTGTATTAACAGTCTATATATAGATATACACTTGCGACGGCGTCGCCTTTTGATGGTGACACCGTCTGGTCACCTTCATTAGGGTTTCATTATGGACAAGTCATCGTTGGGATGGCGTCAGTTGAGGAAGTTTGACGCCGTTTGGCTTCATTAAGGACGTCGTCTGGTGTAAAATAAAGGGTGACGCCCTTCTGGAATAAGGCATGACGTCGTCATGTTGTAAAACCAAAATATGACCTAAGCCGTCGCTTGAGAATTTTTAGAAATCCTTGTGAGCGACGGCATCGCCCTTTGAGTTGGGACGCCGTCAGGTGCAGAAATCAGACTTGAAATCTTGACTTTGTCATTTTCTTCATGTTTTCGCTCCTTTTCATCCAAAAGTGTTTGATTCCAGCAATTTGCTTCCAAAAGACCTAAAATGTGAAAATGAGCGATTTTAAGCAGTAACGGATATAAAATGTATTGATTTAGGGCTTAAATGACCCCCTAAAAACGTATGTTTTTAATCCTTATTAGCCATTTTTTAACTCCTAGCGCGATAACAACTAATTCAACAAGATACGACAATCAATAATCAACAACTAGGTTTCATTCAATACTAAGCAAATACTAATAGATCTAGCCTATCATGTTAAAGAGAAGAGAAGATAAACAAATAATCACACAACACATAGACATATTGTAATGATTAAAGATTGAATAACTTATCTTCAATCAAAACATGGGGTTTTGAAGGCTAAAAACCCTTGCAATATCTGACAAATTCATGCACCAAGAGGTCTCTCTAAAGTCTTACCAATATGTGTCACACATAATGAAAATCATATGAAAAATATATATAGCATTACAACTATGACGGCATCACTTTACAAGTGTGACGCCTTCAGATCGCCGTCATCTGGGTTTCATGAATTCCACCGACTTAGTTATGACGACGTCACCTTAAGGGTTGTGACACCGTTGCTCTTCACTTTTCTGATCATGACGCCGTCAGCTCAAGACCGTCACCATCGTCTGAAGCTTCACTTGTAAAAATTATGACTGGATTATCTTCGTGATTCTTCAAGTGACGGCATCACGTTGTATCTGTGACGCCGTTCCACCTCCTTTTTAAAGATGTTTTCTTGACTTTGTCGTTTTCTTCATTTTCTCGTCTAATAGAGCCAAAAATACTTCAATTTCCATCATTTTCTTCCCAAGTACTTAAAATCAAATAGAAACGATTCTGGTAATAAATGATCAAATATGTATGAGTTTAGAGGCTAAATGACCTCTTAAAAACGCAGGTTTTTACACCTTATCAAATATCCCTACACTTGGGATTTGCTTATCCTCAAGCAAATGTTCTTTTATTCTAATCAATTTACATGTTAGGGGCATTCAGCATTGGTTTAAAGATAATTTACAACACAACTCATTCCACAATAGTCAAAACAAGCACGAAAATTATATACTAGCACCCGACATAAAGTATTTGGATTCTCACATCTCTCGAGTGTATATGTTGTATAACATGTATGGAAACAAGAAAATATAACACTCTCTACATGTCATAACACATAGATTACCATAGGCTTGATAAAGGATCAAACCTCCACCGCTTTGGCGTAAGCACCTAGGATAAACTATCAAAGAAGACTTTTAAAGAGTTGTAACGTTAGGCGTAAGGGTAGAGAAAACACGGTTTTGTGGATATGGGGAATTTACTGGTGGAAAGCTAATCATTTAAGTTAGTTACATGTACAAAGTGGCGTTGCTAAGCCAACACTTGATTCACTAACTCTAACTCTTTTTGTAATTTTCTTGACTCTTTCTTGACTTACGGCTATGTTTGGCGTTGAGCTTTTTGGAGTTTTTTTTTATGCGATGAGCGGTGAGCAATGAGCTTTTTGATTTTTAGTGTTTGTTTGGAAAAAGAGCGGTGAGCTTTGCTATTTTTTAGGAATGCTTATTTTTTTCAATGCTTCTTTAAGAAGCAGTGAGTTGTGGCTACTGCTCACAGCTCACTGCTACTGTTCACAACTACTTTTAACAAACATACCCTTAAACAAAAATAAAATGCGGGATGGTAGTCCGCATTTTTTTCTCTTTCTTTTCTTTTTTTTTTCTTTTTTTGCTCTATTTTTTTATTTTATTTTTCATTCATACACTTTTGCCCTACTATCCGCAAAATAATACATCAATACCCAAGTGATTTGTAGTTGCATCCCTACACTTGAATTTTTACATAAATAAAAATTAACTAATGACCCGAATTGCGAGGATCAAAACACGTGAAGTACTTAAACATTAACGTACATATGGGGGGTAATAATTTTGACTTTCTTCCCCATTACTCTGTAACAAAAGTACTAAAATCATGAGTCTCAATCGTCCCAAAACTGTATTTACAAGATATGACTCGACTTATAAACCATGTAATCAACTAGACAATTAACTAAGGGTTTATCATATATGTTGTAACACTAATGCACTAAAAATAAGTGCATACAAGGAAGGCTAAGGTGATTCAGGTGTAACATTTGGGGGTGGATTGTAAACAATATTCTTCATTAATATTTTGGAATCCACCAAAATATCATGAGAACCGCGAAAAGGATAGGCTCAGTGGAGTTAACTAGGGGTATCTTGTACTAAACATGAGTACATGCAAGGGTGTGGGGTAATTACTTGACCAATGTATCCAATGTAATTATACTTAACAATATTAAAATAAGGGTTATCATAATACCTCTTATCATTTAGTCAATCCTAATCACATGAATTTAATCTCACTAGCGATCTCGGAATGCAACACTAGAGCAAGATCTAGAATCTATATACTATCGGTACACCCATAAGCATTAAAGGTGAATGCTTTTTCCTAAATATCTAAAGGCGAACCTCACATTTTGGGGATGGAAATTTTTGAGTGGTAGGGTTTTTGTGTTAGCTATAGAACTCCTATCCATGAGATGTTTTATTAAGACTAAAGGTTCACCAAGTATTTCTTTCGGTTTATTACACAATTACTAGAAAATAAAACAAATGGTAAATGTGTAACTAGTTTCTAAGGTGTCCATTTTTACCCTCCCTACACTTAAATTAAACGTTGTCCCCAATGTTCTTAAAAAGTATCAAATATATGATAACAGGAAAAATAAAATAGATAAAAGAAACTAGTACTCCCCTTATTAGCTCGGTATGAACGAAACATAAATACGGTCATTGTTAGGTCACCATGTTTGTAACACAAGCATCAATATAAGAAATAAGATAAGGAAGGATCGGATGAACACTTAACACACAAAACACACGTTTAATATAGAAAGGTTTAGGCGTAGGATTTGAATGAAAGTGAACAACCAACTCTCAAATGAGAGTTACAAGACTATTGATAGGGGAAGGGAGCTAGGGCAACACATCTAGTCCCTTCCTTTCCTTATTGGGCTTTTGCATAGGCTCATGGGCTTTCTACATGAGTCTTGCCTTAATTACTAACATAAAAGCCTTAATTAAGCTAACTATTACATATTGATTACTAACACTTGAGAAATGGTTTAGGAGTGATTCCAACAATCTCCCCCTAAGTGTTAGTAATTGATGACTTAAGTAATTTGAAACAGTTGTTCGTGCAGATGTAATAGTAGCTTTGACTTCTTCTGACATTCTTCTTTCTTGTGAGAAGAAGTGTTTAGATTCGAACAATCTCCCAAAGGTAGGGATCTTGTTTCTTTTGAAGTATTCTCGCTGACGCCTTGATTTCTTTGTTCTTTAATTCTTTGTTCTTTGTGGTGGTTATGATAGTATGTTGTTGTTAGCTACAGTGTCGCCTTCGTTGTTCAAAGATTCCACGCCTTTCTCCAACATGCTCAAACGCTCATTTGACAAAGAATTCCGGATGTGAAGTAGTTCTCGAGTCTTTATAACTTTGTAGATTCTTTGATTTGATGAAGAATCATTATGACTTTGTGTTGCCTTTGATATAGAGACAACTTCATTTGAGATGTTGTTGGTATGAGCATGTGGTGAATCAAGACGATCTCTTCCTCCCATGAGCATCCATCGCCAGCAAAGATTCCTAAGACAAATCACCTAACACCAATTGATCATTGTAATTTTTCATAAAGAATTGATTACTACAATTGTTCTATCGATGAATGTCTTGATTCCATTCACCTTGGTCGGGCAATCACCGCTCGAATCCCGTAGGATAGTTGGCATTACATTGAACAAGTTCAAGTAATGACCCACATATTCAGACCCGATTCTTGAAAGGAATCTCCTTAGCGGGATTTCCAAAGACTTACAAGTTCGAACTCGAGAGTGTCAACATCATAATGTGAAAACACATCTCTAATTTTAGCAAAGGTTGTTCCTTAAACCGGATGCCCTCAAGAAGGCTAACACGATATACCAAGTACATCTACGGTTCGGTGAGTCGAGGTACAATCAAGCATCACCCCACGATCAGACCATTTTAGACAACACTAAGTGTAACCCACAAGGAGTTACCGAAGTGACTGCCGTACTGTTTGATGTTGACCCCGCAGAGTTTCCATTCAATCACCGAGGATCACAATTGTGAACCCTCATAAATGTTCTCGATGATTGCTAAGATCCGTAGGACTCTAGAATAGTATCACTTAGGCCCTTATTTTTGAACGACAAGTGATGAAATGTCAAGTGTACCTAAGAGATCTTTTGATGAATCTCGTGGCTCTAGACTCAATAGTGCACTTTGGTTTTCCTGAGCAGAGACTAAGGAGAGGGTCTCCTTCTTCAATACCAGCAATCTCAAAGAGAAAGCCGATAGTTTACGTAGGGTTCCCTGTGAGAATGAAACAAGCTTCTGTTGAGAGAAACTTGAGTGGCTAAGAAGGTTTAGTGCATGCGTCACTGAGTCCATGACGACTTTAATCTTCAATACCGATGTCATCTAGTGACAACCCGTAGCATATGAGTTGAACCCGGTGTCTGCCCTAAGTTGAATAATCTGGAGGGCTATTTCTTTTCACCCTTTTCTTTACTTTTCTATTTAATTCTTCAACTTCTTCTTTCTCCGATTCTCATTTTCTCCTTTTTTATAATCATACCTAAGGACTTCTAGATTCTAACTATTGGTGGTGTCCTTGGGTAGATCCCTCCGGCTCTGGCGGATCATAGGACGGTTATTCCTAACCTTAGTCACCTTATAACTCCATGACTAACCTATGTTGTCGTAAACCATTTTCATGAAAATCTCTCAAAGTGATTATGAATAAAGCATTTAGTACCACTGTGAGAGTTTTGTATTTTGCAGAAATACTCTCCCTCCACACGTGCTTAGGTATTATTATATAAATCTGCATGGTGAGAGAAGAGCACGCACTTTTGAATTGATCAACTCAGGATAGACAATTCCCCGCGATACACGGTTACGTTGCATAGTTAAAGAGTTACATTGTCAGCTTTTAGGTGACAACTAGTTCTAATAACTACCTTGAAGGTGTGGACAAACCTCGAAAGGTTGTCAAACCCGTCAAAGTTCATGTCTATCAAGAGTTTCTCGAATGGTACATTCTACTAGGACAAGTCCTTTGCGAGACACGTTTACATCACTAGCGAACTAGCTTGAAATTATTACCCGTCCCAGACAAGTATTTTTGAGTTACTGACATCTAAGAGCTCATTAATTCATTGGTTAAATCTTTAGCACGATGATTCAATAGCAATTCACAACATATTTCTTATCACATAATTTTTCTCCCCCTCAAAAGTGGCATATAAATGTTATTTTTGATGAAATTTTGATATCGAATATGACCATTTCGAGTTTTGTGGGAAGATTACCATGAAGAACAATTAGTGAATAAAGTTTTAAGCAAATACTCCCCCTAAACAAGTGATATGAACTTTTGAGGTTTTGAAAATCATAAGGGGAAGTACTTGTTCTTTTGAGCAAAACTTTGAAAGTGAAAGTTTTGATTAGTTTTACTCAAAAGTAAGAAGCTTTCGCTCCTTTTATAGGATTGTGGCAATCAAGCGCACTACGTGGTCCTTTCATTACAAGTACGGGTTGTACACTGTTATGTGTGCACAAGCCATTGTCATATATAAATCACACATCCAAATAATGATAAGGAAATAGATCAAGGAGAATCAGGAGTACCATGAAGTCCGTCAATAACTCTAGTAATGCTGCTCGGGCGTTGGTAGCCCATGAGAGATATGCTTGACGACCACCTACGAAACTCTCCAACGTTCTTATCTGATCCCGTCTGAACAACCTTTCATCAATCCGAGTGATGATCTTCTTCACATCCCTCCTATCCCTCGAATTCCATCTCTTCGGTGACCCTATGCCATCATGGATCTCCTTTAACCAGTATGCTAACCCGTCCCAAACCTTCTTTAATGTGTGATCCCCAAACTTATGAAGCTCTTTGCACGCCATGAAGCAATTGTGGTGTAGTTCACTACGGTAGACTACCCTAAATGGTTTCCTGATAAGGGTGTACTGAGCAAGTTGGTTTATGTCGGGAAGGTCTAGCTGTGGTTTTATGAGATTAACACGCTTCTAGTATGATTCCACGGCAAGTTGAATATCTTCTACACGTTCTTGGATCACGATGCTTCTTGTGAATATTAGCAATGACTTGATGTACTCGCGTTGGATATTTGTAGAGAATCGTCGCATTCGTCCTTGTACCTTGGCAAGATACATGTCTTCAATGTCATTGAGCGGCAATCTCGGGAAATCTGCTTCTGTAAAGTCGTATTCATATTCTTCTTGTCGTTTGACCACAGTTTTCTTTAGGAATGTGTAGTCCCACTTCGACGACAGGGTAACATGCATAATTGCAACGATCCGTTTGTCACTGAACACTTCCTTTTTCGACTTTAGAACCTGGCAGCTTCTGTAGTAGATTCTTCTTCGTTCAGGCCAATGATGAATCCCATACAGTGCATCGAGGTCATAATTTTCCACTTTGTCGCAAAACATGTGTGGCTTCTTCCTCGATGGCTATATTATTAGAGTAGATTGTCACGGAAAAGGAGGGTGAGTGATGTAGCGTATTTCTTGGTGACATCGCTACCGTGTAGAAGGAATTCCAAGTCGTTGTTGAAGAAATAGCGGTAGGGAATCTTAGGTTGATCCGGTCGTCCAATGGTAGGTAGTGGTTTGGTCCAGTCAGTGTAGTATGGAGCTTTGTCTGGTCTTGTGAAGTCAATGTTTGATTCAGGATTGAGCCAATCAATGTTGTTAGACATGGCTCGTGCTATGTTGTCGAGATGATATTCGACTTCAATGGCATTATCTGATCTGTCCTTAAGTAGTTGAAAGGCGTCGTTCTTGATTCGCCTCAACTCTGCTTTAGTCATTTTCTTCACTTTGAACTTTTCTTGTATAAGCTTCACATGCTCCATTGTGCGACCATCTACCAGTTCTTTTCCTTCCGGTAACTGAGGTGTGGCATCAACAAGTTTAGAGAACCAGTCATACTCTTCAGTGTCATCTTTATCTAGCCATGACACAACATTGGTATTTTTCTTCTTCCTTGGCTTTGATGATGACGCTAGTTTCTTTGTTGATGTAGAAGAAGTTGGTTGTTGTTGGGGCTCAGGAATCTCTTCATCGTCACCACCAGTGTATTGAAAGTGATCACCGGTTTTCTCTGTTTTTGGTGGTGACTCAGATTCCTGAGGTTTGTCTTTTGCAGGAGAACGTGGTGGAGATCTTCTAGCGGTGGAGGTCCTTTGGGGTGGTGGAGGCATAGAGGATGAATCATAATTTTTCTTCTTTCGTATCGGTTCAGAATCCTTATCCGCATCATCATCGTCTCTTGGACGTTTGGCCCTCTCACCGCCTGCTTGCATGAGGTTTTGAGTTGATATTCCAAAGAATGCCTCAAATAGTTTAGCTTCGTCGAAGTAAACGCTATGCATCGCTTAGACATTTGTAACACCAGCTTGAAATCAACTCAGATCGGAGACAACTGCAGGCTCAATTGGATTGATCTTCATTGCTACCGGAGTAGATTGCACATTTTGCTTGACCAATTGCATGAGATTTGGATAGAGTTGTCTGGTGAACATCTCTCTTGTCACTCCAGGGACAGTGTCGAGGAGAAACTTGTCAGTGTATTCTCTTATTATCTTATCCATTTCCCCTTGAATATCTCTGTTTAGAAACTATTGAATCTGATCCCTTTCTTCGGAAACCTCATTTATCACATTCTGAAGAAGATTGATTCTGTCCGCAAGTTGATTCAGTTTCTTATTGACCACGTCTTTCTTCCTTACTTTCCTGACAGTTTTGACAATCTTCGTCTTTGCACGTGATATCCAAGTATCGGTCGGTTTCTTTACCGATTTAGATGCGGATCTGGTGGTGGCTTTGGATGGTGGTGGTGATGAATGAGAAGATGAGTCTGACGATGATGAGTCATGAGGTGGCTCAGGGTCCTTTAGTGGCTCAGAAGTTTGTTCCTTGCTACGTTCGGGACTATCTAGAAGATAATCATCCGCTTCCTTTTCGGCTTTAGCCTTTTCTTCCGCCTTAACCCTAGCTTCTTCATATGCTTTAGCTAGAGCTTCTTCTTCTGCTTTTTCTTTAGCAGCAGCATCAACATCTTCATCAGTAATTTTCTTAGTCTTCTACTTCTTCTTGTCAGGTTCCTCAAAGTCAAAGATAATCTCATCCTCTTGTTGCTGTTGTTCTGATTCGTGGGTGGTGGTACCAGTTCCCTTATCGGGTTGATTAACCGCATCGGAAACTGGTGTGGTTAGTGCACCACCACTTGACCCTCCAAGGCCACGAGTTTGTTGTAGGTTGAACTCCTTATCAACATGTTGTAGTCTGAGATTCTTCAATTTCTTTCGATAATCTTTGTCTTCCTGTGGCTCTTCATCTGAGCTCTCTTCATCCTCTTGCTCAGCAATTGGAGTTTTTCCCTTGTTAGTTTTGGGACTTAGAGGTTTTGCAACTGTTAGTGTATCATATGTTGCAGATTCTGAGTAGATAACCTCTTCATCTGTTTCTGTGTTCTCGGAGTCCTCGTCCATCAGTTTTGGTTCTGGTTTGGGATTAGGGATGGCACCCTTTGATGGAATTCTCTTTTTGAGTTTGTGAGTCCTCTTTGGATATTTACGGGTACTCTCAGTGCTTGCAACACTTCCAGCACTGTCTGATCTCCTTGTCTTCTTCACAGGTACACCAAAAGACTTTTCATCAATGAACCCCACTTTGCCTGATGCAACTGCTTCCAGATAACGTTTGTACGATTGAAGTTCCTTGATATCAGCAGTAAGAAGGCAATCTGGCAAAATAGCACCTTGTTTCTTCGTTGTTGAGTCTTTGAATCTGACAACATTGAGTGTAGGCTCAAACAACACGGAGTGATGGTTGGAATCATCAAGTCTCAAAGGAATATCAGGATTATTCCCGAGTATCCTCTGGATCAACAGTTTTGTGTATCTGATGTAAGGGATTTTGGTGTCAGGTTTCCTGAAATTTGACATCATGTCATCCCGAATTAGACTTGGGAAATCGATGTGCATCATGTTGACCATGCCCCAAAATACTTGTAGTTCCATGAGCTTGGGATGCTCATAACCACTATCACGTCCAGAAACTGATTTGGTGATCATGATGTAGAGGGTTCTCCATGGCTGAGGAATATTCTTAAGATCTACTGAAGAGTGTTTAGTGATAATCCCAGCAGCTTCATCATAGCCAATTGTTGGAATCACTCCTAAACCATAATCAAGTGTCAGTAATTAATATGTAATAGTTAGCTTTATTATGGCTTTTATGTTTGCAATTAGCCTTAGGCTTATGTAGAAGGCCCATAAGCCTAGGCCTTAGTCCATTAAGGAAAGGATGGAAACTAGGAGTGTTGCCCTAGCTTTCCTCCTATAAATACCTTATGTAAACCCTCACTTGAGGGTTGGTTGTTCAAGTTATTTTCTCTCATACACTCTACGCCTAAACCGTCTTTTATATCGTGTGTGTGTGTGTGAATCTTGTTCAATCGCCTTATCTCTTTCTATATTACTTGTGTTTGTAAAACTAGTGACCTAACAGTGGTATCAATAGCCTAATAGTTGGGTGAACGATTGTTTGAATTGAGTTTTGGTCTCACGATAACGCACGGTACCATATCTTTGGTTAGCTTAAAACGCATTTTTACACTTTTAATCCAAGATTCTTGTACTTTCAATGTTATAAGGTGTGAAAATAACGCTTTTTGTCAAAAGTTTGGAACTTTATGCGGATCATTGTTTTGAACTAGTTTTTATTCGTGGGTGTAGTTCTACGCCAGAATCGCTTTTAGAAGGTTTGGTTTATCAAATTTCACATTCTTGTGTTATTTGGTGATCTTGAAGCTATTTCATCACACAAAACCGGTTTAGAAACATCTTTGAGCAATATCAAATTTACGAGTAAACCTACGCGTAGTGAAACCCTAAAACTACGCTGTAAGTATTTCCTTGGTTTGATCTTCGTTGCGGGTTTACTCCGTGTTTTCTTGCTTGGATAAGCCCGAAAATACGTCGACTTTGGATATCTTTGCACCGTGAAGTGTAAAGATCACTTGGGATAAAACCCTAAAATTACGCATAAGATAAGCTTACGCCAGAAATCCCACGATAAGATTCATCTTACGCCTAAGCCTAGTCTTACGATAAGATAATCCCACGCCTAACTTTCACGCCTAACTTTTGTCTACGCATAACTTTAGCGTCTTTTTCCTTACTTACGCCAAGCTAACTTCTACATCTTCTAATTGTTACGCCGAACTTTGGTGTTTTTACGCATAAGTGCTACTTGGTTATTGTGATTTCTACGCCTAAGGACACTTCATCAACAAAGGTTCATTCGACTACAAAGATCCATTTTTACCAACACAAGTTTTCAACATGTCTCAACCACCATACTCTAACTATTTCCCTTACACTTATCCTCAACGACAACAACAACTAAGTCCACAACATCAACAATGGAATCAACAACAAGCTATTTATCAACAACAATTTAATCAACAACATACTCCACAACTTGGAGCAATTCCTCCACCACAAATGGTTCAACCACCGCCAAGTCTTCAAGTTCAACCCTACACAAATGACTTCAATCAACATCAATCAAGGAACACTATGAAGGAACCCACTTGGTTTGCAAAGATGTGTGAAGCTTTAAGCACCAACAATCAATTCATGAGGTCGGATCACTTGATAGACCTCCAATGCTCACTCCAGAAACTACGATCAATGGGTGATAAGGTTCTTTAGGTTTTGTGATCCAAGAAGCCACATGGAAAGTTCTTAAAGAAGGTTATCTTGAAGGTCCATTTGAGATGCCTATCGTCATTGTACCCGGAGATCCAAATGTCATTCCACCAAGAGATGAACAAACGAACATTGCTATCATGCATGTAATTGAATCCTCAAGAACTTCTACACTATGAAGCGTATGAGCTTGCAATGCAATATATCCTTTAGGATTACCTAACCCAATTCTTCGGTGTTGAGGCTCAAAAGACCGCAAAGGAAATGTGGGACCATATTCATCTTCTTATGGAAGGATCGGTACTCAATCGAGGATTTGGAATCCAAAATTTACTTGGCTTATGAACACTTCATGATTGAACCAGAGAGACACTAGAGTCTTATCATCATCGATTTTCGACATCATCAATGATTTGGATAAACACAACATCATCATGCCAAGAATTGCAATGAATACTAAGTTCCCGAGTAGTCTTGGTCCCGAATGGAGAAGTATGTCATTTTTCTCCGCTGCGAAGAATATGCATCATTCTACATATGGATTGTTGTATGATTACTTGAAGCCTCATGAAAAGGAAGTTGATCGAGAAAGGATTCTCCGTGCTCAAATTGCTCCACCTACACATCCGAAAATCAACAACTTGCCTTATATGCTCAACAAAGTTATCCTCCTCAACAAGCAACTCAACCAACCTCCTACCACACCAAACGATCAATCACAAAGAACCTCAACAAAATCAATTGGTTCCTTACAACAACAACAATGATCAAGCACTTCATAGTCAAACTAATGAGGAATCCGATCCGCTCAAGCATTGCAATGTGGATTTGTTATGATTGCTAATGCTTTTAGCCGTTATACCAACAAATCCAACAATCGTATTCGCTCCTCATCCAATACACGAAATCATGTTGTTGTGAACAATGGACGAGTTGAAGTTCGTAATCGTGGTTATGGTCTTCAAATGGGAGGTGGTCAAGGGTTTAATGCTATGGGAAGGAATAACAACAGAGCTCAAGTGGTGGAACAAGGAAATGCTCGTAATGGGTTGAATGGTCTTCGATGCTACAACCGCAATGAGAAGGACACTGGCTAATGCATGCCCAAAGCCAAGGACTAGGGGCAAGGCTATTTCAAAGAGGCTCTTCTTTGGCTCTTAAGGATGAAGTCAGGATCTCTCACAAACAAAGAACAGAGCTTTATGGCGTATGCGCACTCGATGATGATATGGAGGACTTGCAGCCAATGCAAATATTATGTTGATGGCTAATATGCATGAGTTACACATGAGTGAAACAGCCCAAGAGAGGACATCGATGGCTTGTCTCGTGCACCAACAAACCATCATCATATCTCGAACTAATATCTCCGCCAATATCCGAATCCGCATGGCTCGATCGCTTAAAATGAGTCATCTACATCTCATTCGATGATTTTCAAATAAACCTCAGAGTTACATTTGACGATCAAGATGACCTTATGGTTTCCTTTGATAATCAAATTGACTCGTGGTTGTACTTGAGGATCTAAATAATGATCATGTGGTGACTCACTTTGAAGAAGCCGAATCAAGGCCTCATCCGATTTTGCTCGCTTAATTCAAGACCATCAAATCAAAATGGAGGAATGTTATGCATTAAATAAGGAATTAAAAGCAAAATGCATCGTTAACCAAGGATTTTGAATGCTTACAAATGCAACTCAACTTTTTCAAAACTCAAGAAAACCGTGAAAAGGTTTTGAAGCCGCTTTGCTAAATCTCATCAAACCGAAAATTATTTAGAGAGACAGATGAATCTAGCCGCTCAAGAATGCTTTGTTGTCCAAATAGAACAAATGAAACATGAACATAAAAAGCAAATTAACGCCTCACCTTGGAAAATCAAAAGCTAAGGTCGAGTTGTTAACTTGTCAAAACAGCCCGTGATACAAAAGCATTCAACAAATCGGGTAGATGACCTTCTTGAAGAAATTATCGGCTTGCAAAACAAAATTAAAGAGTTTAAAACTATTGTTTACAAACATGGTGAATCAAGAATATCTATTGAAAAGTTTACCTTAAAACCCAATCCAAAAGGATATGGACCAAATCTAGTGACATAAACCAAAGCTTTCACTAAAAACATTCAAACCAAACTCAAGTTTCAAAGGTAATATAAAATTAATGATATCATATGAGTGTTGTTGAATATCATCACAAGAGGAATTAGATGCGTAAGACGAGAGTCGATCAAAATTAAAAATGTTGTTTACAACAAACCTTTTAATTATTCAAAACCGTCACTTTCACACACCAACGGATTCTTCTAACACACCAAGGGTTATCATCAAAACACCGAGTCTTCTAATGTTAATCCCCAACCGATTATGCACAAACTTATGGTCCTTTACCTTCCATCGTTGAAGTAAACTCAAAACCCGAAAATCGAAAAATTTTAGATATTTTGACATTTTCATGGTCGACCTCAAAATTTTACAACATGAGATAGAATATCGCTCAAATCAAAATTGATCATTTTCAATCGCCTCTAGCGAGAACAAAGAGACATTTTTCGTAAAAATCTTTACCTAACGTTAAAATTTGAAAAGTTGTGCATTAGCTTGGGAAAAGGATTTTCATAAGGAACTTGAGTGATGAAGGTCGCCGAGAAAATCAAACATCTATTTCTAATACTAAACGAAAAGAAAATGTTGAGAAAAGATGTTGATCGACTCTTGAAAGATGTTATCTGTGTTGATATCCATAATGTTGTGTTATTCTATTCTTTGCCACATGCATCCGATTATATCTCTCACGATAATGTTGACTCGTGGTAATCATGAGAATACCGATAAGATGCTTCAAATCGAGTCTTTAAAAGTCGAAATGAACGATTGCTTAACGAACTTTCCTATGCAAAACGTCGCCTTAATTGGTGTGAAAAGATATTCACAATCAACAACTTGGTTTTCAAAAGAAAATCGCCATTGCAAACAAAATCTTTGATCCTAAAATTGAGCAACCGGATGATCAAAACGTGTCTTTGAAAAGTCAAATCTCAAAATATGAACAAGAACTTGTAAAAGTTAAACAGAATATGGTGTCATATTTGATTTACTCAATAAGACTCGTCATGAAGCATCAAACGAACTTGATCACTATCTTGCTCACACTAGAGAAGTCATGAATTTTGCCGGTAATATTCGCTCGAAAATCAAGATTTGATTCACACTATCTCTAAGTTAAGAGAAATGTTAGGAAAGTATGAACAACTTCCGCCAACCATCATTAAGAGATTAGCACCAAGAACACTTAGTAATCATGCACCTAGAATCCCTACCGCCAAATCACAAGTTGCTAACGTGCTTCCTTCTATCGAAACAGAATAGTTATGCCTTTTCCAAACGTCCGCACTTCACACCTAGAGCACTCAATCAAGAATAGGAAGTTGCACCTAAGAAAAGATCAATAAGGAATGCTAAAGTAGAAGAACACCCTAGGACTATGAATAAGACTCACGCTGCTTCCACTATAGATATTAAGGTCCGCAAAATGTAATAGAAATAGTGATGTAACGAATGCTAAACCGTTAAGTACTTTTGATATTCACCGATGCACCTTGTGTTATTTGTCATAAAAGTATGAATTCGATTGTCATGACAAATGTGTTGCTAAAGCTATAATCTCTCGCTTACGGAATCCTAAGAATCGAATACCTCTAGGCCCACTAATCATTCTAAGTCCGTGCTTAGTAGACCGCCTTCTTTAGATTCTACGTCATGTGTGGTTGTCCCCGTAGCTCCAGCCACCTCCTAAGAATGTAGTACCACCTAGTGCATTCACTAAGACTAAAGCAAAGAGTAGTTATAGATGGCGAAATGGATATATAACACACTAGGATTTAAATGGATGCCTAAAATCATTAATGTGTGCATGTCTAATATATCGCTTCGAACCCTCTAACATTTCGGGTTCCACATCTACTTCTATTCCATCCGTGTCGTGTAATGCAGTGATATGATCATTCTCTGATTGTTGATAGCGGATGTTCCCGACACATGACAGCTACCTTAAACTGTTATCAAACTTTATTGCAAAGTTCATTGGCACCGCTGTTTCGGAATGATCACTTCAGCCTATCATGGGCTACGGAGATTATGTCAATGGGAACATCGAAATCGCAGGGTTTACTATGGGAAGGCCTCGGTCACAACTGCTTTCGTGAGGTCGGCTTTGTGATGGAGATTTGAGGTTGCTTTCCGGAGAAAACTTGTTTCATTCGTGATCTACAAGGAAATGACCTTATGTCCGCTCGCGTAATTCTAGTCTCTACACTATCTCTATGCAAGACATGGTTGCTTCATCTCCCATCCGCTACTTTCAAAGGCAACATCAACAAAACCTCGCTATGGCACCGCTGCCTCTCACATCTAAACTTTCAAACCATCACCAACCTTGCTCGACACAAACTAGTTGAAGGTCTCCCACGATTCCGTATTCAAAAGATCACCTTTGCTCAGCCCGTGAACAAGGGAAAAGCACTCGTGCTCATTTTCCTTCAAAGGTGGAACACGCCTCAAAGATGTGCTTCATCTTCTTCACATGGATTTGTGTGGTCCGATGCGCTGCAAACGATCAATGGCAAACGCTACATCTTAGTAATTGTTGATGAATACTCACGATGGACTTGGGTATACTTTCTTCAAGCAAAGACCAAGCTCCACAAATGATCATCACCTTTCTCACGAAAATATGTGTTCAGCCCGCAACACCGCCGCTAATCGTAATGCATAAAGGAACCGAATTTGTTAACCAAACCCTTCGTGAATTCTATGAGCATCAAACATCTATTGCACGACACCAACAAAATGGAGTTGTTGAAAGATGAAACCGAACGTTAGTGGAAGTCGCAAGAACAATGTTAATCAATGCTAAACTTCCAGACACTTATGGGCGTGTCGATTCATCGTGATGCTACACTCAAACCGCTCTATGATCACAAACGCCACAACAAAACACCTTCGAGCTTGTCCACAACCATAAACCGAATCTCAAACACTTTCATGTATTTGGATCCCTTTGCTATCCGAATAATGATCGTGATGATTTTGGAAAGCTCAAAGCCAAAGTCGACATTGAGTCTTTATTGATATTGTGAGAATTCTAAAGGTTACCGGATCCGAATCGTCAGAGAAAACAGTGATGGAAACGATTCATGCTCATTTTGATGAACTTATGGATATGGCTTATGAGTATAACAATTAGAACCCGGACACAACCGCTTAAACTTCCTCAACCCCATCATCACCGAACAAAGCCCCCACCACTCACAACAAATGGAAAGGTTATTTGCTCCTCCTCGCAAGGATTTATATTGATGAACGTGCTCTGTGTGTATCCGTCTGCTCACCGCTCAACCCGATAATACTCTTATACCGATACACCGCTACAACAACTACTATTGAAGATGCACCTACACCGCTTGACTCCAACACAACATTGAACAAACCGCTCCAACAATGATGAACCGGTGATGATATTCTCGAATGAAGTACCCCACCGCAGATTTTGATCCAAATGCTTTTTAACCCGCTTGCTAATGACATCGCCGCACCGATGTCGCGGAATCATCAACAAACCATTTGAATCCTCGTAATCCGCACAATGTATACCAACATCAACCTCTACACATCGATGGACAAAATACCATCCTCCGCTAATATTATTGGCAACCCGAATCAACCAACTTGTTACGAGACAACGCCTTCACACGATGGTGAACATTGCATTTATGCACTCACCGTCCGCTAACTGAGCCTAAAACATTAAAGACGCAATGACAAAAGACAACCGGATTGAATCCATGCAAGAAGAACTCAACCAATTCAAACGCTCTTGAAGTATGGAATCGTTGAAAGACCAACAGGGTCTACGCCATTGGTCTCAAATGGATTTGGAAAACAAATTGATGTCAAGGAACGTAATCCAAACAAGTCACGCCTAGTTGCTAAGGGTTATCGCCGTGAAGAGGGAATAGACTTTGAAGAATCTTTTGCTCCGTTGCTCGCTTTGAGGTCGCTCGATATTTCTCGCTCACGGCTCATATGAATATGACGGTCTTTCAAATGGATGTCAAACCGCGCTTTCAACGGACAACCGAAAGAAACGGTTTATGTCACCAACCCAAGGATTCGTTGATCCGAGTTCCCGAACCATGTCTATAAACCGAACAAAGCTCTTTATGGTCTCAAACAAGCCCCTAGGGCATGGTACGATAAGCTATCATCTTTCCTCATTGCTAATAATTTCACCAAAGGTTCGTTGACCCAACTCTTTTATACAATATCACGGGCACATATCTTAATTGTTCAAATTTACGTGGATGACATCATTTTGGGTCTACACATAAAAGTTTTCAATCGCTTTGCAAAACTAATGAAGAAAATTTTGAAATGTCCATGATGGGTGAACTTACGCTCTTTCTAGGACCGCAAGTTCATCAATCACCCCGTGGTATTTTCTTGAGTCACCCAAATATGCCCTTGAATTGTTTAACAAATTTGGAATGAAAACTCGTGATACTTATGCCACACCAATGACTCATACCAAGAAGCTAGAGACGATTTACATGGGAAATTAGTTGACCCTACCAAATACCAAGTATTATTGGGTCTCTCATGTATCTAACAACCAGCGACTGATATTGTCTTTGCCGCTTATCTATGCTCCCGCTATCGTCGCGACCAACCGAAACCCACCTCTCGAGGCTAAAAGAATCCTCCGATACATCAAGGGAACCATTAACTGGGATCCGTATCCGAAGGATTCTCGGTTTTGAACTAATCGCTTTTTCAGACGCGATCACGCAGGATGCTTAGACTCAAGGAAAAGTACTTCAGAGCTCTACAATTTCTTGGTGATAAACCGTGTCTTGGCAATCAAAGAAGCAGGATTGTACATCGCCATCAACCAAGCAGAATATGTAGCCATGTCCGCGTGTTGTGCTCAAGTCATATGGATGAGAACACAACTCAAAGACTATGGTTACGTATTTCATGTAATCCCGATGTATCATGACAATCGGAGTGCCATTGCGATCTCGCAACTCACCAAAGACTCAAATCAAAGCACATCGATCTTCGCTATCATTTCATAAAGGACCACGTGGAATGTGGTACCGTTGAATTATACTTCGGGTATAGAATACCAATTGCGATCTTCTCACCAAAGCCTTGCCTCCCGCTAGGTTTAATGAGTTGGTCCACCGGATTGGTATGAGGTGTTTGACTCAAGAGGAATTGGATGACCTCCAAAACAGCCTTAAAACCCCGTCAAACACCAAAATCTCTTTTGTAAATAATTTTTCAAAACAAAATACAAAAATATAAAACCCGATAAAACAACCAAAATATTCTTCTAATCTAATTTTCTTTCAACATGGCAAGTACATTTTTCCATCAACACTTTAATCTTTCAAAATTCAAGATTTTTCCGAACAAGTGTTGAGGGGAGAAAAGTATCACTTAACTGCTTCAAAACATCTCGTACTTGCATGTTATCATATCCCTGTTGTTTCTTTTATCAATGGTGGTAAACTTTTCGGCTAAATGACACCCCTGACTAAAATTTATAACCTTTCATTAGTTTCTTAAGTCGAGGGGAGTGTCACAAGTTTCTTTCTCAAAATCTTTGTTTGGTAACCAAATGGAAGTTAAATGGCTTTGTATAAAAAGGAAAAGTGGAGGGACCAAACTGTCAAAATGTTAAAGTCATTTTAATAAAACCACTCTCCACCTAACTATTCCATCACATTTATTACTTACACCTAAAAGATCCTACGCCTAAAAATCGCTCATCCAACTGTGTTTTTGATCATCAAACCGTAAGTGGATTAATGTTTCTAACATGTTTTTAAACATTGGTTTTGATTTTCAAATGAATCCAACGGTTAAATCTACTTATATGGGTGATTTTGTGTTCTTCGCATACGCGTAAGAACACATGATCATGTGTTATGTGTTTGTGGCTAAAAAGATAATGTCAAAATGTTTTAACAACATCAATGATATGTTTTCTATCCTCAAAACAAACCCAGAAACTCGAATTGAATGATTTTCAAAATTAGGGTTTATGCGTGATTTTGGGTGTTTTCAAATGTGTATGTTTCTGATCAAAAAGATTGTTGTCTTATGTTTATATGATGTTGAATTGATGATATCCAGGTTCTATAATAACCCAGAAACACTGATTTACTCAGAATTAGGAATTAGGGTTTAAAGTTCTAAAGCTTGGGTATTTTTGATTCATCACGAATTGAGTGTTAAAACTTGGTTATTAGACTCTTATAACATCTAAGACCTACCAGAAAAAGTTTGGTGCAATTTCCATGGTTAGAAATCTTATGCGTAATTCATAACCCTTAGAGTTTTGACCTACGCATAAGTGTTTCTATGCATAAATGATTAACAAGCTTTCATGCCATGATTTGATTTTAGAATGAATATATGTGTTAAGATTGATGATATGATGGTTTTATTTCGTGCTTGCTACGCATAAAATTCGTAATCAAGGTTGATTGTTACTCACGATATGATTACCTTACGCGTAGGCGCTATGCGTAAGAGAAATCCTACGCGTAACTACTACGCATAAGGTTCTACAATGGGACTAAGCGTATCCCGTGAAGGATATGCGAAAACAAATGACTCTACGCATAAGGTCTACTCTTACAAGTAAGCCTTACGCTGAAGGTCTTTATACGCCACGCCAGAAGCCCCACGCATAAGGCCCCTTCCCACGCCAGAACTTTTCTTACGCTGAACTTAGGATCCTACGCAGAAGCTTTCGCTCACGCAGATATCATTTCTGCTTACGCTAACTTTGCCAAATCTACGCCTAAGCCTTGATTGACCTTCATTATGAATTGTTACGTGTACAAACTTGTAAATAAACTAATCATAACGTCACGAATCCAATAATGTCACTAATAAACTTAATCGCTTGATATGTTGTGAACAATAAGTGATAACATAAACTTTAAAACTTAAAGTTAACTAACTCACTAAACATTTCACGACGCCATTGGACTATTGGAAAACAAGTGACTTAGGACTCAGAATAATCATTAACACCGTACATTCAATAACTAGACAATAAGACCTTCTCGTTGACTAACATTATGTCTTTCGATATGTTGGTTCTTTGGCTAATGCTATTTCGCATCACGACATGGTCGCCGAATGAATGCGGATGCACCGAGGTTCTCACTATTGTCGCTATCTTCCCAATGGCTATCCTAGAAAGGTTGGAAAGAACAACCTTAGGGTTGACTTTGAAACCCTCACTTGCTCGTAATCTTCCCGCTTGATTGCCGTGGATATTCTAAGGAATCATCCCTACCGTAACATGCTCTCACACTGCCATCGCATCGAAATCTACATTCAAGAATTCGAACTCTATGCAGGATCACCGGTCAAAGTGCAAGTGATCGTGACACTTAATCACAAACAAGTCACCATCACTCATGCACTTACGGGCTGTTCTTCTCATTCCCGAAATCGAGCCAACCAACTTTTTGCTACACGCATCAAGAGACAGTCAAATTTCTTCTGATATTGGCTATGATGAAGCTTCAGGATTGTTACTAAGCATTCTCACGTGGAGCTTAAGAACATTCCTCAACCGTGGAGAACCTCTACATCATCATTACCAAGTCTGCTTATGGTCGTGATGTTGGTTATGAGCATCCAAAGCTCATGGAACCGCAAATCTTCCGGTCTTTGATCAATAAGAAGGACATCGAAATCAAGCACCGATATGGGAAGACATGATGCTATTTCACAAGAAGCTTGGCTCAAAGATTCCCTATGTCGAGAAGTAGGTAGAGGTTCTAAAATGAGGGTGGTAATGGAGCTTCTTCCATCAAGGTTGTCTTGTCATGACGTATTAGTTGGTGTTGCAGTGGTTCCCATTCAATGAAAAGCTTGATTGTGGATATTCTAAGGAATCATCCCTACCGTAACATGCTCTCACACTGCCATCGCATCGAAATCTACATTCAAAGAATTCGAACTCTATGCAGAGGATCATCGTCAAAGTGCAAAGGATCGTGACACTTAATCACAAACAAGTCACCATCACTCATGCGGACTTACGGTCGTTCTTCTCATTCCCGAAATCGAGCCAACCAACTTCTTTGCTACACGCATCAAGAGACAGCTCGCAATTTCTTCTTGATATTGGCTATGATGAAGCTTCAGGATTGTTACTAAGCATTCTCACGTGAGCTTAAGAACATTCCTCAACCGTGGAGAACCCTCTACATCATCATTACCAAGTCTGCTTATGGTCGTGATAGTGGTTATGAGCATCCAAAGCTCATGGAACCGCAAATCTTCCGGTCTTTGATCAATAAGAAGGACATCGAAATCAAGCACCGATATGGGAAGACATGATGCTATTTCACAAGAAGCTTGGCTCAAAGATTCCCTATGTCGATACACAAAGCTTTTGATCCGAGAGCACTTGGACTTAATCCTCGATATCCCCATGAGGCTCAATGACCCCGACAATCACGAATTGTTGTCCGAACCTATCCTTTCTATCGTAATCAAGGAATCGACAACTAAGAAGGTGGTGCCGTGGTCGCCGATCACCTTCTATCTAAAGAACTCAAGAAGCTTGAAACGCATAAAAGGTATCTAGTAGCAGAAAAGAAGGCAAAGTTGGTCATCTTGATGAAAACCTTCGTGAACTCCTACCGAGAACCGTAAGAGGAAGTGCCGGAAGTGTAGTAAGTTCGAAGTTATAGGAAGCTTCCCAAAAGGAATCCTCCTCGTAAAAGGATTGTTCCTGTAAGGAAGTCAACCTATTCCCACACCGAACCGCAGAGAAAGCTTGTGGACGAAAGCTCAAGGTACCGAATCGTAAGAAGAGATTACTTACTCGAACCGAAAAGGATGACACTCCATTAGTACTGAAACCTCCTAGTCCTCCAAATTGACCTAGGAAAAGGAAAGACTCAGACTTGTGCCATATGAAGAAAGCTCAAAAAGTGATGAAGAGGAACTGATAAATCCTACAAGAAGAAGTTTAAATTAGTTAGACACCTTCAAAAGATAAAGAATTGACCAAGAACAAATGGGTGGCCCCGAGGATCAAGTGGTGTCAGCCCACTCTTCACTGTGTCCCGATGCGTTAATCGACCCGATAAGGATCCGTGCCACCACTCTTGTGCAACAACAAAAGCTTGTGGAGGATACTATCGAATATGAGTTTGAGAAACCCGAACCGAGAAGTCCGAGAAAGATAAAGATGCCGATTATGACAAGTCGCTCGAAAGTTCTACACGCATACGTATGGAAACTTCAACCGCCCAAGGACCCCGAGCCTCCTCATGTCTCCTCATTATCGATTCTTCATCTCACTCTTCCCAACCACCATCAAAGAAATCAACCAAATCAACATCCAAATCGAAGAAACCACCTCGATCTTGGATTTCATACTCATGAAAGAATTGTGAAAGTCATTCAACAAGTCGAAAGAAGGACATGTTTACATGAAAACCGAATTGGTTTGTCGACCAAATACAAGATTTAAATGATGAGAATGACAAGATGCGAAAGAAAGGGAATTCGCTCAAGTTCATGAAAAGTCATCGTCAAGAGGAACCGAACGAAATGATCAAGGTTACACTAACAAGTATCTTCGGATATCGCTCCTAAAGTCACAAAGGAAATGTTTACCGAAAACTATATCCGAATCTTATGCGATAGCCAAGCAAACTATAAGATCAACACCTTTAACCGCCACAATCAATCCATCCGATCGTGTAGTTTTCTGATAATGAATTGGTGGCCAAGCTCATCACACAAATGTCTAAACGATCCGGGACATTTAATTCGATGAAGGAAAGTCGTTTCAAGCATTGTCGGACTACCAACTCAAAGAAGCATGTAGATTCAAGCGAGAAGGCCTAAACGCCCTGCTGCATTTATGAAGATAAGGATCGGGATAAGCATGATAAAGCTAAACGCCGAAGAAGTCCGTGAATCATCTTCTATGTTACCTCCTCTACGAACTCCCCGCTCAACAAAGGTCCCTCCTCGCTCTTCTACAGATAAACCTCGTGATTTATTCCGAGTTACCACCCCGACTCGTAAAACCGGTGATCACTTTGAGTATACGGGTGGTGACGATGAAGAGGTCCTTGAGCCCCTACAACAACCCACCTCTCCCAAACAAGTTAAGAACCCATAATCCTCATCTAGGCCAAAACAAAAGAAGAAGAAGGCGCCCATGGTTGATGGCGATAAAACAGAGGAATTTGAATGGTTCTCTACACTTGTTAACTCAACTCCCTACCCTGAAGAAGGTCAAGATCTGGTAGACGGTAATACATTGGAGCATGCTAAGATTATGCAAGAAAAGTTCCATGTGAAGAAGATGACGAAATCCGAGTTGAGGCGAATCAAGAATGAAGCTATTCAATTGTGGAAAGATAGCTCAGAAAGTGCCATCGAGGTTGAATATCACCTTGAAAACATTGCTCGAGCTATGTCTAACAACATGGATTGGCTCAACCCGTAAGCAAACGTCGACTTCACTAAACGGGACAACCCTCCATATTACACCGATCGGTCAAAACCACTACCAACGATCGCCAACCAGATGAACCTAGGATCCCATTCGATATTTCTTCAACAAAGACTTGAAATTTCTTCTACACGGTGGCGATGGATCAAGGAAATATGCTACATCTTTGACACTTCCATTTCCGCGACCATATACTCAAACCGCATAGCCATCGAGGAACGTATGAATCACTTGTGTTCCGGCAAAGTGGAAGCATATGACCGATGCATTGTACGAGATTCATCATTGGCCCGAACGCCAAAGAATCTACTACGTGTCGCCAGTTCAAGTCTCAACATGCAAGGTTCAAGATTAAGGATATCGCTGCCATCAAACACGTTGCTCTTTCATCTAAGTGGGACTACACTTTCCTAAAGAATATCGTGGTAAAACGACAAGATGAAAAAGATTATGCATTCTCTCAAGTCGACTTTGAGAATTTGTCTATCAACGACATCGAAGACATGTACCTTGCCAAAGTACAAGGTCGCATGAGACAATTTTCAACCAAGTACAACGTGAATTCATCAAGTCATTGCTCATCTTCATCGACGATAGTCATCAAGGAACGTGAGTAAGATCTTCACCGGCGGTTGAATCTTATCGCACCGTGTCAACTTCACTCCACCTCGCCTAGATCTTCCCGACCTCAACCAGCCTCTCACAATATACACTCATCAAGAAACCTTTCGCGTTGTTTACCGTAGTGAACTACAAAGAAATTGCTTAATGGCGTAGTGAACTTCACAAGTTTGGAGATCACACTTTGAAGATGGTTAGGACGGATTGGCTTATAGGTTGAAGGATATACGACAAAAGATCGGGTCTCCTAAGCGATGGAATTCTCGTGATCGAAGGATGTGTGGAGGATCATCGAATGATTGATGAAAGGTTGTTTCGGCGGATCGCCTGTAACGTTGGAAAGCTTTGTTGGTGGTCGCACCCAGATTAACATCACCGGCTATCAACGCCTGCTCGCACTCCCCGCGACATCACCGCACTTCCCGGTACCCCTTGAATTGTTTCCTTCATTATTACATTTGGATGTGTGATTATATATGTCAATGGCTTGTGCACACATAACAAAGTACAACCCGTAATTGTCAAGAAAGGAACCTCGTGGTACGCTTTCAAAGCCACAATCCTTATAAAAGGAGCGAAAGCTTCTTACTTTTGAGTAAAACCTATCAAACCTTTCATTTTTCAAGGTTTTGCTCAAAAGGACAAGTACTTCCGTATGATTTTCAAACCCTCAACCGCTTATATCACTAGTTGAGGGGAGTACTTATGTTAAAACTTTGTTCACAAATTGTTCATAGTGGTCATCTTCCCAAACACTCGAAATGGTCATATTTATTTCAACTTTTCAAAATAACATTTTATATGCCATTTTGAGGGGAGAAAATTATGTGATAAGAAATATGTTGTGTAAATGCAAATGAATCTTTGTGTAATAGACTTAACCAACGAATTGACGGTACTAAACTGTTAGTAACTCGAAAAGACTTGTCCTGGACGGGTAATAATTTTATGCTAGTTCGCTAGTAATGTAAACGTGTCTCGCAAAGGACTTGTCCGAGTAGAATGTACCATTCGAGAAACTCTTGGTAGACATGAACTCTGACGGGTATGACAACCTTTCGAGGCTTGTCTACACCTTCAAGGTAGTTATTAGAGCTAGTTGTCACCTAAAAGTTGACAATGTAACTCTTTAACCATGCAACGTAACCGTGTCTCATGGGGATTGTCTATCTTGAGTTGATCAATTCTAAAGTGCGGCTTTCCCACACCGTGCATATTTCCGCCAAAACTCTAAAGCACATGTGGAGGGGAGTATTTCGCTAAAAGATAAAACTCTCATCGTGGTTCAAACATGTTTTCATTTACAAACCCTTTGAGAGATTCTTCACAACAAAGGGTTTTAATGGCAACATAGGTTAGTCATGGAGTTATAAGGTGATTAAGGTTAGGAATAACCGTCCTATGATCCGCCAGAGCCGGAGGGATCTACCCAAGGACATCACAAATAGTTAGTACTTAGAAGTAGGGCTGAGCGTCGGTCCAAAACCGACCCGAACCGACAAAACCGAAAACCAAAAACCATAAAAAACCTAAACCGAAACCAAACCGAATATGGTCGGGTCGGTTCGGTTTAGTGTCGGGTCCGTCGGTTCGGTTCGGTTGACATGTGTTTGTGCATGTTTTTGTCGGTTTTGGGTCGGACCGAACCGAACCGAAACCGAAAATCATAAAAAACCAAAACCAAAACCGAACCGAAAGGTTGTCGGTTCGATTCGGTTTTTGTCGGTTCGGTCGGTTTTGTCGATCCGGTTCGGTTTTGAACCTTCCATGCTCAGCCCTACTTAGAAGTCCTTAGGTATGATTATAAAAAGGAGAAAATGAGAATCGGAGAAAGAAGGAGTTGAAGAATTAAAAAGAAATGCAAAGAAAAGGGTGAAAAGAAATAGCCCTCCAAATTATTCAACTTAGGCGCACACCGGGTTCAATTCATATGCTACCGGTTGTCACTTAGTGACGCCGGTATTGAAGATTAAAAGTCGTCATGGACCCAAAGGACGCTGCACTAAACCTTCTTAGCCACTCAAGTTTCTCTCAATGTGCTTGTTTCATTCTCACGGGAACCCTACGTAAACTATTGGCTTTCTTAGAGATCGCCGGTATTGAAGAAGGAGACCCTCCCTAGTCTCCGCCAGAAAACTAAAACGCACTATTGAGTCTAGAGCCACGAGATTCATCAAAGATCTCTTAAGGACACTTGACATTTCATCACTTGTTGATCAACAAATAAGATCATCGATGGTTCATATCGAGTCCTTCACGATCTTAGCAACTGTCGAGAACATTTATGAGAGGTTCACAACCGTGATCCTCGGTGATTGAATGGAAACTCCCGCCAGGTCAACATCAAACAACCGACAAAGCAGTCACTTCGGTAACTCCCCGTGGATTACGCTTAGTGTGTCTCAAACGGTCTACATCGTGGTGATGCTTGTGTACCTCAACGACTCATCCGAACTCGTAGGGTACTTCGTACATCGAGTTATCTCACTTGTGGGACTCAGCTCAGAATGGCTTTGTGAGAATTAGAGTGGTGTTTTCACACTATGTCGTTAACACTCTCAAGTTCAAACTTGTAGTGCTTAAACCGCTTATTACTAACCGCTTGAAATGTATTCTTCTTATGGAAGCTCTTGAGGGATGATCATGCAGATTCTTCTCATGCTCACGCCAACATCATCACCAATGGAAGTTCTATCCAAAAGCAACACAATCAGAATGATTCTTCACAAATCAAAGAATCTACAAAGTTAAAGACTTAAAGAACTTCATCAAGATCAATTCTAACGCCAAAGAGCGTGTGAGCATGTTGAAGAATGACGGAGACACCTCAGAGCGGCGAAGGCACTGAGGCAAACCCGATGCGCATAACAAAATTCTATCACTTTCACCACAAAGAACAATAATCAAAGAACAAATTTATTGATGACGCCAAAGCATAACCGCTCAAGGAAAACTATCTCTTTACACTGGGAGATTGTACTAATCGAGGCAATTCTTCTCACAAGAAAAAGAATGTCGAAGACGCCGAGCTACTATTACATCAACGCCTTCACCATTCATCACCAACACTTGAGGGGAGATTGTTGAATCACTCCTAAACCATAATCAAGTGTCGAAATTAATATGTAATAGTTAGCTTTATTATGGCCTTTATGTTTGCAATTAGCCTTAGGCTTATGTAGAAGGCCCATAAGCCTAGGCCTTAGTCCATTAAGGAAAGGATGGAAACTAGGAGTGTTGCCCTAGCTTTCCTCCTATAAATATTTATGTAAACCCTCACTTGAGGGTTGGTTGTTCAAGTTATTTTCTCTCATACACTCTACGCCTAAACCGTCTTTTATATCGTGTGTGTGTGTGTGAATCTTGTTCAATCGCCTTATCTCTTTCTATATTACTTGTGTTTGTAAAACTAGTGACCTAACACCAATGTCGACCATGAGCTGGAGAGTGACCTCTTCCGAAGGAGAAGCAACATAGTTGGCAGGCTGGATGGTAGGATGAAGTAGAATAACCCTTAAGTCTGCTGGAGTAATGGTGATTTGTTTGTCGTTGAGTGTCACTGTCACAGCATCTTGACCTTTGACCTTCGCATGGTGTGCCGTGGTGAACATAAATCTCCCAAGCTACTGTAATTAGTGAGCATATTCTTGTAAGGATGAGTCTTGAATATCCACAAAGAATTTGACAAGAAGACTCAGAACACGTAAAGTTATCAAAATCGACTCTGAGATTGTTCTTCCCAATCTTCATAATGTAACCGGTGGGGAAGATGTCTTCCATTGTGAGAAAATTTGGTGTATCAACGTTTTCCATTGTGACGTCCATGTTGTGATCTGAAAGATATTGAGCCAAAAGAACCAACATATCGAAAGACATTACGTTAGTCAAAAGTTGATTTTATTGTCCAATTATTGAATATGTTATGTTGATGAATGTTACGAGTCTAACGTCACTTGTTTGTCCAGTAGTCCAAAGTAGTCGTGATAAGTTTCGTGAGTTTATTAATTTTGAAGTTTAAAGTCCAAATTTTCACTCATTTACACAACATATTTACCATTGAAGCTTATTAGTGACATTTTGGTTTCGTGACGTTATGATTTATTTATTTACAAGTTTGTACACGTAACAATTCATTGGTAAGGTTAAAGTTTTGGCTTATGCGTAAAAAGTAAGTTTATGCGTAAACAGTAGAGACCATACGCTTAGGCATAAGCTTATGCGTAGGAACTCTTCTTACGCGTAGGAAAAAAGCTCTTAGCATAAGGCTTACACGTAAGCATATTTTGGAGCTTATGCGTAAGGTTTACTCGTAAGAATGAACCTTATGCGTAAGACTCAAGTTTACACATATCCTTCACAGGATACACGTAGTCCCCATGTAGAACCTTACGCGTAAAGGTTACGCGTAAGATTTCTCTTACGAATAACATTATACGCGTAAAGTGATCCTTATGCGTAGAAATCCAATGGTTAACCTTGATTCTAAATTTTCACGCGTAAAACCTGAAATAAATTTGTCATAACACATTCATTAACACATATTTCAATCCCTTTCAGTCTGTAAAGGAATCACAAAATTTAACAGTTACGCGTAAGATTTTCTTACACGTAAAACTTAAACCCTAAGATTTGAATTTTTCGACTAAGAAATCTAGCCATAGATTTTGCACCAAATTCATTCTGTGATGTCTTAGAGGCTATATGATTAGGTTGCAACAAGTTTTAACATCCAGAACCTCATGAATCAAAAGTACCTCATTCGTATGAAACTTAAACCCTAAATCTTAGATTCTTACTATTATATGTTTCTGGGTAACAATCAATGGTGGTTTTGGTCAATTAAACATGTAACAATCATTATTCAACCATCTAATTATCCAGAAACACTCACACAAGAAAACCCCTAAATCCACGCATAAACCCTATTTCTTGAAGAATGATTAAAAAACGATTTCTGGGTAGGATTTCGTGACAAAAATGATTTTAAGACATGATATAAACAATGAAATCACAACTCATTTCATTAAAATCAACCAAACGTGATCATGTGTTCATATGCTTATGCGTAGAACACATAATTAAGCCTAGAGAGAAATCTAACCGTTGGAATTTTATACAACTGAAAACCTTTGTTTAAACTCACTCAATGATGCTAAAAACACTTACAAATTGGAGGTTTAAAGAACGGATTTGAAGAATGATTCTTAGGCGTGGGATGAGGTAGATGAAAGTATTAAATGTTTTGAAATAAATGAATGATAAAGTTAGGTGGAGGTGTTTTGTAAAAAAATGAGTTTAAGCTTTTGACAACTTTGGCCCCTCGACCTTAACCATTTTCATCCATAGCCCATAACTTCCATTTTGGTTACATAAAGCAAGATATTTGGAAAGAAACTTAACGACACTCCCCCTCGACTTTTGAAATAGAGAAATTTTGAAAATGTAGGTCCGGGGAGTGTCAATAAACCAAAAACGTGACCACCATTATCAAAGATACAGCCGGAATAAGGTAACATGCAAGTACAAGGTCTTATGAAACAGGAAAATATTTACTTTTCCCCCTCAACACTTGTTCGGGAAAATGTGAAAAGTTAGATAAAACAAAGTGTTGGCTGAAGTTTTGTACTTGCCATGTTTGAAAGAAATTAGATAGAAGAATATTTTTTAATTTTATCAGATTTTATATTTTTGTATTTTGTTTTTGAGAAATATTTACAAAAGAGGTTTTGGTGTTTGACTAGTTTTAAGATTGTTTTAAAAGTTCGTCCAGTTCCTCTGGAGTCAAACACCGCATACCAATCCGGTGGACCAACTCAGTAAACCTAGCAGGAGCCAAGGCTTTGGTGAGAAGGTCTGCCAATGGGTATCTAGTACCCACAAAGTATAATTCAACGGTACCCTTTTCCACATGCTCCTTGATGAAATGGTATCGAAGATCGATGTGCTTAGACTTTGAATGTTGAACAGAGTTGCACGATATCGCAATAGCACTTCGATTATCACAGTACATCGGGATTCTATCAAATACGTAACCATAGTCCTTGAGTTGTGTTCTCATCCAAATGACTTGAGCACAACACGCCGACATGGCTACATATTCTCTTCGTTGAGGACAATATGTACAATCCTCGCTTCTTCGATTGCCATGACACCAATTTATCACCAAGAAATTATAAAGCTCTCAAGTACTTTTCTCGAGAATCTAAGCAACCCGCGTGATCGTCTCAAAAGCTATTAGTTCAAAACCGAATCCTTCGGATACCGGATCCCCAAATTAATGGTTCCTTGATGTATCTGGAGGATTCTTTTAGCCTCGAGAGGTGAGTTTCATTGACGCTACGATAACGAGAGCAAAGATAAACAAGAAAGACAATGTCGCCCATCGGTCGTTAGATACATGAGAGACCCAATAATACTTCGTACTTGGTAGGTCAACCAATTTCCCATGCAAATCGGCCCCATTACTTGGTATGTGCCATTGGTGTGGCATAGGTGTCACAGTTTTGCATTCCATTTTTGTTTAAAATTTCAAGAGCATATTTGGACTGACTCAAGAAAATACCATGGGGTTATTGATGAACTTGCAATCCTAGAAAGAACGTAAGTTCACCCATCATGGACATTTCAAAGTTTTTTTTCATAAGTTTTGAAAAAGCATTTGAGTACTTTAGATGTGTTGACCCAAAAATGATGTCATCCACATAAATTTGAACGATTAAAATGTGTGCCTCGTGATATTGTATGAATAGTGTAGGGTCGACCGATCCTTTGACGAAATTATTAGTGATAAGAAAGGATGACAACTTATCATACCACGCCCGAGGGGCTTGTTTGAGACCGTAGAGAGCCTTGTTCAGTTTGTGTACGTGATTAGGGAACTCTGGATCAACAAATCCTTCCGCCGACTAACATAGACCGCTTTTCGCCCATTTAGAAAAGCGGTTTTGACGTCCATCTGAAAGATCGTGATGTTCATGTGATCCGCGAATGCCAGAAAGATCCGAACAGCCTCAAGTCTAGCAACCGGTGCGAATGATTCCTCGTAATCAATCCCTTCTTCTTATCGATAACCCTTAGCCACCAGTCGTGACTTATTTCTGATAACCGTACCTTCAGCATCTAGCTTGTTTTTCCAAATCCATTTGAGACCAATAACATAGACCCCAGTTGGTTTTTCAACCAATTCCCATACTTCAAGACGTTTAAACTGATTAAATTCTTCTTGCATGGATTTAATCCAGTTGTCATATGTCATGGCTTCCTTAATATTTTTGGGTTCAACTTGGCAGACGGTAAGTGCATAAATGCAATGTTCACCGTCAGGCTGAATGCGTTGTCTAGTTACGACTGGTTGATTCGGGTTTCCAATAATGTTCACAAGAGGATGGTCTTTCGTCCAACGATTTGTGAAGGGTTGATGTTGATATACATTCTGCAGATTAGGAGGATTCAAATGGCTTGTGGATGATTCTGCAACATCAGGTGTGACAGTTTCATTAGCAAAAGGATTGAAGAACGATTTGGATCATAATCGAAGGTGGGGGTACTTCATTGTTCGAAGATCATCACCGGTTCGAGCGTCATTGATGCGGTTTGTTCTCTCGTTGTTGTAGAATCAATTGGTGGTGCTTCTTCAATAGTGATAACGCCACACGCCGTTCGGGGTCAAGGAAACTTCCTTTTCTTGAGCAAGTTTTATAACACCCAGGCAATGAACCTAATCGTTGTAGTGTAGTAATTAGGGTAAGCCACGGGTATTGATATCGCTCTCTAGGGAATAGGAATGCTAGTGAGGAGTTACTACGCTAAGGTTAAGGTTGAGGAAGATTATTTTTTATCTTTTATGTTTTATGAAATGGAAAGGTACGAATCTCGAGTATTGGATTTGGGGGGTTGGTATTTCTACCGATTACTCTACTATTATCTAATTATCTAAACTACGGTTGTGGGAGTCTATGTCTAATTAATGTGTGCTCGTATGATATTTTAAAGATGTGTTTACTTAGTTTGTATTACTCCTTAATTATCTCCTATTGGTGGTTGAATTGTCACGCCCTTATTCCTAGTTGCGTTGTGTGTCTAAAGTTGTAGGGTATGCTTCTCCCAACTCTTTGAACTTACCAAAGGGTCTTGTCTACAAACCCACTAGGATGATAAACTCCTACTCTAAGGCGCTTTTGGATGGTTTAGCCTACAACTACTCGTGTAATTATATTCTAAGGTTCACAAAGATGAATCAAGCATTAAGTACAAACGAATGACCTATCGCATTACTAGATCATTAATCAACTAAGATAAGAAACAACCAATCAATATTCAATAATTAAGTTTCATACTTCCTAAGCAAACACATAAGTAAATTAGCCGGACATGGAGAACATGCAAGCATACACACAAATAATCAAAGACATAATTGAATTAATGAAGTAAAGACTTATCTTGATGTAAGATAGGTTTAAAACCCTAAAATACTGTACAAGACACCTTAGGTTCGGTTTTAGGTTTTACTCCAAAGACTCTCCACACAAAGACCGAAAAATTCGGATTCTATATATAAGATTACAATTGCGACGGCGTCACCTTATGTTTAGTGACGCCGTCGTGTCACCGCTCATTAGGGTTTCGCCTTGGCCACGTTAACCTTGCGACGGCGCCACCTTATGTCCGTGACGCCGTCCTCTTCGACTTTCGACGTCGTCTGGATTGCATCTAGGCCGTCCGAGTAGCGACGGCCTACTCTTTCAAAACTAGACGCCGCCACTTGAAAATACGAGTTTTGGGTTATGGATCGTCACAATACTTTTGGGACGCGCCGCCATTAACACCGACTGTCGCCTTCAAGTTTCAAAGAATCGTGAGTGTCTCGATTTGGACTTGGGCCATTTTCTTCATATATTCGCGCTTTTTCGTCCAAATAAGTGCCATTCCAGATTTTGCCTTCAAGAGACCTAAAAGTGAAAAGGAACGATATTAAGCAATAACGGATACAAAAGTGATCAAATAAGGACTTAAACGACTCCTCAAAATGGTACCTTTTAAAACCTTATCAAATATCCCTACACTTGTTGTTTGCTTGTCCTCAAGCAAATGTGCTTTTAGCCAATTAATTTATAAGTTAGGGGTCATAAAGCATTAATTCAAAACGGTCCACAACACATATAAGCCCATAAAGTCATAACAAGCACGGAATTACATACTAGCACCTCACATGGGGTGTTTTGATACTACATCTCTCTCGGTGTATATATGAAATATAACAAAATAGGAAATGGAAGATAAACACTCATTAACCGGTCCTAGTACATAGATTACCATAGGCTTGAGAATAGATCAAACCTCCATCGCTTTGGCGTAAGCACCTAGGAAATACTATCAAAGAGGTCTTTAAAGGGTTGTAATGTTAGGCTTACGGTAGGAAACAAGGGTTTGGTGGGATAGGCTATTTAGTGGTGGTAAGTCAAAAATCTTTATGTTAATCGCATATGAAGAATGGCGTTGCTAAGCCAAGACTCGACACTCTAAAACTCTAGGTAACCAAATAAACAAACATAAATTTAAAGATAAATGTAGGATGGTAGCAGTGTTGTTTTTTTTTTTTTTTTTTTACACTTTTACTCTACCATCCTCTATGGTAACATCAAAATAATAGGGATTTATAGGCACATCCCTACACTTGAGTTTTTATTATTCTAACACTAATTTGACCCGAATTGAAAAGATCAAAACACTTGGGGTACATTATTATGCAAACAAAGGGAATTTGAATTTAACGTTCCCTTCCCGTCATTTCAAAAACTTTAACTTTTCCCATGAATCTCAATCATCCCAAAACTATATACAAAGGATATGACTCGACTTAGCAACTTATGCAAGCAACTAGATAATTGAACTAAGGGTTTAGGGTGATAACAAACATTTGCACTAAAAGTGAGTGCATAAGGGTAGGCTAAGGCGATTTGGGTGTATATTTGGGGTGGTGTAAACAATGTTTTCATTGATATTCCGAAAACCGAAATATCACGAGAACCGCGAAAAGGATAGGCTCGAGGGGTTAACTAGGGTATCGTGTACTAAAAATGAGTACAACGCAAAGGGTGTGGGGAATTACTCAACCGATGTGGAAGAAGTAATTATATTACGGTATCAAACAAGGGTTATCCTAATGCCTCTTATCATTTAATTATTCCTAACTACACAAGTGTAGCCTCACTCATGATCTCGAATGCATCACAAAACAAGTTCTAGAATCTAATATACTACCTGTTCACACTCTAAGCATTAAAGATGAATGCTTTAATTCCTACTAATCTAAGGGCGATCCTCACATTTTGGGTGGAATTTGGGTGGTAAAGGGTTTTGTGCTAGTCATATAACTTCCTATCCGTGAGACGCTTTTGTTAAGACTAATGGCCCACCCTATATGTCATAAAAATTTTAAATTTGGTGCCAAATTTACCCTAACCGACATTTTCTCATGGTTTATTACACAATCACATTTGGACAAAGCAAATAATCAAGGATAAGCATAGTTTCAAAGTTCCTGCTTTATTTTCCCTCCCTACACTTAAACCGAACATTGTCCCCAATGTTCCCCAAAGTATCAAAGTTATGATAAAAGAAGGTAATTTAAAACGAAAGAAACTAATACTCCCGATTAGCTCGGTAGGATCCGTAAAGTGGTGGTTAAACTCTTTCCAAGAAGAATTATTGCGTGAAAAGCTCCTCCAATCTTATGTAACTTCTTCTTGACAAACTAAACTCGCACACTTGAAGAAAACAAACGAAACCTTCGCGTAAAATCACTGTAATAATATATATAAGACTCGATTTAAACTAGGATATAATGCTTGTGGAATGGATGTTTACAAATTTCTAAGAAAATTAAGACCGGAAAATTCCAAAATTTATAAGTAGCTCGAAAACGAGAAAAGTAATCGATGTTTTACTCCTTCCCGACGCCAAGTTGCAATCTCGATGCCGTCAGTTATCCCGACAAAACTGGTCTCATGATTTTCGGAAAAATTCGGAAAATTTACATCTTTAGAATCGGAAAAATTCGCAAAAACATCCATTATGACTCGATACAAGCATTTGACTCGAACAAACAAACATATATATCTTTTACTTAATTGTTATTCTCATGTTTACGCTTCTTTTGAAAACGTGTGTAATCCTCCCTACACTTATCCCTTATGTAAAATACCTTTATATGCAATTAAGACGAGGTTAAAAACAAAATAAAGCATTTTTACAAATTTAAACATGAGGATAAACAATTAATAAAAGATATATGACACTAACAAGCAAACAATTAAGCATGGGTTGCCTCCCACTAAGCGCTTTTCTTTATTTAAGAGTCTTGTAGCTAGACTCATAGTCGCACTCCCACGCTTTCCTCACGCATCCTCAATGAGAATTCTATCATGTTGACAAAATCTTCATCGACTCTATACTTAGGCCCTAAAGTCAAGCAATCCTTATAATAATGCTCCTTCTTTCCCACATGAATTTATAACCTTTTCAACATCTTCCTTGCTTTTGTCCTCAAAAGCTTTGATGTTGTCTCGATCATAAATGGACAAGTGGCCATACTTAGTTGTTTTCCAAGGCATCCTATAGGTGATCTCATCGGTTCCTTCCTTGAACCTAACTGCCCCTCATGTTTGTTATGGCTCATTCTAGATGTTTCAACAAACGGTTTCCTAGCACTACTTGGGATAAGCTATAGTCAATGACGCATCCTACATCTTCTAGGACCATAAAATCAACTAGGTAGGTGAAATTTCCTATAAAGATATGTACGCCCTGACTCTTCCCACAAAGTTGCAAACTCCTCCCGGATACTTAGGGTCTCTCCTAATATTGAGTCGCTCATTCATAATGTCATTGTAGACAGATGACATTACATTGATGGGGATTCCGATTCTATGTAAGCGTGGTCGACACTCCTATATCCGATCATACAAGGGATTTTAAGTTCCGTGGATTTCCTCCTAATCTTTGGGCATATCCTAATGATAGGTGATCGTGGATTATTGATTATGTATTGATGGTACGCAATCTCTTCCTTAGTGGGGTAAAGATTGAAGTAAGCACTATTTTCCACATTCACGTTGTTGTTTATCATGCCATTTTCCAAATTATCGCTAATCATAGAGCCAACTATAGCAAATACCGACTACTTTCTCAACAGCTTCCCTAATTGTACTATCGAATATTTTTTGCAAATCCTGAAGGTCGGTGTTTCTACTCACATAGCGGCTTCGACGGTTGTGTTGGTTATTGGGTTGGGTTTTGAGCGACATTGAAATTTTTTGTGTTGGGTTATCAAGTGGTGGTTGGTTATCATCTTCCATGATGAAAGTGATGGGTGTTACGAACAAAGGTCACGAAGAAGGGGGATAGACTAAGAGAAAGCTAAAAATAAGAAAAAATTTACTTGATAGGAATCAAGCAAAGAAACCTAAACGAGGTGGATTACTAACTAGCTATTCTATTCCCGCAGCGCGCCAAAACTTGATAACGCCACACGCTCGCTCGGGGTCAAGGAAACTTCCTTTTCTTCGAGCAAGTTTTATAACACCCTAGGCAAGGAACCTAATCGCTGTAGTGTAGTAATTAGGGTAAGCCACGGGTATTGATATCGTTCTCAGGGAATAGGAATGCTAGTGAGGAGTTACTACGCTAAGGTTAAGGTTGAGGAAGATTATTTTTATCTTTTATGTTTTATGAAATGGAAAGGTACGAATCTCGGTATTGGATTTGGGGGTTGGTATTTCACCGATTATTCTACTATTATCTAATTATCTAAACTACGGTTGTGGAGTCTATGTCTAATTAATGTGTGCTCGTATGATAGTTTAAAGATGTGTTTACTTAGTTTGTATTACTCCTTAATTATCTCCTATTGGTGGTTGAATTGTCACGCCCTTATTCCTAGTTGCGTTGTGTGTCTAAAGTTGTAGGTATGCGTTTCTCCTAACTCTTTGAACTTACCAAAGGGTCTTGTCTACAAACCCACTAGGATGATAAACTCCTACTCTAAGGCGCTTTTGGATGGTTTAGCCTACAACTACTCGTGTAATTATATTCTAAGGTTCACAAAGATGAATCAAGCATTAAGTACACAACGAATGACCTATCGCATTACTAGATCATTAATCAACTAAGATAAGAAACAACCAATCAATATTCAATAATTAAGTTTCATACTTCCTAAGCAAACACATAAGTAAATTAGCTTGACATGGAGAACATGCAAGCATACACACAAATAATCAAAGACATAATTGAATTAATGAAGTAAAGACTTATCTTGATGTAAGATAGGGTTTAAAACCCTAAAATACTCGTACAAGACACCTTAGGTTCGGTTTTAGGTTTTACTCCAAAGAATCTCCACACAAAGACCGAAAACTCGGATTCTATATATAAGATTACAATTGCGACGGCGCCACCTTATGTTTAGTGACGCCGTCGTGTCGCCGCCATTAGGGTTTCGCTTGGCCACGTTAACCTTGCGACGGCGTCACCTTATGTCCGTGACGCCGTCCTCTTCGACCGACGTCGTGCGGATTGCATCTAGGCCGCCCGAGTAGCGACGGCCTACTCTTTCCAAACTAGCGTCGCTACTTGAAAATACGAGTTTTGGGTTCGGATCGTCACAATAATTTTGGGACGGCGCGCATTAACACTGACGCCGCCGCCTTCAAGTTTCAAAGAATCGTGAGTGTCTCGATTTTGACTTGGGCCATTTTCTTCATATATTCGCGCTTTTCGTCCAAATAAGTGCCATTCCAAGATTTTGCCTTCAAGAGACCTAAAAGTGAAAAGGAACGATATTAAGCAATAACGGATACAAAGTGATCAAATAAGGACTTAAACGACCCTCAAAATGGTACCTTTAAAACCTTATCAAATAGTTGTTGTTGTTTCGTGTATCGTATTGGATTATTATCGTTGAGCAATGAAACAGCTTGATACATCCGAGCACGTTGATCAATATCATCACTAAACAGAGGAGCAAATAGTCGCTCCATTTGTTGACGAGTGTCGGAGGCTTGGTTCAAATGATGATGAGGTTTGGGGAAGTTTAGACGGTTATGTTTGGGTTCCAAGTCGTTATGCTCGAAGCCATTTCAGTAAGCTCATCAAAATTTGCATGAATCGCTTCCATAATCTCCCTTGTACGACGATTCCAGATCCGGTAACCCTTAGAGTTTTCACAATATCCAACAAAGACTCCAATGTCAGCTTTGGCATTGAGCTTACCAAAGTCATCACGATCATTATTCGGGTAACACAGGGATCCAAATACATGAAAGTGTTTGAGATTCGGTTTACGGTTATGGATAAGCTCATAGGGTGTTTTGTTGTGGCGTTTGGTAATCATTGAACGATTCTGAGATGTTACAGGACGAAAAAAGCGTCATCTAAGCTATATAAGTTTCATAAATATTATAGGATGAAAAAAGTACGAAGTTGAGATGTTACTACGTAATTGAAATTGTAGTTACGGCATAATCATTTTAGTTGCGACGTAACTATTCGAGATCCAGATTTCTTTACGCAGTCTTTAGTTACGGCGTAATTTGCACTTAAGGTTACGCCGTAACCATGTCGAGGCCTATAAATACAGCCCTAAATCTGCATTTTTAAGTATCTCTCTTCACCCCTCTCCTAGGGGTCGATTAGGCACCACCTGTGGCATTTTCCAGCAGCTCAAAGCTAGTTTGAAGGAAGAATTCACTCGCAATCATCATCATTATTAGCTCTACATCAAGTAATTTGTATCAAACATTATGTTAAATTCAATTTATGATTTATTCATTTTTGTTGGTATTATTTATTATATGTTTGGCTAAGCACCTCGGTGTCGGCCTAGTTATGATTCCTTAATTGTTTTGTTTACATTTATATTATCAGATAATTATTTCTAAGTGTATGCATGCATAGTTTATTGGTAGCCACCCTTGGTTCGGTAGTTTTGAATGGCGATAGTGGCCAATTGCCTAAGAGATATGACCAACTGACCCTAGGTGAGCGGACTGAGACGGGAAAGGTAAGATATGACCAACTGACGACCCTTTCTACTTGTGCGATTTGACCAACTGATCACCTATCGTTTGGATGAACTTATGAATTAGTGGGTAAGTGTCTAAGTACCTAACGGCCGGGCACTCACTATTATAAATCTAGCATGTAGCGGTACTTAATGACTCGGCTTAGGGGACCAGGAACAACATGACTTATGACGGTGCTACCGATTTCTCCTGTGGTGGCATCTTTGTCGATAGGTTAGGCGAATTGATCAAATGTTGTCCTCTCGACTTTGACCCCACCAAGTAATTGGAAGTAAGTAGACGAGACATTACTAGCTAGGAGGAATAACTAGGTTAGCACCACTCTCCTTCATTGATCACATCTCTTGCCTTTATCTCTTTCTTTTCTTATTAGTTAATTTATTATTTCAATCTTAAAAGCAATTAAAATCGTGACATAGACTTAAGTTAATTTCAATCCACGAGTTTTGGGACGACCTCGGTTTTACCAAATACTACACTACACACGACCGGGTACACCGCCTGTTAGTGCATTAGGGTAGACCATAGGTATAACGAGTAATTATAAATATTAAAACTCGTCAAGAAACTTGCATCAAGTTTTTGGCGCTTCTTGAGAGCTATTTAGGATTTTAATTTAAGTTTTTCTTTATTTTCTTTTATTTTTGTTTTAGTTTTCTTTTCACTTCTTTTCGCTTTTGTTTGTTTTGATATTTCGTGATATGGAAGATTCGATTTTGACATGCTCACTATGGAAGAATATATTGCGTTGACTCGAGATAACCAAAGATCGGGCGTGGTATGCCCCGAATTTAATGATGACATCGACTTTGAGATCAGCTGCCAGCTCATGAGGGAACTTAGACAAAAGCTTTTCACGGGGAACTAATGATGAAGATGCCCACCTGCTTGTGCGAAGAGTATTGGAGATCGCAGATCTTTTCCACACTCCAGGAGTCACTCAAGATGCATTAATGCTTAGAATGTTCCCAATTATACTCACTGGTGCAGCTAGAAGATGGATGAAGATGCTTCCTGCTGGGTCGATCAATACATGGAATCTTTTGGAGAAAGCATTTATTAGAAGATATTATCCTCCTTCAAACATTGCCAAGATGATGGAAGAAATAAAGAGCTTCAGACAGAAGATGGATGAAACACTTGATGAAGCTTGGGAAATATATAATGACCTTCTCTACAGATGCCCAACGCATGATATCAGTAACCATCAGATGGTCCTTATTTTCTACAAAGGTTTAAACATCTCGTCCCGCCAAATGCTCGACTCTCAAGGACCTATTCCTACAATACCACCTAAACAAGCCCTTAGATCAACTGAAATGATGGCTGACCATTCACGAAATTGGTATGATGGAGCAACCACTTGGGCCACAAATAGCAACAGCTTGGATGACATTGGCGACATCACCAAGCAACTTGATAGACTTGGATGTGATATGAAGATGGCCAAGGAGAGCATTCATGCTATACAAGAGCACTCTCTACAAGAAGAATATGAGCAGGTCAAGTATATTGAGTCATTGGAAGAAGCCGTCAATAAATTCTCGGATAATTTAAAAAGGATGGACGACTCGAATGATGAATGGATTAGGAAATTCAAGGAGGGGGCGGACTTAAATTTATAAAATCTTGAAGCTATGAGGAAAAGCTTGGAGGCTAAGCTTGAAGAGTTAAACCAAAAGGTCCTGGAAAGTAAAAAGAATGCAGTTGGAACTATCAAATCAACAGTGGGAAAGATGAAAGAAGTCAACAAGGAGCCAGTTCCTCGTGATTTACCTTATATCTACCACCTATCCTATTTCCAGGACGTTTGATGACTGTGAGAAAAGAAGAAACAAGCGACGATCAATTGAAGAAAATGGAAGCAAAGAACTTACAGAGTGATGAAGCAACGCCACAAGCTAATGAGGAATCAACCACAACACAAAACGGAATTACTTCTAACTCTTCTTTTATTCCTAACAATCTTGCTTGTTTTTCTATTCAGGATGCTGAAATTATGGATGAAATCATGCAACCTATCACATCACCCGATAATGGTTATGTAGCTTCGGCTACTGAACCAATTCTAGTTGATCTTGCAAAGGAATTAGAAGACAAAATCTTGGACACCTCAGTGATAAACAAGGAGACATATGAGCCAATTAATCAGCCACGTCACGAGGTGAACCAATCATCAATACCATCAACTAAAACGGGGTAAGGTATGGAGGGAAATGACATCTCCTTTCAGGTATGATCATAATTTATCATTTCCTCATCCCATAGCAAATTTACACCCTCATGATGTTTATTGCTATTTTCACCCGCACTTGATTTCAAGTGAGGGGATGAACACCCTTTTACTTAGTAAATAAGGGTGGAGTCAAGCTCGTGACTCGAACGAAAACAAGCGCTTTGTGGGAGGCACCCCATGCCTATCTTTTCTTTTTCATTTTATTAGTATTGTTGGGTTTTGTGTTTCTAACCATTTTTGCAGGAATCGGAGAAGATTGCATCAGTAACTTAAACGGGACCGATCATCCATCGCCACTGGCAGAACTCATCTCAATGATTACGCCAGAACACATCACACGAAGCGATTCTCTCCAGAGCATTACCAATTACGGCATAATCCCATGCTATGGTTACGCCGTAGCTACCCTCCAGTAGCGACTACCAGGTTTTGCCATAATTACGGCGTAACTCCTTCAAAGAGTTACGGCGTAATTACCCTCCAGTTCAAATTCTTTCTATAATAACACAATAACCTTGTATTAGTGATGAGTGTCTAAATACTCATCATTTTTGTATAATCTAAACTGCAAAATCATCTGAAAACACTCAGAAACACATCTAAATGATCAAAATATCACAAATTAGTGTTTTATGTGTTTTAAATGCAAAATATCAAAATCGATGAAAATGATTCAAGTTTGCAAAATTGGCGCTTTAGTCCCCAAGTTTTAAAAGTTGTCAAATCTAGTCCTCGGAATTCAAAATGTGGAATTTTATCATTCAAGGTCCCTCAAGTATTCTAAGTTATCAAAAATGATCCTTGAATGATTCTTTGGTCAATTGGCAAGAAAGGTCCCTAAACTTTGGAAAATTGCAAAATTAGTCCTCGACCTTTGAAAATGGATTTTATGCAAAAAGGATCCTTGTTTTATCAAAGTTGTCAAGTTTGGTCCTTGTAATAACATTGGAAAAAGTATCATGATCAGTCCTTGAAGTTTGGTGAAATTACATATTTGGTCCTTGTGCTTATTCTCAACCAAACGGATACATTATCAAACATAAGCCCAATCCAATGTTTAGCCCATTCACCCCTTGACCCCCTCGACCCTTGAGCTAGGTCAAAACCAAAAAGACCCCAGCCACCCCTTTTGACCTCCCCTGTGTTATTAATATTGCGGTCAACGAAAGTCAAACCAACATAAAACCGCCCAACACTGTAGCCTCCCTCTCCCCCCTCTGTATACACCAAAACCAGAGATGGTTTTCCATCTTTTTCAATCCCCTCTCCATACCTTGTCCCCTCCACCTCCTCTAAACACCAAAATCCTTTAATTGATTGAACCAACCCAATTAATGATAAAACCTGCTCAAGAAAAAAATGGCGCCAAAAATCCACTTGGACGGTTTTGATGATTCTATGCAATCCAATGGCTGGAATTTGGTGGGAAGCAATCAGAGACATGTGGGGATGCTAAAAAATCTATAAAGAAGAGGAGAGATGCATTGTATCTACCTATCTAGTGTAATTTACTTTTACTTATGTCGTTTTAATTTTCTCAAACTTTCCGCTTTATGTTTAAGCCTTGAAATACTTTGTAATCTTGTTTCAAAGGTATCAAGTAAACATTTTCGCCAATTTCAAGTCTTGTATACTAATTTAGTTTTGAATGTTTCAACTGTTTAAATCCTCAAAATATTTAATTGTTGTTATTAGTTGTTTCTAAGAATTTCAAAGCTCTTATAAGCTCTTTACAAAGCTTATCTAAGTTTAGAATCCTTAAAACTCGCTTTATATTCAAAATAGAAAAAATCACACAAATTCTCAAAAATAGCTTGAAAATAAAAAGGCAATGAGAATGATGATGAAAGTCAAGCATAGTGATCACTTGATTGCTTTTGGTTTAGAGCTTCTTGGGAAGCAATAGGTGTGGTTATCGCTTCTTTAATCTATGTTTTGAGCTTGGACTCATTTTGTAAGGCATCTTCTTAACTTTTGCATTTATTAGTTCAAGTGTTTATATAGTGTCAATTCCAGTTTAAATCTGTTTTATTTTAGCTAATTTAAGATATTAAATAGATTTCTTGATCTTAAAACTTGTTTTAGTATAAAAAACTTCAAAACAGTTTCATTGAAGGGTGTTTGGATCTGCATGCTAATCTGTGGTAGAAGTCATTTGAGTTGTTAGTTGTTGTTTTTCTGTGTTACTATACTTCCTAATAACTCATTTTAGTCATAAAATCTAGTTCTTGTTTTATAAAAAGTCAAATTTTAGTTTAATCTCAATTTACCTTATAACTGTTAAGATATTAGATTAATAATCTCATCAAATCTGCTTGTAACTGGTTACTTTAGCTTAAAATCACCTTAACATAGCTTAATATAACATATATAATCAGTAAAATCAATCTTAAGTTCAATAAAGTCAACTAGTCAGTGTATTTAAAAAGTCAAATTTCCAACTTGGTCGTTTTTGAATAAAAAAGATAATTTCATTGTGAGTTTATTAATAAGATTTAGTTCATAAGCTCTTGGGGTATTAAAGTTTGGTTGCTAAACAAAAATACAAAAATGCTAGTTCTCTGTTTCTCAGCTTTCTAAGTGCTTATTTTCTTGATTCTTTTGGGTACCTAGTCATTATAGTGCCACTGCACACGCTGGTTGGTCAAACTTCATAAGCTCACCACAAGCTCTATAGTTGTCCAAAACTTGTGATCCTTGGTTCTTTGGAAAGCCAACCTGGTCATCTTGAGGTCCCAATACTTAGTTTTCACTTTTTAGTTTGTTTGCTAGGGCTGCAATAAGCCCTAACTTTGTCCCATTTTCTGTTTTTCACCACAAATAGCCAAGTGCTTATTTGCTTGTTTATAGCTTTTCAGTGTGCTTTTCTGTATCTCATAGCTTCATTTCAGTTCATACAGCTTGTTTTCATCTTATTCTAGCTTTTGTTTCAGTGTGTGAGCTTGTTTGAGCTTATTTCCACCAAATAAGCTCTTAAGCTAACTGTTGGACTTATAAGCTTGTAAAACAGCTTATTTCAAGTTTGTAAAATTTTTGTCTTTGTTAAAGTTTCATAATATCAGTATTAAAGTAGTTTTCAAAAAGAAAATCCAGAAAAAGGTCAATTAAAAATCAGTGATAGTGTTTATTTAATAGATTTTAGCTTTTTGATTTTTCTTTTCATCTTATTAATAAGCAAATCTTGTTTTTCCATTTTTATTTGTTTTCTGTCATCATATAGTATTTTTAGAAAAAGTTTCATATTTTTCTCTATCTTTTTAGTATTTATTATAATTCTAAATAGTTACAAATAGTAGTTAATTAGTAATAAATAATTAAAAAGTATAAAAAATATATTTTCAGTTTTAAAATTAGTTTTATCATATTTTAGATTTTTCAAAGTTAAAATTTTATTTTTCCAAGTTTATTTTATATTTTCTAGTAATTAAGTGTATTTTAAATAGTTTTTAATTAATAATAAATATATAAAAAGTCTAAAAAATATATTTTTAATTTTAAAATTAGTTTTATAGTATTTTAGATTTTTCTGAATCATAAGTTTATTTTTCTAGCCTTATCTTGTATTTTCTTCTATTTTAGAGTATTTGTTAAATAGTTAAAATAGTTTTAATTAATAATAATTAATTAAATAGTGTTAAAATAATTTTCTTTTATAATAATTTTCTTTTATTTTAGGATTCCAAAATGTTATTTTCATATTTTTAGGTCTTTTATTTCTTAGATTTCACTTTTTATTTTGTACGATATCGTAGTTTTAAAACTTACGCTTACGCTTTCTTTCATCCGATTGTTGTGCTTTCAGCCTCGTATCCTATTCCTTTCCAATCAATCAAGAGTTTAATATTTCTAATCAAAACCTTTACGCATCACTATCCTTAGTGATCACCCATCATCCGAGTTTGTGTTTACACACCATTGAGTCTCCGGACTAAACGACCCGAATTCATTATATTCTCCAGACATCATTGCATTTGTGTCCGAACTGCTTTAAGCTCACACGGTTGGCCATTCACAAGTGGCCAGCTTGTGTGATTAGACATGACGGTTCGGACCAGATCAAATTTTGGCGCCGCTGCCGGGGAGGCTTTAGCGTGTGTTTAGCCATTTTCAGACCCATTCTTGCACATAACCCATCATTTGTAAAAAGTTTTTGTAAAGTTATAAGAAAATCAAAAAGTTCATTAGCACTTTTCCTAAAGTGTTAAAAACACCACAAACAATATAAAACAACAAAACAATCGTAACGTTTTCTATCTTGTATTGTCTTTAAGGTGATTCTTAAAACAATACGATTTGGTTAAACGAGACGATACCAAAAATATTGTCCAAAAGTTTTTGAACCCATTTGCACAAATCTATACCTACGTCTTTTCAGTGGTACTTAATATATACATAAAAATCAACCACCGCAAATCAAGGCTGTGCACTACCTAACTAGGGGTGCGACCATAATAAGTTCCCGAACATCGACGAAAAACTTGCCTTTGTGTCACTTGTGATTTGGTGTACCTTTTTCAAAGAAGCCATTTCATTTGTGATTATTGGTTAAGTTCACTTGTTGTTTTGCCTCATTTGTTTTGAAAATTGATTTTATACATAGTGCATGCGCACTGCTCTTCCGGGCCCACAAGTCCACTTTCTCGAACTTGGAAACATTCCTCGTGAGACGAGGACGCTCAACTCCTTCACCGTGATCGAGGAACGCCTACCACCACCACCTCCGTCGAAATGGCGTAAGACAAACCAATGAATGAGCTTCTCCAAGCACCCATCGAGGGTTACGGAGATGCCATTGTTGTTCCAAATATCGTGGGCGACACTTTCGAGCTCAAAACCGGTTACTTAATCTAGTAACCCAAAGCCAATTCTATGGTTTTGAGCGGATGATCCTCATGCACACATTCGATGGTTTAACAAGATAGCATCTACCATCAAGTACAAGAATGTCCCACACGGTTATCAAGCTTCTTCCTTCCCATTTTCTCTAGAAGGACAAGCCCGAATTGGCTTCGAGAAACAACCCCTCGTTCTATAGAGACATGGGAAGATCTTGTCACCAAGTTCGTTAACTAGTTCTATCCTCCATCCCGAACCACAAGTCTTAAGAATGAGATAATGAAATTTTCTCGTAGATTTGATGAATCATTCGGGAGGCATGGGATCGTTATAAAGAGTTGCTTCATGAAGTGTCCGCATCACGGTTTTACCGAGTTAATGCAAATGTATACTTTCTACAATGGTCTCAATCGCACCAATCAAGACTCTTTGAATGCCTCCGCAGAGGTATTTCTAAGCAAGACCACAAAAGAGGCCTTGCAAATCATTGAGAACAAATCTCGTGTCCGTCCTTTCGTAGAGCAAAGACATATCGCCTCATGTTGGACCTTCTTCTTCTTCATCCCGTGAGTACATCTAGCACCGATGCTAAGATTGATAAACTCACGACATTGTTCGAGCTTTGGTTCTTGCTAACCGAAGAAAGTCACCTTCACTGCACACCAACACATGTCAAGTGAAGAAAGTTGAAAGTTGTGTCACTTGTGGTGGTCCTCATGCTTACTACAATTGTACCGCCACCGATGGTAGTCCTTTGAAGCCAATGCTCTAGCCGGTAGTTCACGCAAGGAGGTAATCAATACCGTCCTCAAAATAAACCACACTACCGTGTTAACACTAATCGAGCACCACCCGTTTTAACCAAAATCACAACATGCAAACCGAATCGAACCAACCAAGAATGAACCAAGGTTATCAAAACCAATGTAATTTCTATCCTGGACCCAATCAAGGTTTCCAACATCAAGGAACCTTCATCAAAACAATTTCAATCGAGGAATCAATTTCATGGGAATATGAATCCTAATCAAGGAATTTTGGCTATAATCAAAACATACGGCCTCAAATTATCCTCCAGCTCCTCCTCGTCATTGCTCCTCCAAGACCATCATCCGATGAGTTATCAAGCGCCAGACAACCCGCATTTTCAGGTCATTTCTAAACAATTCATGCTTCACTATTTCAACATTTATCGTAAACTAGGTTTACGTGTTCCAAATTCCGAACCTTTATGGTTTAGCTGCTAATTCATGATCATATCATCACGAACATTTCATATGGACTAAGTTTGGTCTACATTTCATTAGCATCATTTGCATCATGTTAGCTCATTCATGATTTTTCATTTCACCTTAAACGAGTAAATGTTATATTAAATAAACGTTATCGCGTGAGTTATTATTTTAAAATTTAATCCGCTACTTCCAAAATGATCCCGATATATTTTTATACTTACATTTAGTTTATAAAACTATATTTTGAGTTTACCTAGTGTTTTAAATTTATTTTGTATATAAATCGTTAAATTTATATTATTACGACATTTTCTTAAAAACTACACGATAATTTATTATATCACTCAAATTTTACAAGGAATGTATTTTTACAATTTTATGATCTCATTATACTTTACTTTGATCTATTAAAATTACTTTTACCAAAAATTACCTTAATACACTAATGTATGTAAAATCTTACAAGTTACATTTAACCTATACACTTTACATACAAACAATTACTTACACATTATAAAAAAAAAAAAAAAAAAAAAAAAAAAAAGATATTTTGTTGACAAATATCCCCCAAAATCCGGCCAAGGGGGAGGGGTAGTCAAAGTGGGTAGATTTTTCTACATAACTAGATTTATACTCAATGTAAATTTACTTCACTCATTCATTTACAATAATACAAGTAACCAAGATATTTTTTTTTCTCTCTTGATTCTCCTTCTCAAAACCGGCCAAGCATAAAGTGTAAGAAGAGTTCATCAAAAATTTTCCATTATCAAGTATAAACAATCTAGTATACACTCTTGTTTAGGTTTTGAAATAAAAACCTAGGGTGTTTAGGTTAATCCTTGTTCTAATCACCTCATCAAGTTAACTAGTAAGCATATCATTTTCATTTATATCTTTCATTTTCATTTCATATGTATTTCTTCATTTTTGAGCAAGCATGCAAGACTTATTGTTATTTATACCATTTTTACATGGTTTTTAGAGTTTTATACATATAAGTCATCCTATAAGTTATCCCTTGTTATATATTGGTCTTGATGATGTTTAGGAACCCATGACACCCTAAGAAGGTGTATGGTAGGATTAGGATAGCTTTGGAGTTGTTTTGAAGGGGTTGGAATAGGTTTAGTACGAGAAAAACTATTTTCGACAAGTATAAAAAGTGGTCTGATCTTGTTTTGAAATTCTGGAAAATCCGACAGTAGACACAAATTTTTGGCCTAGATATTTAGAAAATATACTTTAAAACGAATCCGTGGCCACTTGAACGGATTAAAACGGAGTTATAACGAAGAAGTTATGAATTTTTCAAGTTTGACGACGAAATATATATTTTCTGAAAATTTCAGCAAGGTGTTTTTGTTTTGTACGAGTCAAAAACGAGTCTTAAGCTTCACAAATTATTTCGACTGATCAAAAATATATTAGTATACTTTGATACGAAGCTAAGGACGATAATACGTGAAAACGGATTTGAAACGACTAAGATATACACGTTTTCACAAAATTGCCGAACTATATTTTTAGAAAAACTATATTATTTTTACGAGACAAGTGTTACGGTAAACCAAAACGACCATGTTGAAGGTCGTTTTTAACTATGACGTAGAACTTTTGTAACGAGATGTCTTCTAATAAAATCGAGATCACCAAGCATATTTTGAAAACGACCAACCGCTTTGTATAGTGGAGTTGTAATAAATTATTTATGGTTGCTTAAACTTTGCCGAAACTCACTTTTTACACAACATTTGGACAAAATCACCATATTTAACCTCTATTATCTTTATGTTCGAGACCTCTATGACGAAAACTCATGTACTAAAACTTCTAGATTTTGATACAAGCTTTCCAAAACCGTCGAGTTCGCTTTCCTAACGCTCGACGACACCATTTTACGACTAGTTTTTCAAAGCTATTTTGTCACTTTCATGAAATTTCCGGCGACATTATTTTACTTATTTAAAAGTGATAATTTCATGATAAATCATTACGAAACTATTGCAGGATGACATTTTGACGTAAATACTTGTAAAGTAATTTAAGAATGGTCAAGACGTCAAAAGAGTATTTTTTCGACGATAAGTATTATTTTCAAAACTCACAAAGGGTATAAATAACATACGAAATGCATGCATAACATTACATCATAACTCATTACATATCATATCATTCGTAATAGGTCAAGGTTAAAGCATCACGCTACATCTCAGTGTACTCACTCATGTCATCATACCAGTTTATCAAGTGAGTTTTCATAGCCCCGTCGTACATGTTTATAATTATTTTCAAACCTACGGGGGAGAATACATTGCACAACATTTTTATTACGATACCAAGTATGTTAAATTCATTTACATTCCTTAAGTTACCACATGCCAATTGAAAGTCCCCATTTCCTGAACATGAACCGTTAATCTTAAAAGCGAGGGTGAGTGGATAGATCTATCGAGGTGACGCCCATCCGGGTTGGTGAATCCCAACTAGTCATACGGATGCATTTCATTTAATAACATTATTGAGTTGTCCGGCAAACACTGTTGGGGCATACATTATGAATGTCTAGTTTCGTGTCATGGACTTATTGCAATTGTAACATTTTATGTGACATGATTGTCATACCGATCTATACTTGCGTAGTCGTATAAAACATTTACATAAACCTATGATTTCTCACCAACATTATTGTTGATCGTTTTAGCAATGTATTTGATCTAAGCTAACAACAAGTCTCGAAGACTAAAACCGCCAAACACCAATGCAATTAAGATCGAGGAGTATAGTGTTTCCCGTGTCGTTAAGTCCCAACGAAATGTGCGAGAATAGTCAAACGTAGTGATCGAGAGATTTGAACGGAAAAGAGATTCAAGATGATTATAATTCAAGAAAAAGCCCATAAACTATGTGGGCTTAAATGCAAATTAAAGAAAGTTAAAAGATAAAATCTATTAAATAAACGCTATCACTATATTTAAAATGATGAACGTTAAAACTTAAACTAAAAACTTACGCTTAAATTAAAGTTACGTAAACGCACAAATAAAAACGTGAAAATTACACAAGATAAACCCTAAAAATATGAAAAATACATTTTTACAAACCTAATGATAAAAGAAACTTTATAGAAAAAGAAAATTATTTTTATAACTATTAAATTAATTATTATTAATTAAAACTATTTTTAACTAATTAATAATAACCTAAAATGAAAGAAAATAGGAAATAAAGCTTGAAAAATAAAATTATAACTTAGAAAAATCTAAAATATGATAAAACTAATTTAAAACTGAAAATATATTTTTAGACTTTTATGTATTTATTATTAATTTAAAACTATTTAAACTAATTTAAATTATTAAAAATACCAAATAAAAGGAGAAAATAAGGAAAATACTTTTAAGCTTTTACATTTATCTAAACTTAAGAAAAATGAAAAATTATTTTTTTGAGACTTTTCTTAATTATTTGTATTTAAAGCTAATTAAAAAGGATTAAAAACTAATTTAAAATAAGAAAAATAGCAAATGAACTCAGAAAAATATGAAAATTTCAGGGAAAGTCTAAAATTATATATAGGAGCTAGGAAAAATAGAAAAACATGGGCTTATGAGGAAGGATATGAAACTGATGTGGAAAGTGCTTGAAAATAAGCACTTCCAATAAGCTAATGGAATCCAAAGACTACCCAACTTAGACAGAAGCTTGGATATGCTAGAAGAACTAAATTTCAACAAATATCAACAAGCTCTAACCTCTGAAAAGCTAGATATAACAGATATGGCTTATTGAGCTAATATGCTCAAAACAGTGGTGGAGGAGGCAACTTTAAGCAAGAAATTTAGCACTAAAAATAAGCTACAACTACAAAAAACCAACTGGAACTTGTAGAAGACCTGGTTGAGAGTATTTAAACCAATTTATAGACCTAAGTGAGCCCTGATGAGCCCTGTGCAAGGGCTTGCATCACCGAGAAAACTCAAGATCTCACGAGATCGGGACAGGGAGATAGGACCAAGTTCATGAGCTGTTTGGAGCTTAAAGAAAAATCACAAAAATATGTAAAATTGGACATAAGAAACTAGATCAGTAGGGCTTTTAAAAACAACAAGAATTACTTGATTTGACCAAGAGATGAATCCATTAAAAATCTTTCCATTTGACCCCAAAACTGAATTTGCAATTTGACTTTTTATGAAAGACTTGGAAAGTTGACTAAAATGGATTTTGATCTTGATTTATGAACTGAAAATGATGTTATTTGATGCAATAACACTGAAGCAAGCTTTATCTATGAATTTCAAACACAAATTTAGCTTTGGACTAGAAAATGATTCATCAGTTAAATGATTAAGACAGATGATCATGAATTCTGACTTTCAAGGCTGTAGGTACAAAGGAATGATTCAAATGAGTTCTAAATTGATTAAACAAGTATGAAACACCAAAAATACCCACTGATGAGGTCTCTAATACAGATATAGCAGCCAAACCAAACACCCTTTAAGAATCTGTTAAGCACATGAAAATATTCTAACTACTGAACCAACTTATACCAGTGATCAAACTGAACTATCATAACCATATTACAACTATCTAAACAGGGTAAAACTACAAATGATCCTAGATACAAGAGAAGCATGAAACTGCACTAAGACTTAAAATTGGAAAATGGGAAAGAGAACTCACAACTGTGTCCAGCTTATGCAGGACAATACCAAACCCAAACCTAAGCTAACCTAGTCCATTTTAACCTCTCAAGAACACCCCCGCATCATCCTTTTCCTCACCATTTCCATTTTTTGAGTCAAGGTTGACTTTTTGTTGACCACCATCCAAAATTGTTTGAAATTGATTAGCAAGCATACCAAGACCATAATAAGCTCAAATAAGTCGATTTGAATGTTAAACAAGCTTTTGGAAGCTTTGATATGATATATAAGGTTGCAATTTTCAACAAGAAGCATCAATATGTAATTATAAATGAGACCTTGATTAAAACCTTAAAACTCGGATTGCACTTGTTAAACAACCGAGTTTGATACATAAAACTTGAAATTACAACTTTAATCTAAATTACAACATTTTAGTTAAAACGACATAAAGGAAAAATATATAAACTAGCTACCCTTCTTCAAGCATCATTCTTTCCTTTTTATAGTTCCAATCGCTTTTCACATGGATGAGCGCCCACCATCTTTGTAGCCATTGGATCACCTAAAGCCATCATGGCCGTTTATTTTAGTTTTGGCGGGAAATGATATTTTTGACAGTTGGAGCTTGAGTGTGAGAAAGGGGAGGCAATTAATGATCTCTTGGATTGTAGGGGATGTGGGGGGACAGGGGGAAGGATAAGGTGAGGAAGGGGTGGAGTGTGCAGGGGATTTGCAGGCTATCAAGTGGGGGAGAAAGCAGTTGGCGCCAAGGGTGTTAGTCAAACTGATTTTGACTTGGGCAGGCTAGTAATCCAAGGGGTCCAAAATGCATTTTTGACAGGGGTCCAAAACAGGTTCAAGGGTCAAAATGGTTTGAAAGGGTTTAAAATAACAAGGACTAAATGTGTACTTCCTGAAATTCCAGGGACCAGAACTGCCAATTCATCAAACTTGTTCCAAGGGTTGAAAATGACAAACTTCAAAAGTATAGGGACCAAAATTGCCATTTTGCAATTTTCCAGGGGCTAATTTTGCCAATTTTCAAACTTGGAGGACCATTTTTGCAATTTTCTCAAACTTTTCATATTTTTCACCAAAGGACTAAATTTGACAACTTTTGATTTTAAAAGGACCTTTGGTGACTTTTCTTTTGAAATTTTGACTCGTGGACTATTTTTGACAATTTTTGAAACTGGGGACTCAAACCTAATTTTGCAAATTTGATATGTTTTTCATCCGATTTTGATATTTTTGCATTTAAAACACATAAAACACCGATTTGTGATATTTTGATCATTTTGATGTGTTTCGAGTGTTTTCGATGAATTTGCGCTTATTTTAGAAAAATGATGAGTATTTACACACTCATCAATCCCCACATCGAGATATTGCTAGTCCCTAGCAATGATTTGAGAAAACATAATGGATTTTAATCTCTTTACCAAAAGCCATTACTCGAGTAGCCAAATGTTTTAGTTCAAGTAAGAACCATGGTACAATCGATAACCATGTGATTTTGAGCAAACCACCGCCTTTCAACGGATTTGATTTTGTCTTTACCGTGTCGCACTCTTCTCGGACTAGCCAACTCTTAGATAAATTATCAATATTATCTTTGGTGAGCCGATTACCAATTATGGATTTTCCATCGCCTTTACCACAAGCCATAATCTCATGGGCTAGCCAACTCTTCACTTTTAAGGATACGGTGAAATCAATACCATACAATTGGGCAAATTGTCGTCAACGGATTTGAGATATCTTTACCAAGAGCCGTTTGTTCTCGGATTAGCCAACTTTAGTTTATCAAACATGGCGGATCGATAACCAAATGAGAAAGTGTAAACACTTACTCCAAAAAAAAAATTTTGGCCAAAACGGGGCATTGGTATAATTATATGATAAAATTCAGAGAATTTCCCCCACACTTAGAAATGAATATTGCCTCAATATTCAAAGTACCGCCGTTATGCCAAACAAAGAACGTGAAAGGGAAATACTAAGGCCATTATTTTAGAAAGAAGATTTTTTTTTTTTTTTTTTTTTTTTTTTTTTTTTACGGGCATCACCCCACACTTAGGTGGTAGAAAGGGGTAAGAAGACGTAAATACGGGTGAAACCCATATGGTGCGTACATCTTGTTTTTGATTACCGAGTCGCTAGCTTGACTCGACCTCCAATTCATTGGTTCATGGGAAGCAAAGTGGAAGAAACAATTCCATCGACTTTCATTCAAGATGTTCGATAAACATCAAGCACGTGAAAGTTCCACAATCGATGAGATATACATAGAACCGCTCACAAATGGTACATGAAAATGCCGGATCAAAGATAATGTCTTCATTCTCAAGGAGTGAAGAACAGAGAAGTGATGTAATATATGAAGAAAAGAAAGAAAATCATGATAGCAATCATGACTAACTCTTCATCCTCAATAGAGAATTCATAGTTTCATGAATCTCCTCGCTAGCTCAATTGGTCTAGACATATCTCGGTGTGTCTAGATCAGTAGAAGTTATCATATCCATGAGATATGATATGAGTGAGTTCATCCGAGAACTCCATGAAGGTGAATGAATCATATTCGCACTGATATGAGCGGGTTCACCGCTAACTCCTCAAAAGTAAATGATTCATGATCGGGAGAGAATTATGAGAATGAAAAGTGGTACGCCACTCAGTCTTCTCTCCCATATTATCAAACAGAGGCTTTCATTTCCGGATTAGAATCATCGGAAAGAATGTCACTACCCTTAATGGGATAGAGATGAAATCGGTTTCTTTGAAAGCCTCGATTTTAGAAATGAGAATACCGACCTTCAATAATGTTGCTCAAGAGCTTCATCTTTGATTTCAAAGTCAAGAATTTATCATTCTCTTCTTCTAAGCTAACAAGCTCGTAAGGTGAATCTTCCACATAAATGATGTTCCACAAGATAATGAATCATCATTATCGTAATCGGAGAGCATCTCAACATGATCTGCTTGGAAGATAAGAGAGGAGGATATCACACATGATCAAGAATTTCGCGACTTTCTCGATCGGGACAAGGTCCTCAACACTAGACTTTATGAATTGCCCGATTCCTTTTCGTGAACAAAGTTAAGATGCTCGCCCCATAATAAGAGAGCGAGTGTGAATCTCGTGTGATAGCGCTGTTTGAGATGGAATCTCAATCATTGAATATCAACCGATCGAGGAGTTGAGAAATATTATCTCTAAAAGGATAAAACTCTCCTCGCCATCATCATAAAGAGTCGCTTTAAGAAATTGGGAACGCTTTAGAGTCGCTTGCTCTAGGACTAATGATTCTTCCCTAGATTGGCGGGCCTTTTGCTCTTCGGCTAGCAATTCTCCCATGGACTTTTCACCACTCACTTGATCCTTGAAGTTTTGCATCATATCATTAAGTGATTTCATTGCGGTTTCAAGATCCCGGAGATTTTCGAGACAACGGCTCGTGGAGTTTGAACCGATAGTGTCGTGGAGGTTGGAAAGTATCAAACATGTGAGAGTCATGATTGTTACAAGGAACTGGTTCCCTATTTGACAATCGAAATGAAATGGGACCTCCATAGACTCACAACAAGAAACTGCTGAGTCCGGATAGGTGAATCATATGGATTTTGGTCATAACCAAAGTTCGAGCATCATTGGAAAACCTGCTCATAGACAAACGTGTTTCCAGATTGACACTCAAATCCTTGGTGGGACCTCCACAAGATTCACAATGTAGTGTTGATCATATGAATATTGGTCGGTCAAAGTGGGTAATTGGAAAAGTTCGAGGAGTCGTTAAATGAGTTCGATTAGATCATAATCAAATGAATTCCTTGAACCACAAAATAAACAACTCCCGCTATGAATATCATTACCACATTGTACACATGTACACTCAACGATGTGGTGAACCATAAAGAGGCTCACCACAACCGACACAAGGAATAAACGATCAGATTTGATAATTATGAAGAGGAATCGCTTATCCAAAGAATCAACAAAATCAACATGGTGATCCGATGACTATCAAGTCTCAAGAACATTCGTAAAGATCGGGAGGTGGGACAAGTGGTGTGCTCGAGAGCTAGCAATTTCCACCACTTCCGCTATGGTCTCCGTTCTCGTCCTTGAGAAACGTGAAGATTAGGCAAGTCATTCTTGCTAGTCACCGTGTTTGAACGGGTTCATCGTAATCAATTCTAATTTCGACCTGCTGTCGACATAAATTTGTTCGATTAGATTACGGGCTCTAGATTCAAAGAGGTTGTCCTCGTAATCCTCGATGGGTGCTTGGGTAGCTCCGACGCTTGAACCGGTTTGTCAAGATTAGAATGTATTTCGTGTTGTGGCGTTGGTCGAAATAACTTAAAAAAGCATTTTGATGGATAATTCGACGAATTGCAAAATTCGCTGAACTAGGACCCCACACCGCCACACACATATCTCGACGATGAAGTTGACGAACGCCGACATAAGAATTAAACATATAGAGGATTAAGAAGAGAATCAAATGGTCGAGAGGATACTAAGAATAGAATTAAACCAAGAAAAGAGGGTAAAGAGAAATAGAATCAACGAATAAGAGGAATGAGAAGAATATTTTGTGTTTTTGGATAAGAAAATATAAACATATAAAGATGGATGGTATGAACAAAGAGTGAATATCCAAATCACTAATCTGCTAAACGAAGACAATCAAGACAGCCCCGAAGAATGGCGCTTAAATTTGATCTAAAACAACAAGTCTGAAAGACTAAAACCGCTCAAACACCAATGCAATTAAGATCGAGGAGATAGTGTTTCTGTGTCGTTAAGTCCCAACGAGTCAAAGGAGAATAGTCAAACGTAGTGATCGAGAGATTCGAACGGAAAAGAGATTCAAGATGATTATAATTCAAGGAAAAGCCCATAAACCACAGGGCTTAAATGCAAATTAAAGAAAGTTAAAAGATAAAATCTATTAAATAAACGCTATCACTATATTTAAAATGATGAACGCTTAAAACTTAAAACTAAAACTTACGCTTAAATTAAAGTTACGTAAACGCACAAATAAAACGTGAAAATTACACAAGATAAACCCTAAAAATATGAAAAATACATTTTTACAAACCTAATGATAAAAGAAACTTTATAGAAAAAGAAAATTATTTTTATAACTATTAAATTAATTATTATTAATTAAAAACTATTTTTAACTAATTAATAATAACCTAAAATGAAAGAAAATAGGAAATAAAGCTTGAAAAATAAAATTATAACTTAGAAAAATCTAAAATATGATAAAACTAATTTTAAACTGAAAATATATTTTTAGACTTTTATGTATTTATTATTAATTTAAAACTATTTAAAACTAATTTAAATTATTAAAATACCAAATAAAAGGAGAAAAATAAGGAAAATATTTTTAAGCTTTTACATTTATCTAAACTTAAGAAAAATGAAAATTATTTTTTTTGAGACTTTTCTTAATTATTTGTATTTAAAGCTAATTAAAAGGATTAAAACTAATTTAAAATAAGAAAATAGCAAATGAACTCGTAAAAATATGAAAATTTCTGTGGAAAGTCTAAAATTATATATAGGAGCTAGGAAAATAGAAAACATGGCTTATGAGGAAGGATATGAATCGATGTGGAAAGTGCTTGAAAATAAGCACTTCCAATAAGCTAATGGAATCCAAAGACTACCCAACTTAGATGTAAGCTTGGATATGCTAGAAGAACTAAATTTCAACAAATATCAACAAGCTCTAACCTCCAAAAGCTAGATATAACAGATATGGCTTATTGAGCTAATATGCTCAAAACAAAGGAGGAGGCAACTTTAAGCAAGAAATTTAGCACTAAAATAAGCTACAACTACAAAAACCAACTGAACTTGTAGAAGACCCGTTGAGAGTATTTAAACCAATTTATAGACCTAAGTGAGCCCTCGATGAGCCCTGCAAGGGCTTGCATCACTGAGAAAACTCAAGATCACGAGATCAATGATGCGGGAGATAGGACCAAGTTCACGAGCCTGTTTGGAGCTTAAAGAAAAATCACAAAATATGTAAAATTGGACATAAGAAACTAGATCAAGAGGGCTTTTAAAACAACAAGAATTACTTGATTTGACCAAGAGATGAATCCATTAAAATCTTTCCATTTGACCCCAAACCTAATTTGCAATTTGACTTTTATGAAAGACTTGGAAAGTTGACTAAAATGGATTTTGATCTTGATTTATGAACTAAAATGATGTTATTTGATGCAATAACATCAAGCAAGCTTTATCTATGAATTTCAAACACAAATTTAGCTTTGACTAGAAAATGATTCATCGCTAAATGATTAAGACAGATGATCATGAATTCGACTTTCAAGGTCAGAAACAAAGGAATGATTCAAATGAGTTCTAAATTGATTAAACAAGTATGAAACACCAAAAATACCCACCGATGAGGTCTCTAATACGATATAGCAACCAAACCAAACACCCTTTAAGAATCAGTTAAGCACATGAAAATATTCTAACTACTGAACCAACTTATACCAGTGATCAAACTGAACTATCATAACCATATTACAACTATCTAAACAGGGTAAAACTACAAATGATCCTAGATACAAGAGAAGCATGAAACTGCACTAAGACTTAAAATTGGAAAATGGGAAAGAGAACTCACAACTGTGTCCAGCTTATGCAGGACAATACCAAACCCAAACCTAAGCTAACCTAGTCCATTTTAACCTCTGCAACACCCCTGCATCATCCTTTTCCTCACCATTTCCATTTTTTTGAGTCAAGGTTGACTTTTGTTGACCACCATCCAAAATTGTTTGAAATTGATTAGCAAGCATACCCAAGACCATAATAAGCTCAAATAAGCTGATTTGAATGTTAAAACAAGCTTTTGGAAGCTTTGATATGATATATAAGGTTGCAATTTTCAACAGTAAGCATCAATATGTGAATTATAAATGAGACCTTGATTAAAACCTTAAAACTGGATTGCACTTGTTAAACAACTGAGTTTGATACATAAAAACTTGAAATTACAACTTTTAATCTAAATTACAACATTTTAGTTAAAACGACATAAAGGAAAAATATATAAAACTAGCTACCCCTTCTTCAAGCATCATTCTTTCCTTTTTATAGTTCCAATCTGCTTTTCTCACATGGATGAGCAGTTCCCACCATCTTTGTAGCCATTGGATCACCTAAAGCCATCATGGCCGTTTATTTTAGTTTTGGCGGGAAATGATATTTTTGACAGTTGGAGCTTGAGTGTGAGAAAGGGGAGGCAATTAATGATCTCTTGGATTGTAGGGGATGTGGGGGGACAGGGGGAAGGATAAGGTAGAAGGGGTGAAAGGTCAGGGATTTGCAGTTATCAAGTGGGGAGAAAGCAATAGATGCCATGGGTGTTAGTCAAACCGATTTTGACTTGTGTGCTAGTAATCCAAGGGTCCAAATGCATTTTGATGTGGGTCCAAACAGTTCAAGTGGTCAAATGGTTTGAAAGTGGTTTAAAATAACAAGGACTAAATGTGTACTTCCCGAAATTCCAGGACCGAATCGCTAATTCATCAAACTTGTTCCAAGGGTTGAAAATGACAAACTTCAAAAGTATAGGGACCAAAATTGCCATTTTGCAATTTTCGTGGCTAATTTTGCCAATTTTCAAACTCGAGGACCATTTTGCAATTTTTCAAACTTTTCATATTTTTCACCAAAGGACTAAATTTGACAACTTTTGATTTTAAAAGGACCTTTGGTGACTTTTCTTTGAAATTTTGACTCGTGGACTATTTTTGACAATTTTTGAAACTGGGGATCTGAACCCAATTTTGCAAATTTGATATGTTTTTCATCCGATTTTGATATTTTTGCATTTAAAACACATAAAACACCGATTTGTGATATTTTGATCATTTTGATGTGTTTCGAGTGTTTTCAGATGAATTTGCGCTTATTTTATAAAATGATGAGTATTACACACTCATCAAGATTCTCGTGTAACTAAGACATACTCATCATGGCATGGTTAAGGAACCCCTTTTAGTCGCGTCGACTTATATCATTGTACATTATGGCACTTTCTTTCAAAACATCGTTTGACTTGTAATATATTTATATTTCCGCAAACTTTATAAACTTTGGGACCTATGTTGTAACTCAATGCTTTTATTAAATATCCAACGATGTGTTTTTAAACGACACTTTAGGTCGCTCAATATAACCGTGATTGTGGTGCTATGACACTATCCCTGTGAATTCCATTCACCGCAAAATGTAAATTGGGGTGTGATGATTTGCATCGAGCTTCTGTTATAGAGAACTAGGTTGCATCATCGACCTAGACTATAACTACATTATCATAGCATCTCATCATTTCATCATGAGTGCATATTCACTTTACATGCGGTTTCATACGCACATTTTGCGAGTTATTTACTTTCATTTCAAAAGCGGTTGTCACATAGATGCCTTCAAATACTTATCCCATTATACTCACATCACTTTGACATGGAGAATGCCTTGTCATTCCCTATTACAATTTTAATATCAGATGATGACACTGTAACCTTTTAGGAGGATGAAGTTGCAACTACACCATCACGATCACTATTGATTCACTGTAGGATCAGGACAATCGTTATCATTTTGTTGGGACAGATTATACCATTTGGTAGAACTTATAGGCTTAGTCCTAATGAACCTATTGTCTTAACTCACCACAAGGATTTCCATTATCATCATTGTTGTCATTTTTTTTATCATTATCATTTTGAGCACCATCTGTACCATCACATCTCATACACGATACTCATACATCTGACTTGCAGCTTGGGAAGCATGCATAATTTAACACACCATTACCATCTACCACTAAGACTATAGACACTACACCATCTCATAGGTTTGAGGAATGTGAGAGTTCTAGGGCTATTGTTGCTAGACCGCCTCGCTCCTACACTTGAAACACGATTAGACCGTCGATGTGAATAAATAATAAGTACCTTTCTAGCTAATGTAATCCTTATCACTTATTATCTCCACGATGATCGCAACCTTTGTTCATTTCATTCCTTATTCCAATTGCACAATTTTCAATCATTTCGCGATGATACCTCACTATTTTACTAGGGTTAGGCCAACTTTAATTCTTGACCAATTAGGAGACTATTACTACTCGACGAGGTTCTCCCATGTATCCTACAAACCATTCCTCAAATTATATTTCAAGTTATTTTCACCATTTCATAACATTATTTCACTTAAATTTATTTTGAGCTATTTTATCACCATCTTAGAAACGTTGTTTCACAAAGTTTTAACGCAGTTGTTTTATTACCAACTTATCAATTGGTTTCACTATTTTATCAATTATTTAATACCATTCTCTAAACGATTTTCATGTTACTTTGAAAAATTATCGAGCCATTATCTTACAAAACAAAACGTTGAATACCATCTAAAACTTCGAGGAACATAATACCATTTCAACAAAACAAGCATCACATCATTTGTCCTTGATTATACATGGCCGATCACCTATGTATAATTCAGAAGAATTATGTCATGAAAGTAACAAGCATCATTTCAAATCTCCTAAAACAATCCTCATTCAAAAGCAAAGTTTTATAATCGATAAATCGTATAAACATTCCTTTTGTTAACACTCTATAGATGCTTACGCCTTTATCTCTCTCTCAACCGATAAGCTAGGATTTGACGAATGACCTTTTAGGAAAGACTTTTATACCATTTACAAAGAGGATTCCTCGATGCGAAAACAATGAAAGGGTTTCGAATTTCCCACAAGGACTAGAACTAGGTATTAGGATGATTCAAACTCAACATAAAGCTTAAGACATCATTAGATAATCCAACCACTACCTTTGGACTAGAAGCTAAATTCTATCATTTCAAAAGTGCCGATATATCGAGTCACGTGATTTAGTACGAATCGAATACACACTAAGCAACACTATAGAAATAAACCAATCCTCCTAATTGAGACTACGTACATTTCATTAAACAAGGCTTCAACAATATGTGAACTTCCCTACAATGAGTTTCCTTAAAGGAAAATTTAGTTAAATTAAGGTTATCAATATAAACTTCCCTAAGGCATTGTGTTCTCTAGAAATTACGGATAACTTTACTTTCACATCAAGAGATGCAACAGTTTGAACATATCGGACAATCAATGACTCTCCATCTACAAGTGAAATTAGAACAAACATTCTTAGACATAGTATGAGTGATATTTATTGTCTTGCTAGCATGATAGCAATATAAGTAATGAAATATTTTAGAAGCACTCATATCGGGACAAATCTTGAAAATCAATCACTACACCACATCACTTAAACATTTAAGGTTTTGAGACTTTACAACATGGAGCATGGAAACACTTCGATAATCAAACAATAAACATTTTAGTCATAGAGACTAAGCACCTTAGGCAAGTAAGACTCAGGTCATGACCTTCGCTAGGACTAGAAACGCGAGGAATCAAAACTATTACCTATAATCTATTCTTTTCAATAAGGTCCTTTCCGACAGATTTAACATTTTGAAATCTAACACGAGACACGTGGTATTAATTCCAGTTGTACCTATTATAAGCTATTCGATTCAACTTAGATCGCTAATAAATCATTTCAGATTTCCATGGAACCTACTAGGACATGATTACCGCCTACTATCCTCATTTCAATGGTTAGAGCGAGAGAGCAATTCCACATTAGATAATATGCTCAAGCCGGTGTGACTTTCTAGAAATGGTTAGGCAAATCATTCTCCATCGACAAGTTTCTTTACAACAATAGTTAGCTCATGAACATATTGACTACACCAATTGAGGCACTATAAGGTTGTGGTATCAATCACTTATTCACGGGTTAAAATCGAAAGTCCAATTCATTAGTCCATAACTCATTCATGAAACAAACAAAGAAGTCATACAAATCAAGAATCGCCACAAGTAACAACATATAGCTAGATAAGCTACATCGTTATACGATGCAAATTTTGGAAATATGTCCCATAAGCAAACCATTAGAATTTCAAGTTGGCAATGAATTTATGTTTGAAATCTTGCCTTGAAAGGCGTGGTGCGATTCGAAAAAACACCGACGAACCAATACGACCCGGATATCCTCATCTTTTCACCGACACCGTGGGACCTAATAACGATTGAATTCGTGGACCGAATTCCTTTTGGATGGGCGAATGTGACAACCCGTACTTTCAGGTCATTTCTCGAAACAATTCATGCTTCACTATTTCAACATTTATCGTAAACTAGGTTTACGTGTTCCAAATTCGCGTAACCTTTATGGTTTAGCGGCGAATTCATGATCATATCATCACGAACATTTCATATGGACTAAGTTTGGTCTACATTTCATTAGCATCATTTGCATCATGTTAGCTCATTCATGATTTTTCATTTCACCTTAAACGAGTAAATGTTATATTAAATAAACGTTATCGCGTGAGTTATTATTTTAAAAATTTAATCCGCTACTTCCAAAAATGATCCCGATATATTTTTATACTTACATTTAGTTTATAAAAACTATATTTTGAGTTTACCTAGTGTTTTAAATTTATTTTGTATATAAATCGTTAAATTTATATTATTACGACATTTTCTTAAAAACTACACGATAATTTATTATATCACTCAAATTTTACAAGGAATGTATTTTTACAATTTTTATGATCTCATTATACTTTACTTTGATCTATTAAAAATTACTTTTACCAAAAATTACCTTAAATACACTAATGTATGTAAAATCTTACAAGTTACATTTAACCTATACACTTTACATACAAACAATTACTTACACATTATAAAAAAAAAAAAAAAAAAAAAAAGATATTTTGTTGACAAATATCCCCCAAAATCCGGCCAAGGGGGAGGGGTAGTCACAGTGGGTAGATTTTTCTACATAACTAGATTTATACTCAATGTAAATTTACTTCACTCATTCATTTACAATAATACAAGTAACCAAGATATTTTTTTTTCTCTCTTGATTCTCCTTCTCAAAACCGGCCAAGCATAAAGTGTAAGAAGAGTTCATCAAAAATTTTCCATTATCAAGTATAAACAATCTAGTATACACTCTTGTTTAGGTTTTGAAATAAAACCTAGGGTGTTTAGGTTAATCCTTGTTCTAATCACCTCATCAAGTTAACTAGTAAGCATATCATTTTCATTTATATCTTTCATTTCATTTCATATGTATTTCTTCATTTTGAGCAAGCATGCAAGACTTATTGTTATTTATACCATTTTACATGGTTTTAGAGTTTTATACATATAAGTCATCCTATAAGTTATCCCTTGTTATATATTGGTCTTGATGATGTTTAGGAACCCATGACACCCTAAGAAGGTGTATGGTAGGATTAGGATAGCTTTGGAGTTGTTTTGAAGGGGTTGGAATAGGTTTAGTACGAGAAAAACTATTTTCGACAAGTATAAAAAGTGGTCTGATCTTGTTTTGAAATTCTGGAAAATCCGACAGTAGACACAAATTTTTGGCCTAGATATTTTGAAAATATACTTTAAAACGAATCCGTGGCGCTTGAACGGATTAAAAGGAGTTATAACGAAGAAGTTATGAATTTTTCAAGTTTGACGACTAAATATATATTTTCCGAAAATTTCAAAGAAGGTGTTTTTGTTTTGTACGAGTCAAAACGAGTCTTAAGCTTCACAAATTATTTCGACCGATCAAAAATATATTAGTATACTTTGATACGAAGCTAAGGACGATAATACGAGAAAACGGATTTGAAACGACTAAGATATACACGTTTTCACAAAATTACCGTAACTATATTTTTAGAAAACTATATTATTTTACGAGACAAGTGTTACGGTAAACCAAAACGACCATGTTTAAGGTGTTTTAACTATGACGTAGAACTTTTGTAACGAGATGTCTTCTAATAAAATCGAGATCACCAAGCATATTTTTCAAAACGACCAACCGTTTGTATAGTGGAGTTGTAATAAATTATTTATGGTTGCTTAAACTTTGCGAAACTCACTTTTACACAACATTTGGACAAAATCACCATATTTAACCTCTATTATCTTTATGTTCGAGACCTCTATGACGAAAACTCATGTACTAAAACTTCTAGATTTTGATACAAGCTTTCCAAAACCGTCAAGTTCGTTTCCTAACGCTCGACGACACCATTTTACGACTAGTTTTTCAAAGCTATTTTGTCACTTTCATGAAATTTCCGACGACATTATTTTACTTACGAAAAGTGATAATTTCACGATAAATCATTACGAAACTATTGCAGGATGACATTTTGACGTAAATACTTGTAAAGTAATTTAAGAATGGTCAAGACGTCAAAAGAGTATTTTTTCGACGATAAGTATTATTTTCAAAACTCACAAATGGTATAAATAACATACGAAATGCATGCATAACATTACATCATAACTCATTACATATCATATCATTCGTAATAGGTCAAGGTTAAAGCATCACGCTACATCTCAGTGTACTCACTCTTGTCATCATACCAGTTTATCAAGTGAGTTTTCATAGCCCCGTCGTACATGTTTATAATTATTTTCAAACCTACGGGGGAGAATACATTGCACAACATTTTTATTACGATACCAAGTATGTTAAATTCATTTACATTGCTTAAGTTACCACATGCCAATTGAAAGTCCCCATTTCCTGAACATGAACCGTTAATCTTAGAAGCGAGGGTGAGTGGATAGATCTATCGAGGGTGACGCCTCCATCCGGGTTGGTGAATCCCAACTAGTCATACGGATGCATTTCATTTAATAACATTATTGAGTTGTCCGCAAACACTGTTGGGGCATACATTATGAGCAGTCTAGTTTCGTGTCATGGACTTATTGCAATTGTAACATTTTTATGTGACATGATTGTCATACCGATCTATACTTACGTAGTCGTATAAAACATTTACATAAACCTATGATTTCTCACCAACATTATTGTTGATCGCTTTTAGCAATGTATTTTCGTGTAACTAAGACATACTCATCATGGCATGGTTAAGGAACCCTTTAGTCGCGGCGTCCGACTTATATCATTGTACATTATGGCACTTTTTTCAAAACATCGTTTGGACTTGTAATATATTTATATTTCCGCAAACTTTATAAACTGTTGGGACCTATGTTGTAACTCAATGCTTTTATTAAATATCCAACGATGTGTTTTAAACGACACTTTAGGTCGCTCAATATAACTGTGATTGTGGTGCTATGACAGTCTATCCTCGTGAATTCCATTCATTGCAAAATGTAAATTGGGGTGTGTGTTAGCTCATGAAGTCCCAAGATGAAATGAACAGTTGTTGGTCGGTCGATTACGATCTTAAGAAGTCTTTAAATGATCAACCCTCGGGCTCGTGAAATCTTCCGAGCAACACGATCGCTAACCCGAGGGCGATGCAAAGGCGATCACAACCGTAAGTGGTGTTTCATATGATGGACCCGCTGCTACTACTACTTCTTCTTCTTCTCTCCCTAAGGTAGTGGAAAGTGAACCTCCAACACACAATGGACCCACGACTCAATGCCTCCTCCACTGTGCCAATGAGTCAAGTTACCAAGGAAACAATGGACAAGGTGCATTATTCAAGTCCACGGTATCAAGATACGTCCTACCTTCGGTAGTCCAACCTCAAGTGGTCCGAAACCCAAGTCAAATCAAGGAGTTGTTTTGAACCTCCTATAGCTCCTATTGAGAATCGAATCCAAATCTTCTATTCCTTACCCATCACGTTTGAATGAGCAAAGCTCATGAGAAAGCTAGTCATCAAATGGATAAATTTTTCCAAATTTTCCAAGAATTACATTTTGACATAAGTCATGGATGCTATCATGCCGATGCCCAAGTTCGCATCGACTCTCAAGCACATGTTAAGCAATAAGGAAAAGTCGTTTGAAATGGCAAAACTCCTCTTAACGAGAACCGCTTTCGTGCTATTCTCAAGAAGCTTCCAAAAACTTGGAGATCCCGGAAATTTCTCCTACCGTGTGTATTCCTGTGAATGGTTGAATGTTTTGCCGTAGCGAGATCTTGGTGCAAGCATAAACCTTATGCCTTATTCAAGATGGAAGAAACTTTCTTCCTAACTTACTCCTACATGCATGACTCTCGAGCTTGTCGATCGTTTCCATATCCCGTCCTCTTGGCATTACCGAGGACGATTTGTGAAAGTAGGAAAGTTCCATTTTCCGGATGACTTCGTGGTTGTTGATTTTGATGCCGATCATCGGGTTCCTCTCATTGTTGGTCGAGGATTCACGAGAACGGGCCGTGCTCTCATTGATGTATTTGAGCAGAAATCACATTGCGTGTTGGTAATGAAGTCATCACCTTCAACCTTGACCAAACTTCGAGGTACTCCATAAACTATGATTCCGAATCGATTAACCGAATAGATATCATTGATGTTGCTTCGACGAGTACTCAAGAAGTTCTTGGTTATTCTCATAATTCGTGAGTGGGGATCCCACCACATCTTCAACCTATCATAGCCAATTCTACTCCTTCTCTCACTCCATTTGAGGGAAGCGACTTCATCTTAGATGAGATTGAAGCATACTTGGCTAGTGATTCTGCACCTTGGGAAATTGATCACGCCCAATTGATATTGAGGGGACATACTTATTGAGAAGTTGCTCAATGATGATCCATCATCAACCCCTCACTCTAGTGATTCAATTCCTAATGAGATTAATCAAATGAGATTAACTGAGGAGATATTCTTCTAAAGAAAGTGTTAAATCTGACACTTCTCCTCCTATCCTCCCATCAAACTTCATAACAAGGAAGTTAAGTCGGTTGAGAAAACGAAGAATTTCACGAGGTTGAGCTTAAGGACTTACCTCCTCATCTCGAGTATGCATTTCTAGAAGGTGATGATAAATTACCCGTCATTATTGCTCGAGATTTGAGTAAAGATGAAAAAGTCGCTCATTAAAATCTTGAAGTCACACAAGCAAGCAATTGCTTGGAAACTCTCCGACATTAAGGGTATCAACCCCGAGTTCTGTACTCATAAAATCTTGATGGAGGATGACTTTAAACCAAGCAGCTCAACATCGAGACGAGTGAATCCAAAAATCCATGATGTTATTAAACAGAGGTTATCAAACTTCTTGATGCGGGATTGATTTACCCGATCTCGATAGTCCTTGGTCACCCAATTCATTGTGTTCAAAAGGGTGGCATTATCATATCACAATGAAGATAACGAGTTAATTCCAACTCGATTGGTTATGGGATGGCGTGTTTGCATCGACTATCGTAAGTTGAATGACGCCACCAGAAAGACCATTTTCCTCTACCCTTCATGGACCGGATGCTTGAGAGATTAGCAGGAACGAATACTATTGTTTCCTTGATGGTTTCTCGGGTTACTTTCAGATCCCTATTGATCCACGGGATCAAGAGAAGACCACATTCACTTGCCCATACGGAACTTTTGCCTACAAACGTATGCCTTTTGGCTTATGTAATGCTCCCGCACGCTCCAACGATGTATGATGGCCATTTTCCACGACATGATCGGGAAACAATGGAGGTGTTTATGGATGACTTCTCGGTCATTGGGGATTCTTTTCAATCATGTCTCTCCATTTAGATTAAATGCTTCAAAGGTGTGAAGACACCAATCTTTGTCTAAACTGGGAGAAAAGCCACTTTATGGTCAAAGAAGGCATAGTCCTTGGCCATAAGATTTCAAAGAATGGGATTGAGGTAGATAGAGCAAAGTTGATGTTATTGCTAGTCGCCTCATCCTACTACCGTCAAAGGTATTAGGAGTTTTTAGGTCATGCCGGTTTCTATCGTAGATTCATACAAGATTTTTCTAAAATCGCCCGCCTATGACCCATCTTCTTGAAAAGGATGCTCCTTTATCTTCTCACCGAGTGCATAGAAGCTTTTGAAACATTGAAGAAAAAGCTTCATCAAGCACCCATTCTCGTTGCTCCCGATCGGGACTTGCCTTTGAGCTCATGTGCGATGCAAGTGATTTTGCTATCGGTGCGGTCCTAGGGCAACGAAGAAACAAGCATTTTCAACCTATTCACTACGCAAGTAAGACTATGATCAAGCTCAAACTCATTACACCACCACGTAAAAGAGCTATTAGCCGTGGTGTATGCATTCGAGAAGTTTCGGCCGTACTTAATCTTGACCAAATCGTAGTGTATACGGATCACTCGGCTCTTAAATATCTCTTTGCAAAACAAGATGCAAAGCCGAGATTGTTCGTTGGATTCTCCTCCTCCAAGAATTTGATATCATTATACGTGATAAAAAGGAGTCGAGAATATAGCCGATCATCTCGTCTGATTAGAAAACCCTCACCAAGATGTTTTCGAGAAAAGGAAATAAATGAAACATTTCCTCTCGAGACACTCAATGCGGTTTCTTCTCATGGAAATTCTACCACCCCATGGTTTGTCGACCGCAAATTACCATGCGGGTAACTTCATTGTGAAAGGGATGTCGACTCAACGAAGAACAAATTCTTCAAAGATGTTAAACATTATTTCGGGACGACCCTTCTTATTCAAAATCTGTGCGGATCAAGTCATCCGATGGTGTGTTTATGGACGTGAAGCTATTGACATTCTCACACTTGCCATGCCGACCCACTGGGGCCATCATAGTCCAAACTACACCGCCAAAAAGGTGTTTGATTCCGGGTTTTATTGGCCCACAATCTATAAGGATGCCCACGAATTCGTCAAAGCTTGTAACGCTTGTCAACGTCATGGCAATATATCTCAAAGGAATGAAATGCCACAAAATACCATTCAAGTTTGTGAGATATTTGACATATGGGGTATTGATTTTATGGGGCCATTTCCTTCGCCTCGTGGTAACAAGTACATACTCGGTCGTTGACTATCTGTCAAAATGGGTTGAAGCAAAAGCTTTACCCACCAATGATGCCCGAGTTGTTGTGAAGTTTTGAAATCTCTTTTGCCGTTTGGAACTCCGAGAGCGATAATCGCGATCGTGGTACACATTTTTGTAATGACCAATTTGAAAGAGTCATGCAAAAGTATGGTGTTACCCATCGCCTCTATCGCATACCACCCCAAACAAGTGGGCGGTGGAAGTTTCAAACCGTGGTATTAAAGGATTCTTGAAAGGACAGAGGGCGAAAATCGTGCATCCCGGTCGGATACGCTTGATGACGCACTGGGGCCTTCCGTGCTTACAAAACACCCATCGGTGTACTCCATACAAGCTAGTGTACGGAAGGCATGTCATCTTCCGATTGAGTTAGAGCACAAGGCTTACGGGCCTTAAAGCATGCAAACTTTGATATACAGACAACGGTGATCACGTAAAAGTTCAAATGAATGAATTAAATGAACTTGTGATCAAGCTTATGAGAACTCTTTGATCTACAAGCAAAAGACAAAGAAGATTCATGACTCCAAGATCAAAACCGCGTTTTCAACGTTGGTGATCGAGTCCTTCTTTTCAATTCAAGATTGAAGATTTTCTCGAAAGCTCAAGTCCCGCTGGTCCGGTCCATTCACTATTGCTAAGGTTTATCCTTATGGTACCGTTGAGTTATCTCAACCCGATGGTCCTAATTTTAAAGTGAATGGTCATCGAGTGAAGCATTACTTGGAGAGGACATTCCCCGTGGTTGTCCGGATTTACAAACTTTCCCATGAACCAATGAATGCGGGATCGAGTCAAGCTAGCGACTCGGTAATCAAAACAAGAGCACACACTATATGGGTTTTCACCCATATTTACGTCTTCTTACCCCTTTCTACCACCTAAGTGTGGGGTGATGCCCACATGTTATATATATATATAAGTCTCAAAAAAAAAAAAAAAAAAAAAAAAATCTTTTAAAATAATGGCCGTAGTATTTCCCTTTTACGTTTTTGTTTCGCATAACCGCGGTACTTTGAATATTGAGGGCAATATTCATTTCTAAGTGTGGGGGAATTCTCACGAATTTCATATATTATCTACCCAATTCCCGCTTTTGGCCAAAATTTTTTTGGAGTAAGTGTTTACACTTACTCAATTGGTTATCATCCGCCATGTTTGATAAACAAAAGGATTGGCTAATCCAGATCAAACGGCTCTTGGTAAAGATATATCAAACCGTTTACGGCTTGCAATTTGCCCAAAATTGTATGGTATTCACCACCATATCCTAAAAAGTGAAGAGTTGGCTAGCCCGCAAGGTTATGGCTTGTGGTAAAGGCAAGGAAAATCCATAATTGGTAATCACTCACCAAAGATAATTCGATAATTTATCTAAGAGTTGGCTAGTCCGTAAGGTACGGCTTCTGGTAAAGACAAACCAAATCCGTTGAAAGCTGGTGGTTTGCTCAAAATCACATGGTTATCGGTGTACCATGGTTCTTACTTGAACTGAAACATTTGGCTACTCCAGAAGTGATGGCTTTTGGTAAAGAGTTTTTAAAATCCATTAAAGCTTCAAAACATTGCTAGGGACTATCAATATCTTAGTGTGGGGGATTGATGAGTGTCTAAAAACTCATCATTTTTGTATAATCTAAACTGCAAAATCATCTGAAAACACTCAGAAACACATCAAAATGATCAAAATATCACAAATTAGTGTTTTATGTGTTTTAAATGCAAAAATATCAAAATCAGATGAAAAATGATTCAAGTTTGCAAAATTGGCAGTTTTAGTCCCCCAAGTTTTAAAAGTTGTCAAATCTAGTCCCTGGAATTCAAAAATGTGGAATTTTATCATTCAAGGTCCCTGAAGTATTCTAAGTTATCAAAAATGATCCTTGAATGATTCTTTGGTCAATTGGCAAGAAAGGTCCCTAAACTTTGGAAAATTGCAAAATTAGTCCTTGGACCTTTGAAAATGGATTTTATGCAAAAAGGATCCTTGTTTTATCAAAGTTGTCAAGTTTGGTCCTTGTAATAACATTGGAAAAAGTATCATGATCGGTCCTTGAAGTTTGGTGAAATTACATATTTGGTCCTTGTGCTTATTCTCAACCAAACGGATACATTATCAAACATAAGCCCAATCCAATGTTTAGCCCATTCACCCCTTGACCCCCTTGACCCTTGAGCTAGGTCAAAACCAAAAAGACCCCAGCCACCCCTTTTGACCTCCCCCGTGTTATTAATATTGCGGTCAACGAAAGTCAAACCAACATAAAACCGCCCAACACCGTAGCCTCCTCTCCCCCTCAGATACACCAAAACCGAGATGGTTTTCCATCTTTTTCAACCCCCTCTCCATACCTTGTCCCCTCCACCTCCTCTAAACACCAAAATCCTTTAATTGATTGAACCAACCCAATTAATGATAAAACCTGCTCAAGAAAAAAATGGCGCCAAAAATCCACTTGGACGGTTTTGATGATTCTATGCAATCCAATGGCTGGAATTTGGTGGGAAGCAATCAGAGACATGTGGGGATGCTAAAAAATCTATAAATAAGAGGAGAGATGCATTGTATCTACCTATCTAGTGTAATTTACTTTTACTTATGTCGTTTTTAATTTTCTCAAACTTTCCAGTTTATGTTTAAGCCTTGAAATACTTTGTAATCTTGTTTCAGTGTATCAAGTAAACATTTTCAGTTTCAATTTCAAGTCTTGTATACGAATTTAGTTTTTGAATGTTTCACTGTTTAAATCCTCAAAATATTTAATTGTTGTTATTAGTTGTTTCTAAGAATTTCAAAGCTCTTATAAGCTCTTTACAAAGCTTATCTAAGTTTAGAATCCTTAAAACTCGGTTTATATTCAAAATAGAAAAAAATCACACAAATTCTCAAAAATAGCTTGAAAATAAAAAGGCAATGAGAATGATGATGAAAGTCAAGCATAGTGATCACTTGGATTGCTTTTGGTTTAGAGCTTCTTGGGAAGCAATAGGTGTGGTTATCGCTTCTTGAATCTATGTTTTGAGCTTGGACTCATTTTGTAAGGCATCTTCTTAACTTTTGCATTTATTAGTTCAAGTGTTTATATAGTGTCAATTCCAGCTTTAAATCTGCTTTTATTTTAGCTAATTTAAGATATTAAATAGATTTCTTGATCTTAAAACTTGTTTTAGTATAAAAACTTCAAAACAGTTTCATTGAAGGGTGTTTGGATCGCATGCTAATCTGTGGTAGAAGTCATTTGAGTTGTTAGTTGTTGTTGTTCGTGTTACTATACTTCCTAATAACTCATTTTAGTCATAAAATCTAGTTCTTGTTTTATAAAAGTCAAATTTTAGTTTAATCTCAATTTACCTTATAATCATAAGATATTAGATTAATAATCTCATCAAATCCGCTTGTAACTGGTTACTTTAGCTTAAAATCACCTTAACATAGCTTAATATAACATATATAATCAAGAAAATCAATCTTAAGTTCAATAAAGTCAACTAGTCGATTGTATTTAAAAAGTCAAATTTCCAACTTGGTCGTTTTTGAATAAAAAAGATAATTTCATTGTGAGTTTATTAATAAGATTTAGTTCATAATCTCTTGGGGTATTAAAGTTTGGTTGCTAAACAAAAATACAAAAATGCTAGTTCTCTGTTTCTCAGCTTTCTAAGTGCTTATTTTCTTGATTCTTTTGGGTACCTAGTCTGTTATAGTGCCCTGTGCACAGTTGGTTGGTCAAACTTCATAAGCTCACCACAAGCTCTATAGTTGTCCAAAACTTGTGATCCTTGGTTCTTTGGAAAGCCAACCTGGTCATCTTGAGGTCCCAATACTTAGTTTTCACTTTTTAGTTTGTTTGCTAGAAACAAATAAGCCCTAACTTTGTCCCATTTTCTGTTTTTCACCACAAATAGCCAAGTGCTTATTTGCTTGTTTATAGCTTTTCAGTGTGCTTTTCTGTATCTCTTAGCTTCATTTCAGTTCATACAGCTTGTTTTCATCTTATTCTAGCTTTTGTTTCAGTGTGTGAGCTTGTTTGAGCTTATTTCCACCAAATAAGCTCTTAAGCTAACTGTTGGACTTATAAGCTTGTAAAACAGCTTATTTCAAGTTTGTAAAATTTTTGACTTTGTTAAAGTTTCATAATATCAGTATTAAAGTAGTTTTCAAAAAGAAAATCCAGAAAAAGGTCAATTAAAAATCAGTGATAGTGTTTATTTAATAGATTTTATCTTTTTGATTTTTCTTTTCATCTTATTAATAAGCAAATCTTGTTTTTCCATTTTTATTTGTTTTCTGTCATCATATAGTATTTTTAGAAAAAGTTTCATATTTTTCTCTATCTTTTTAGTATTTATTATAATTTTAAATAGTTACAAATAGTAGTTAATTAGTAATAAATAATTAAAAAGTATAAAAAATATATTTTCAGTTTTAAAATTATTTTTATCATATTTTAGATTTTTCAAAGTTAAAATTTTATTTTTCCAAGTTTATTTTATATTTTCTAGTAATTAAGTGTATTTTAAATAGTTTTTAATTAATAATAAATATATAAAAAGTCTAAAAAATATATTTTTAATTTTAAAATTAGTTTTATAGTATTTTAGATTTTTCTGAATCATAAGTTTATTTTTCTAGCCTTATCTTGTATTTTCTTCTATTTTAGAGTATTTGTTAAATAGTTAAAATAGTTTTTAATTAATAATAATTAATTAAATAGTGTTAAAAATAATTTTCTTTTTCTAATAATTTTCTTTTATTTTTAGGATTCCAAAATGTTATTTTCATATTTTTAGGTCTTTTATTTCTTAGATTTCACTTTTTATTTTGTACGTGTACGTAGTTTTAAAACTTACGTTTACGTTTCTTTCATCTGATTGTTGTGCTTTCCAGTTCTGTATCCTATTCCTTTCCAATCAATCAGTAGTGTAATATTTCTAATCAAAACCTTTACAGATCACTATCCTTAGTGATCACTCCATCATCTGAGTTTGTGTTTTACACACCATTGAGTCTCCGTGGGACTAAACGACCCGGGAATTCATTATATTCTCCAGGACATCATTGCATTTGTGTCTGAACTGTTTTAAGCCTGTTACGGTTGGCCATTCACAAGTGGCCAGCTTGTGTGATTAGACTTGACGGTTCGGACCAGATCAATTAGTTTAAATGAACTTTGTGGGTATGTTCCCTGTAAGCCCTCACGAGACTACACTCGTCCACTTGGGACACCAAGTGGTTTAAAAGTCTTGTTGCATATACTAAATGCAACCGTGATTCCTACAAAAGTGAGTTAGGTTTTTCTTTTTCTTTTATTGCTTGTTGTTTTTCTATTATGATGCGTTTGGTTGTCTTAAGTGAATTCAGGTTATTAAAGTTTGCTCGTTGACCTCAAAGCGGGACACGTTTACTCGTGAGCCTTCGATCATGCCGAGCAAATCCAGGGGATTTTTCTGTTCCAATTCTAACCCTTCTTATCTTTTATTTATATGCTTAAGTATGACCCAAGTGGGGGGAAGGGATTAGACATAGAAACCTGCTTGATTTTATTTGCCCTTATTTTTCTAGTTTTTGATGAAAAGTGTTTCATTAATAAAATTTTGACATGTTTTTCATTATTTAACTGGATTAATCTAGACTGAGCACACCTACCCTATATTTCCATTGTGTGAGGATAAGCCTTTCCGCTTTTCCCTTATACATAAATCCATAAAATGAGTGTGCCGGGTCGTAGTAAACTTTAGAACTTGTCCTTGTATATCTTTTCGAGACCATTATCATGAGCATTACACTGAGGTAACTTGGTGTGATCGGTGCAGCTAGGATATAAGGCAATTTTGGGATTAAACCCAAATAGCCCATATATGTATTGTGTATATTGACTCTTCACATTGATCAGTCAATCCCCCTGTTAAACCCTTTTTGTTGCACTCACCATTAGTGCAAGATACCCCTAGATACACCCTTCAGAGCCATCCCTTTCATTTTGTTCTCCCAATATATGTTGTTTCGTTACACCAATCGCCTAGCCTACCCTGTAGTTTCCTTATGTCCATGGTCCGGGCGCTGTTGGTTAATTTTGGTTCCACTAGTGAAAGTCGCGGGTTTTTGAATAAAGGGTTTTGGAAGAAAATCGGGTTTAGATAATAGTTGATCACAAGTGGGGGGATGCTTTATATGTTCGTATTGTTTTTGTTTTTATTCATGTATACCTTGTCTTGCATCAAAAAATAATAATAATAATAATAATAATAATAATAAATAAAAAGTGACAAAGTGAAAAAAAAATGATGAGAATACAAGCAAGAGTTTGTTAGTTTATAGCTGGTGCTATTAATCAGCTTATGTGTTGTATTGTGTTAAGTATTCTCACTGCTTCACCGGTGCAAATTTTACAAATCCGCTTTTGTCTTACGGATAAAATTAGAAGTCGTACATTTCTATCTCTCCTTTCAAATTTTAATCAATATTCGTACAATGGGGGCATTGTACATTTCAAGTGGAAGGATGGGAGATAGAGATGTTTGATTATATAGTTTTTGATTGAAATATGTGCTAAAATTACGCAAATTATAAATTTTTTTATAGCTCATACTTTTTTTTATTGATGATGAAGGCCGAGTTAATGCATCTTATTTGCCTAGTTTATGGAGATTATGAGGCACTACGCTACATTTTATATGCATTGACTCGTGTATTGAAGACCCCTTGACTCTTGACCCTCGATTTTTGCTTTGGGATTGAATGCGACTAGTGGTGGGATAACTGTGGACCTAGGAATCTATTTGTTTCGTATCTTTTTATTTACACTCATTAAACGTTTCCCATGTCTTATCCTACCCTTAGTCATGAATCGAGTTTAGGTGAGAAAGCGAGCAATCATTGGTGTCTTGGCCATGGATTTGGTCATGTATCATTGGTTTTGTCCCCTTCGCCGTAGCTCGTTAGTAATGACAAAATAACTCCATAAGCCTTTATGTTGTGTCAACCCATTGCCTTTTAGAATAGCTGCATCTATAGACTCTAGTGGTGGAGATTAGTATATTTGCCAAGCTTATGATAGAATACTCGCCATGACTGAGCAATTGAGTGATCACCCAAAAATAAACACGTGAATTATGAGAGAGAGTGTGATTTCAATTCCCTTTTCGTAAGGTGCTCGGTTTGGAATTTTCTAGTTTAGGTGATTTTTAGACTCATAACTTCCAATTAATCCTGGGAGATATCTTTTTAAGATTTTTTTAAAGGGTCTACTTGAGGACAAGTAGAGTTCAAGTGGGGGGATATTTGATAACATCAAATTAGCCTGGTCTTTTATATATCAAATTCCCGTGTTTATGGCCTCATTTGCATTAATATGGTACTTAATTCTTTCATATTCGTTCATATTTGCATTTCAGGATAAATGAGGCGTTGGAGCGGAAAAGAAGTTATAAAAGGCCAAATATATGTTCTGAAGATTGATTTACAAGGGCCTATGAATTCAGTGTGAAGATTACGCCGTAACTCGTTAATAATGTTACGGCGTAAATATGATGCTTTGAAGGATACGGCGTAACCATCTCTTATGGTTACGTCGTAACTATTTTATGAAGGTTACGGCGTAACATGGCAATTTAGTTACGCCGTAGGGATAATTACGGAGCGGATAAAAATATACGGTCGAAGAGTTACGGCGTAATTCGATAATTTAATTACGCCGTAATTTTTAACTTGGGCGATAAGGAGTTGAAGTACCGTGGCTAAATGAAGATAATATTTACTCCGAGGTCACGATGTTTGTAACACAAGCATAAATATAAGAAATAAGATAAGGAAGGATTGGATGAATACTTAACACACAAAACACACGTTTAATATAGAAAGGTTTAGGCGTAGGATTTGAATGAAAGTGAACAACCAACTCTCAAATGAGAGTTACAAAACTATTTATAGGGGAAGGGAGCTAGGGCAACACATCTAGTCTCTTCCTTTCCTTATTGGGCTTTTGCATAGGCTCATGGGCTTTCTACATGAGCTTTACCTTAATTACTAACATAAAAGCCTTAATTAGGCTAACTATTACATATTGATTACTAACACTTGAGAAATGGTTTAGGAGTGATTCCAACAGTCATATCCTCCTTCAAGAAAATAAAATTCTTTATGGCCCATATCGTTGGACAATTTTATCTTCTTGTTTAATATAACCTATAAATCTATATGAAAACGAACACGAAACCACGCATAAAATCGGCGGTAAACACTATATATAATAAAAACTAAACTAGAAAGCGAATGAGATATTCTTGCAAAATTTATGTTTACAGAAATCTGGAAATTTTCAAAAATTAAGTTTCAACAGAAAAACAAAAATCTTGAAATTTTTTATTGCTACAGTGCCTAACGTTGTTAGGTGTAAACCCTGACGCTGTCAGGTATAACTGATAATGATTTAAAACATACGCTTTTAGGGGGTCATTTAAGCCCTAAATCGACCAATTTTATATCCGCTACTGCTTAATTTCTTTCCTTTATATTTTTTAGGACTTTTGGAAGCAAAATGCTGGAATGGAGCACATTTGGACGAAAAGGAGCAAATATATGAAGAAAATGGCAAAGTCAAGATCGAAGCCACTCAAAGCTGATCAACAGTACCTGACGGCATTCCAACCAAAGGGCGACGCCGTCCCTCTATGATGACTTGATCAAAACATGCACGCGACGGCTCAGTGAAAATTTTGGTCACATAACCTGACGGCGTCATGCTTTAAATAAGGAGGGCTTCAATCACAGTTTTCATCTTAGACGACCCAGATCTAGAATCAAGACGACGTCCCAACTGAAGACCGACGGCGTCACAACTCTAAGGTGACGCCGTCCCATCGATGACTTGGACCAGACGAAACCCTAATGACGGCGAGTTGACGGCGTCCCATGCAAAAGGTGACGCCGTCGCAGTTGTAAATCTATATATATAATTCAATTTTTCTGTATTTTAGGAGGTAGACTTTTGGAGAAAAACCTTATCTCGTTTGTAGTCCGAATTGGACAGTATCTTAGGGTCCCATACCTTATTTTACACATCGAGATAAGTATTTTAATCCAAAGTATCATTATGTCTATCCCATATTCGATTGATTGTGTGTATGCTTGCTTGTTTACCATGTCTAGCTAAATTTCTTGTGTATTTGCTTAGATCTATGAAACCTAGTTATTGATTATTGTTAGGTTGTTTCTTATCTTAATTGAAAATTGGCTTAGGAGTGCAACTAGGCATCATTCATTGTATTTAATGTTTGAGTATGCTTTATGATGATATGGTCTATGGATGAAATAGCCAAGGCTTGCCGATTCCGTAGGTCATATACGAGAGATAACCTCAAAGAACTAGGGGGCACACATACCCTACGACCTTTAGGAATACAATGCGTTAAGATAAGGCGTGACAACTCAACTGACCAATAAAAGATAACTAGGGAGTAATAGTATCTAGGTAAACACATTTTTAATTATCATACGAGCACACCTCAATTAGACATAAGCTACCCGTAGTAACTAGATAATTAGATAAGTAGAGTAATCGGTAGAAGTACCACCCCAAACCAAGTGCCCCGAGATTTTACCTTAGCTTCCTAAAAAACCATAAAAAGATAAAAAAAAAAAAAATAAAAAAAAAAAAAAAAAAAAAAGAGAGAATCATCATCAACCCCCACCTTCTCATCATACATTTCTTACTAGCATTCCTATTCCCCTAGAGAACGATATCAATCCCCGAGGCTTACCCAATACTACACTACAACGATTAGGTTCACTGCCTAGGAGGTTGAAAAACTTGCTCGACGAAAAGGAAGTTTCCTTCACCCCGAACGTGCCTTCCGTGCGCATTAAGTTTTTGGTGCCGTTGCTGGGGAATAGAATAGCTAGTTAGATTTCTATCTCGTTTAGGTTTCCTTGCTTGATTCCTATCAAGTAAGATTTTTTTTTTCTCATTTTCATTAGCTTCCTTATAGTCTATCCCCCTTCTTTGTGTTTTTGTTCGTAAATCTCATCACTCACCATGATTCGCATCTTTCGCCGAAGAAAGTTTGCACTACCCGCTCCCAACCCCGCAATGGAAAACGTAATTCCATAAAACCTTTCACCCGTTTACCACTTTGGAAATCACCTAGGGTATAATGAAATAAATTGGAAACATAATAGTCCTTTCTACGATTCGGATTCCGATGAGGAATTTGATGACGGGGAGGTAATTGACAACAAAGAAGTCATCAATGGAGCTAGGATTGAGATGAAAGAAGATCCCTCTCAAAGTTTTGACCCTAGGTGTAGAATTGAGAAAAGATAGCCCTTTTAACATACAATTCCCTTGCAAAATAGGATTAGAAGGTTTTGATGCTTACTTGAATTCGTTGTTACCTACAAACTTAATCTCTAGGAATTTATACAATAAAATTAAGGTGAATGAGTTAGCTTATCAAGGGAACAATGTTGTTGATGCGGCCTGTAGGATCGTATATTTTATGTTGTTTAGATGATTCGGGTGGTCTAGGATTATGATTAAACAAGAGAGCCATGTTTAGAGAGATAAAGAGAGGAGAAGGTGTTCTAGAGAGAGATAAATCAAAAGGAAAATGTTAGATTATCAAAGAAGCACCACCCCTTCCAAGGATGGAAGGGGTATTTATAGTTTACAACCGAAATGTCCTCCTGACGGACTGTGGATCAGGCATACAGTGGGTAAAGACCCGTCCTTCCTCCACGGTGTTACACTAAACTAAACTACGCTAATAACTAACTAATTAACTACTGAATAACGTAAATAACGATACGTCTACGAGCTAACTTATGCTAGAGTATATTTGGGGTGACCGAATCTTCACTATGGAATTTCGAATTCCTAACAATCTCCCCCTAAGGGAGGTCACCTCATGTTTTACATTTCGAATTCTAGCATTCTATTTTATCTTCAGTCTTGAGCTCGTAGACTTTAATTCTTCAATTTCCGCATTCTTTGTGCTTTAGTAGTGACTCTTCATAGTCTGAATGCTTTGTACTTTAAGTGGAGGTCTTTGAACTGATCCACATCTTGATGATCTTCGAGCTTTCTTCGAGATCATCAGCCATACTAAATCTCTGGATCACCCTTTATTGTGTTGCCTTCATGTGATGTTGTGAATTTTGGACCGACATGCTCACACTTTCTGGATCATGACATCTTTTCATCAGAGTAGAGGAAGCATCTTTGTATATCTTTGATTGTCATGATTTTCTTCAATTAAGTGTGAATCTCGTGAGCATGCGGTGTGAATTGACTTCTCAATATCAATCACCGCAATCGTCCAAATGTTCCCGCAAACAACGATTAGCACTAAAAACACGAAAGTGTATTTGTTCACTTCGTTGAATATAGTTGCAAGAACCACGGTTCCCCATTGATCGAGATAAATCTTTGTGATCGGTAGAGTTCAAGAATCTCCTTGATAGGGTTTCGTAGCTTGATCTCACCGTTCTCAAACCGGGCGTCCCAAAGTAGACAACACGGAGTGAGTGAACCAATAATTGAGATTCATCGATTGATGAAAAATTGAATTGAAAACAATCGCGTATTTCTTGAAGAAAGAGTTTTGCAATACGACGAAGGTTTTATGAGAAATATCAATTTTCAATCAAAAATACTTTTGTATTTGAAAGAGTACACATTCGATGTGCTAGAGAAAGAAGAGATTCGCACATCGAACGGTTTTTCCAAAAGTATTTTCAATCGAGATACTTTTGTGTTTGAAAATGAATACACATTCGATGTGCTAGAGAAAGAAGATTTGCACATCGAACGGTTTTTCCAAAAGTATTCGTCAATTCAATTCTTGGACCAAGGTTGATTCAAGAGTGAATCGCCCATTGTTTCTATCCGCTTGTCACAAGTTTGATCTTGAAAATATCTCACATGTCACCCACCAAGAGCTTGTTTGATGTTGGCTCTAGAAGGATTTCCATCTTCATCGTGAATATTTTTACATATCACTCGGATGTTCGGCAATACCACAAGGATAATCGTGGGACTCTCAATATATACTTACTTTCCACATTGTGTGAAATAGCAAGTCTTCATTAATTTTGTGTCCTAATGAGATATTGTGGATGATCTCTTGGCTCTAGACTCAATTGTGCACATTTGGTTTCCTATGCGGAGACTAGGGAGGGTCTCCTTCTTCAATATCAACAATCTCTAAGAGAAAGTCGATAGATTATGTAGGTTCCCGTGAGAATGAAACAAGTCCTTTTAAGAGGAACTTGAGTAGCTTGGGAAGTTAGGTACAGTCGTCACCGGGTCCATGAAGTCTTGTCTTCAATACCGGTGTTACCTTAGTAACCACCAAGAGCATATGTATTGAACCCGGTTTACGCCTAAGGTTGAATTAATTGGAGGCTATTTCTTTCACCCTTTTCACATTCAATTCTTTTCATTCTTCAACCCCTTCAAGCTTACCGAGACTTCATTACTAGAACCTTGTTGGGTTTATTCGATTACTAGCTCTGTCTCGACCGGCACTCTTCCCATATTCTCATGTTTCTCCTTTTTTAATCATACCTAAGGACTCTACACTATCTAGTGGATTGTCCCTGGGTAGATCCCTCCGGCTCTGGCTGGATCGTGGGAACGAATACCCAACCTAACCATCCTTTTAACACCATGCATAAAGTAAATTGGTCGGTCTTTTGGTATTGTTCTTTCCTTCATGAAACCAATTAAAAAATCATTTGGAAAATCAATCAAGGTACTTGTGATATAAAATCAAAACATTTTGTACCTTAATTGTTTTTTATCATTTAGAAATGCTCCCCCTCAACATGTGCATATGATCTTGAAATTGTTTAGCACATGGAGGCAAGAGTTCTTTGAAATATATTCTTGATCACAATTTCCGTGGAAAAAAGCCATTTGACTTTCTTGGTAAATTCTCCCCCTCAAAATGTGTGTTGGTTATATGAAATCATTTAACACATAGAGGAAAGAGTTCATTTGAAGTACATCCACGATCACAAAATCCATTAAGAAACCATTTAGAAAATCAATCAAGGTACTTTATGTTGAAACATAGAAATCTTTGTACCTTGAAAGTTTATTTTATTTTTGAAATGCTCCCCCTCAATATGTGCTTCGAGATTGAAAGCGTTTAGCACATATGGGAGAGCGAAGATGCACATTGAATCAAGATGATCACCTTTATCAAATTTCATTATTAAATCACAAATTCTCCCCCGATCAAAAATGTCAAACCCTTTGAGATTTTGGATCCCAAGTGATTTAATACGATTTAGAAAACATGGGAGAAAATGTGCCTGATTTAAAAGCTCTTCTGGTTTTTTTGGTTAAATGCTCCTCCACAATCATGTGCATTATGCATTTGAAATCGTTTGGCACATGAAGGAAGGTGTGCTTTTGAAACAATCGCCCTTTTAAAACCGATTTGAGATTTAAATCACGATCTCTCCCCTGGTCAAAAATATCAAACCATTTGAGATTTGTGATCCCAAATGACTTAAATCATTTAAAAAATTTTGGGGAAAGACGTGGCTTGATTTAATTTTGAAAAATGATTGATAAGGATCAATTTTAGATATTAAAGATTGTTAGTGTCAGCTATGATAGTTTTAAGAGATCTTTTAGTAAAATTAAACAATTTCACAATCAAACAAGAACAGAAAAAATTTCATTTTCAAAGATCTTTGAGTTTTAAAGAAAATCATACCATGACATAACATTAAATCTTTAGATCACCACTTTTTGTACAAACGGACTTGATAGATGAAATATCGTTTGAAAATATTTTATTTGAAATCACTCTCCCCCTCAATCAATGACCGTAGTCGTTGATTGAGTGACTTAAGTTTTGATAAAATGAAGTTCGGTGATTTCCAAAATTTAGTCCAATTTATTTTCAAATCAATATTTTTCCATTTTTAAAACAATATTATTCAAAAATAGTTTAAAAAATGGTATCATTACAATTATCCTGCACAAAGATACGTTAAGTGGTTGTCGCTACATTGTTGCCGTAAGGCTTGAAGAAAGCCTGGCGATGCGATGAGACCTCTGACGTTGCATTTGTCATGCCAACTTTCCATAGAGGTCCAATTAAGCTCTGTTTCTTCTTTTGTCGACCCAAGAAATAGTTGCCCTTTCCATTCGGCATCCAATCATCTTCTTTTGTGGGATTCGGATCGGGAACATTCTTTTATACCATGATATCTGCATACGTTAGTGAACATACATACAGATATATGGTGGTCGACATCACCCAAACAGTAATCGACAAATAAAAGTTAATTCAACATATCAATCAGATCATGTAAAGCATGGGAATAATGTGTTTATTAAACTCTAATCATCTAATCTTAACAATCATATCCTAGGCACCTAGTCCTTCAACGTAGGTTAACATGTTTTACATTAAAGTATATAGGATAATTAGATAAGCTCGTTAGATGATATAGATTTGGAAACATTCTCCCCCTCAATCAATGACTTATTTTCTGAAAAGTTTAAAAGCACTGAAGTCATTGATTGAGTTTTCAATTTTTACGAAAACTCTGAATCTGATTGATTTACAAGCAACTCATTTACCACCATTTTTAAAAACAACAAATATTTTTCTGAAGAATTTATAGAAGGAAAAACATTTGTGTAGGAACAGTAGTCCTTCGACATACTTTCCTCAATTTGTTTTTAAGATAAGTGCACGAATTTTGTGAAAATCGTTTAAGCGTAGCACTTTCCTTCTTTGAAAAACGGGTTGCTATCTGAAATAATAGCAAGCCATTGTTTAAGCACGGGTTCTGATCGTAATCGCAAGCCATTTTTGAAGCGGGTTACTGATGCAAATAATCGTAAGCCATTTGATTTGTGACATGTTTTGAAAAGAAATATTTACACCTTCTGCTCGAACTTCATCCATGGTCCCGTGCCATTGTTGAATGACATTTCTAAGACCGTAGATGTTATCGATACCAGAAGACATGTCTTGAGAAAACAATATTTTTTTTCTTTTTCAAATTTTATGATTTTTATGGGTTTTTGTTGGTTTTATATTTTTCTATTTTCTTCTTGTAGGTTTTATATTTTTGTATTTTTCTTTTTGATAAATATTTACAGAGATAAAGTAGATGATATAGTTTAAGAGGATGATGATACGAGTACCGAGATAAGGATATCGAACAGCACGTCGTAGAAGATAGAATTCGTCATCTCTTAAACTTCCACCACCAAAGCTTCCGAGGCTCCGAATAGAAGATAGAACATGAGCCTTTGAGAAAGAGAGACTTTGGCGACTTCCCCAAACCGAAAATCCATTAGATGAGCGATTCAAGCTCTATTTCAAGCTTGCCTTAGCGGTGCTTAGAAGCACACCACTATCATAAATCCCGCCGCTCCTTTTAAGAACGATAATCGAGATTCTCCGCTCGGGTTTATACCATCAAAATAGATCGAACGATCATCCCACGCTTGAATGAATCTTCTCATATTTCTTTTCAACTCAAGTCAGGCGATCCATACCAAAAGTTGTCAAGAGACCACTTCCCCAGTAGATGAATTGATGCGGTCGGTCTCTTAGACTAGAGCTCACGAACCCGAATACACATATACGAAAATAGAGAAACTTATAACATCAGTAGCGATTAAGTCCGATAGCCAAAGAATAACCCGATGTATACTTTTCTCTCCCGATGATAGTGTCTCAAGCTCAAGAACCCGGCACCAATTCCCAAAGAGAGATAACCGATAACATTGAAGTAGCATCTTTGAATCACCGATTATCTCTGTTGAAGTCAACTTGAATAAGTTATTATATCTCGTAATCATTGATTAAGCCCTCAAGTGAAACAAATTGAGCATCCCCAATGTACACAATCTCTCCCCGATGATTGCGATAACATCGAAATCATCACACACTTGTGTACCTCTTTTATCTTCAGAAACTAACTCTTCCATCTCTTCCCCCACATAGTTGGAATAAGAACACTAAACGCCATGAGTCAAACCTTGAGTTTCTATGCGGTAATGACATTTGTCTTCCCGGGATATCTTCAATCACTTAGAAGTATTAAGTTCATCAAGTTTACTCGCGTTTAGTTGCGTGTCTCCTTCCCCCTTGCTGGTTTTGATACTTCAGAATCAGAACACCATATTAGCCCATGTACTAGAAATCTTTTGAGAAGAACATCATTAGCTTAGATGTATCAGTGAGAATCAACTTGCTGAAGAAGAATTTAAGCAAGTCTAATTGGGGATTAAATCTGACTTTTCACTCTCCCCCAAATAGTGCTCTCCCCTAAACCGACAATCTGTTGGATAAATGCCCAGATTAAGAAGAAGTCTTTAGATCGTTAAATGCAACTCGTCTTTAGTCTTCTAACATGTAGCAGAAAATGTAGAACCGACTGTAGACTCGACCTTCTTCAAGATTGTTCGTTTGGGGAATAGAAAGTTAACATCTTCATATCACCAAATGCGTTCCAATTACCTTATATGTAGCAAATCTCCTTAACTAAAATCCCTCCCAATCAAACAAGAACAGAAAGATGTTCATCAAAGAAATCATCCTAGCAACTAGAAGCACTTTGTCATTTAATCATATCAGCCCGTGTGAAGATGTCAACCAACGGCTCTTAGAAGAAACTACATGTGAAGATGATCCGATAAGAACAAGCTCGGTTCTTACATGAGTTAGGAGCCGTTTGACCATATATTCTCAAATATAACTCAACATGTAGAGTTATCATACTTCTTCTCCCCCTCAAGAATTGCATACGGAGATGCCATTCTTGATTAAACAAGTGAATATCTTTGAAATGTAGTCTCTTCACACTTCTCCCCCTCAAAGGTTGCAAATGATGTCGCCATCGCCGTTTTAATTGAGCAAGTGGAATAAGAGAATTAGCAACGATAGTCCGGTTCACTTGATAACTAAAAGCGCATGGAAAAAGCATGAAGCATGTTGATGAGAATGGTCATAATTGAGAAGATTTCTCTTCTTCAGAAGATAAAGCGCACTGAAGCGTACACTTTACTTTTCTTTAGAGAACGAGGCTTGAACTGTTGTGTTCAAACGTCATAAGAAGATTTCTCTTCTTTCGAAGATAAAGCGCACTGAGACGTACACTTTTCTTTTCTTTAGAGAACGAGGCTTGAACTGTTGTGTTCAAACGTCATAATCTCTCTCTTTTCATCTATTCTTGGAAAACTTATAATCAACCCCATTATCATTCAGTAAGCTCTTTGTTGTTGGATCGATATACTCTGACCAAACTAACTATGTAGCTTGTAAGGGTTTAGCAACCTTGGATAAATCCTAAATTACTAACAATGAAACACTGATATTACTCTATTAAATATGCGGAAACGACTTTAATAAAGCTAAGACGAATAACTTTAAACTTCAACGATTATATTAAAACTTTAAACCTGCTTGTTATACAGATTCACTAACAACCCTAATAACTCTAATAACGTACTTGCATGTAAGTCGTATCTCTAATATTCTCTAATGTTGCGTACCTCTAATGCCAATCTAGAGGTCCTTTTATAGGCATAAGGAGTACCCTAGTCGGTTTACAATTGCATTCCTTGTACGACAAGTAATACTAATTCTAAACTAAGAATATTCTAGAATTACATAGCTTTCCATAAACGATATAGCATAGCAGTTCTTTAACTTTGCAGTACTTTGACTTTCATTAAGCAGTACTTTGACTTTCTTCAGCACTTTGACTTTCTTCAGTACTTTATATCCCAACAATCCTCCCCTAACTTGAATTCTACTTGCTTGATTTCAAGTTCCTTTGTATCTTTATCTTTAACATCTTTGTCTTCAAGGAAAGATTGTGTCTTTATCTTCATATTTGTCTTGTACTCTCTGTGCTTGTATTATTATCATCAAAGTAGTCTTTATAAGCAATCCTTTTTAGCAATCATTATCAGCAACCTTCATCTTTTCAGCTACTCAGCAACATATGACAAAATGTACTTGAGATCATAAAGTTTCAGAGTATTCTCATCACTTCCAGGTGTGTTAACTCCTGATAGAGGTGAATCATTGAAAATTTAATGGATTTTGATGTCTCTTTACCAAAGCCATTAACTCTGGAGTAGCCAATGTTTAGGTGTGTAAAACCATGGTAGATTGATAACCATATGATTTTTAGCAAATCATCTGCTATCAACGAATTTGTTAAGTCTTTACCAATAGCCGTTTGCTTTTGGACTAGTTAGTTCTTGCAACCATGGTGAACTAATTACCATATAAATGGTTTTTCCACAGCCTTTACCACAAGCCATTTTCTTGTGGGCTAGCCAACTCTTCACTATTACAGATATGGTGAGTTGAAAACCATACAATTTTTAGTAAATTGTCAACTAAAAATGGATTTGATAATCACATCAGAGCCGTACCCTCATGATGAGTCAAACTCTTTCTTGTTTATTCTTGCACTAGTTGATACAGATGAAACAGATCTTCTCTATCTATCATATGCAGTATATCCCATAACAAATTAAATACTCTAAAGCTTTCATCTTCTCTATGGAACATAAGATAGTCTCCTTCCTTTGATTCTACAACTTCAAATGTAGACATCTTAGACTTCTTTACTGCAACTTCTTTAGACTTAGGATGCTCAAAATCTACAACTCTTAGATAATTCCTCAGCTCATCAACTGTATTTGTTCTCAATTGTATCTTCTTTGATGGTTGTTCATCATCAGTTATTCTATTTCTCTTTAAACTTCTTTTTCTTGCATCCTCATTCTGCTTTTCATCATCAAAAGGAATAATACCTTCTAGTTCCTTTTGATAAGCTTCTCTAATAGCATCATATAAGTCTTTCATCTCTAAATATTTCAACTTATGTAAACCAGTATATCCTCGACCCTTCAGATAAGCCATCATGGCATTCCTTTCTTTAGCAATACTTTGTGGTCTTTTTGGTATAACAGGTTGCTTCTCTGGTAGAACTTTTTCAGCATCTAATTCAGCTTGTAGCTTTCTAGCAGCTTCTTCATTTTTAGCCACTTCAATAGCTCTTAATTCTGCTAAAGTGAGCTTCTTCTTTTTCTTTGTTTCTACCAGGACACCTTTTCCTTTGTCTTTAGGATCTAACTGTTGAGTAGGTTGAGAAGATTGCAAAACTTGAGGTTGTTCTTCAACTCCAGGGATACTAATACCTCTTGGTCTTGACATGTTGAGCATTATCTGAGCAATAGTCTCATCATCACTTGCAGTATGTTTTGCTTTAGAAGTATCAGCTTCTTTTTCATGTAAGACTGTTAAAGGACCAACTTCTTCATCAAAGTTTAAGGTCCTTGGTGTAATAATCTCTTGCCTAAAAGTTCCTTGAAGAGCAGTACCTTTATCACCAGTACTTTGAGCATCAGCACCTAGATCACCAGTACTTTGAACACCAGTACTTTGAGGCTCAGTACCTTGAGGCTCAGTTTGCTCAATTTTCTCAGCTTCTTTATGTGAATCATCATAAGTGTCAGCATCTTGTTCTTCATCTAGATCTTTAGCATCTTCATTCAAATTATCTTGCTCTAAATTCCTCCCCAATTGGAATGAAGGATGCTTGTGAAGCTTCTTGCCTTTAGAAACCTTCTTAAATTTCTTTCCTTTCTTCTTCTGAGATTTGACCCACAATCTGTGATGTTGAACTAAAGGCCAGACAAATTTCTTCAATCTTCTAAACTTGTTGTTCAACTTCATAAGTTGTGTAGCTTGAGCTTCATAATCTTTCTTCAACCTCAATAGCTCCCTTGTCAAAGCATAGTTATCCAGAATGGATCCCTCAGAAGCCATATCTCCTTCATCTCCTCCAGATGTTTGAGACCCATCTGTGGAAGTATAATCATTGGGAGATGATGGTGCGTTGACCTCTAGTTCTGAATCATCATGCACAATATCTTGCAAAGATGTAGTAGGTTGAGATGCAGTACCTTCCTTTGAAACAGTATGTTGAGAAGCAGTACCTTCCCTTGAAACTGAAGGCGCATGATCTTCACTTGAAGCAACTTCATCTCTAACAGCTTGTACTACCTCCATCATGTGAGCAGTTAATGGTGTATCCCTCCCAGAAAACTTGTCACTCTTTCTAGCCATGAAAGTAAATACCTTTGGTGGAAGTACTACAACAGGTAGCAAGCTAGAAGGTTTAGGGACATCCTTAAGCTGTTTGTTCAAGAAGACTTGAACAAATCAAGGGTACATTAGGAATGGTGAACCATTGGAGATGTGAGATAGCATACCGTCCAAAATCATTCTTGAAAAGTTAAAGAGGTGATTGGTAGCTAATCCCACTAATGCAGAGGCGATATTTGATCCAAATTGTTCCCATGAAGTACTCTTGGGACTTAAGCAATGAACCAATATATGAACGAGATACTTCCAGTGTGGACTAAATAAGGGCTTCTTAAAAGTTGTTTCAGTGAGAGACCCTTCATACCCTATATCTCTTAATGTATCCCAAAGCACTTGTTTGTCAAAACGAATAGCCCCTTCTTCATCATCAAACAATAAATCTACCCTAATTGTGGCTTCACTAACTCTAACTATCTTCCCAGCAACCTTTGCCTGAATAAAGGATTCATCATCTTGCATATGAGATCTAGCAGTAGCCCAAAATTGTTAAATCCGGGGTTCAATGATGTCAGGTTCGACCAATAGAGCATAATTGATGGAAGATCCAGTTAGGAAATCAATTATGTCATTAAAAGCGACATTGGATGGTGTCTTGTCTAAATTAGCAACCATGTTGTGCTTACTAATAGTGTTACGATTAGCCATTGCTTATTTGATATAAGAATTGATGAAACGGAAAAGGAGAATATGATGATAAAAGTGAGATATGGATGGATAAGAATAAAGGGGAGAGTAAAAATCGGAGGGTAGATATTTATAGGTAAGATTTAAAAAATCAAACCCCAATTAATAAAGTTACCATTGTTTAAATTTTACCCCTTATTTTGACCGTTGGAATAGTACGTTGACAAGACTGCAGTGCTTTCCACGTAAGTAGTACTTTCAGAGAAGTACTTTAAGATAAACTCTAAGCAGTACTTTCCATCCTTTTCTTCATAATGGCAAAAACATCAAAAAGCATTATATAGCCTCCCCTTAAACAATGCATAGGACTAACTAACTAACTAATAAGTCCTCCCCTTAATTATAGCTTAATAGTTAATCATACCAATACTCACCACCAAATGATTGAATCTTGAAACATCAAATCCCTTTGTGAGTAGGTCAGCTACATTATCATCTGTGTGGACCTTGACAACATTAATGAGCCTATGCTCATAACAATCTCGAATAAAGTGATGCCTAATCTGAATGTGCTTGGTCTTGGAGTGATAAACATGATTCTTCACAATGCAAATTGTACTCTCATTGTCAATGTAGATAGGAGTATTCTTAAAATTGAACCCATAATCCAAGAGTTTATTCTGCATCCACAGTACTTGTCCACAACAGCTTGCAGCAGCAACATATTCTACTTCAGTGGATGATGTTGTTGCAATGGTTTGTTTCTTACATTGCCAAGAAACTAATCTTCTTCCAAGATATTGGCATCCTACAGTGGTTGATCTTCTATCATAATTATCACCAGCATAATCACTGTCTGAAAAGGCTTCCAAGTGAAAAGGTGAATCCTTTGGATACCACAACCCTAACTTAGGTTGTTGTTTTAGATAACTAAAAATCCTCTTGACTGCATTCATATGAGAGACCTTGGGTGAGACTTGATATCTAGCACATAAACAGACAGCAAACATGATATCAGGTCTAGATGCAGTTAAGTACATAAGACAACCAATCATTGATCTGTAAAGCTTGACATCCATAGCTTGTCCATCTTCATCCTTCCCTAATGAGTTGATAGCTTTAATAGGTGTGGTGACTGGCTTGATAGCATTGAAGTTAAACTTCTTAAGAATGTCAGTGAAATACTTATCATGACTAATGAAAATTCCAACCTTTGATTGTTTAACTTGAAGCCCCAAAAAGAAAGTTAATTCACCCATGGAACTCATTTGAAATTCTTGTTGCATGAGCTGTTTAAATTCTTTCACCATTGATTGTTTTGTAGCTCCAAAGATAATATCATCCACATATACTTGAACAAGCATGATATCCTTTTTGTCTCTCTTGATAAACAAAGTCTTATCAATTGCTCCTCTCCTGTAACCATGTTGCAATAAGAAAGTAGATAGTCTTTCATACCAAGCTCTAGGAGCTTGATGAAGGCCATACAGAGCCTTAACAACTTTGTAGACTTTTTTTGGATGTGCAGGATCCTCAAAACCAGGAGGTTGTTTTACATAGACTTCCTCTGTAATTTTGCCATAAAGAAAGGCACTTTTGACATCCATTTGATAAACAGGAAAGCCCATATAAGATACAAAAGCAAGGAATAATCTTATGGCTTCAATCCTTGCTACAGGAGCAAATACTTCATCATAGTCCACTCCTTCTTCTTGTCTATATCCTTGTGCAACTAATCTTGCTTTGTTCTTGATGACATTCCCTCTTTCATCTCTCTTAACTCTGAAAACCCATCTTGTACCAATGACTTTCTTTCCATCTTGTAAATCACATAGTACCCAAACGTCTTGAAGTTTGAATTGAAGAAGTTCTTCTTGCATGGCTTCAACCCAACTCTCTTTAGTTAATGCTTGAGCTACAGTCTTGGGTTCTTCTTGAGAGATAAAGCAAGTGAATAAGCATGTGTGTTGATCCTTATGATTTAGCCTGTTTTGTTTATACATAAAGCTAAGTAAAGCATTATGTGGCTTAGATAAACCCTTAGCTTTGGTTCTTGTGAGCACTCCAGAAGTAGAAGGTCCAATGATTTGACCAGCAGGATGATCTTTATGAACTCTTAATGTAGGAGTCTGTGGAACTTCAAGATCATCACCCAAATTTGTGAAATCAGCTCCTTCATTGGAATTTGAGAAAATACCTTCATCATCTAATTCATCATCAGTGTCTTCTAACCCAGGCATGTTAGGATCATTCAAATCATCAGAAGTACTTTCAATTGGTGCAGAAGTACTTTGATCCAAAGTACTGTGATCTAAAGTACTGTGAGAGTAATCAGATACTTACCCTTTTTCTTTCTTTGCTTCATAAGCTCTTCTTTGATCATCATCATAAGATTGTGCTATTGTTTCTTGAAAAAGTATCCTATTAAGCTCATCTTGAAGTGCTTGATCTTCGCCGACAATGTAGATTTTGGTTCATCAGTACTTTTCTCTTTCTCAATAGATATAGGTTCTTCATCGTGAACAACATCGGGTCTAATATTGACTCCATGAACAATGTCTCAGAAATCTTCTTCTTTGTGAACAACTTGATTTTCTTCTCCGACAGAACATAGTTCATAGAAGGAGTCAAAACATCAAGATTAAACATCCAATCAGGACCTTTACCCTTTTGATTTTCTTGATCTTCTAAAAATTTAACTTGAAGACAATCTTGAACCTTTTGGTAACCTTGTTGTACACTCTAAATCCTTTGCTATTGGTACAGTATCCCAATAAGTATCCTTCATCTAACTTGCCATCAAATTTGCCCAAAGTATCAATGGTATTCAGAATAGTCATAGGATATCCAAAAGGTTTCATAAAACGTATGTTAGGTTTGTTTCCCATAAGCAACTCATAAGGTGTCTTCATCTGAGGTTTAGTGACTGATACTCTATTCAACACATAACAAGCGATGCCACGACCAAATTCAAAATTGAATAGGTAATAGTGAATCTGCAAGCATTGTTATGGCTGCTTCTATCAGTGTTCTGTTCTTTCTTTCTACAACACCATTTTGATGTGGAGTTCTAGCAATGCTAAACTCCCTCTTAATCCCTTTCTTGGCACAAAATTCATCCATAAACTTGTTTTTGAATTCAGTCCCATTATCATATCTAATACCTCTTACTTTGAGTCTCAATTGATTTTCAAGTGCTATTATAAGATCATGAATAGCATCAAAGGTTTCATCTTTAAATCTCAAGAAAAAGACCAAATTGAATCTACTGCAATCATCTGTTACAACTAAGCAGTACTTCTTCTTGTTTAAGCTTGCAACAGAAACAGGTCCAAACAGATCCATGTGCAACAACTCTAAAGGTTCTCTAATAGTTCTTTCCTCAATCTTCTTGCATGAAGCTTTGTGTTGTTTACCCTTCTTGTACGCCAAACATGAATGATCATTCTTGTATGTTTTGGAAGGTAAACCTCTAACTAAATTGCCTTTAACCAACTTGTTGATATTCTTGAAATTCACATGACCTAATCTTCTATGCCATAGATGTGCTTCTTCAAGTGTTGCCTTTTATGTTGCCCTTTCAGTAGAATTAAGATTCTTCAAATCTAGACTGTACACATCATTGGTTCTTGGTACTCTCAGTGTTACCAAGTGATCATCAACAAGCTTGAACTCAGGGGAAACAATATAACATTATGTGTCAGTGAATAACACAGGGTGCTTCTTGTCACAGACTGAGATACTAACAAAAGGTTGAACTTGAGCTCCTTTACATAACGAACATTCTCAAAATCTATGCTTCCTGCCTTGATGGTTCCTTTTCCAGTAATTCTACCTCCACTAGGATCATTCCCAAATGCAACTCTTCCTCCAAAATATGATCTAAAATCTGACAGAATCTCTTTGTCTCATGTCATGCTTCCAGAGCAACCACTATCAACAATCAAATGATCTTTAAGCTCCTCTTCTGGGTTGCCCTGCACAAAGATGAAAGAGTTATTTTCTTTTAGGAACCCAAGCCATTACTGACTTGTGTTCCCCTTGTGGAGTGACATACTTAAATTCTTTAAATATGTAATCTCCACTGTTTTTGAAAACATGATCAATTATTTTTGTTTGCTCCAAAACTTGTGGTGGTTTTTCATCAAAATTATCTTTTTCTTTTTCAACAAAATTCTCTTTTTCACCCTTACTTGCTGAAAGTACTGTTTGTTCCCCATCAGTACTTTCTTTCTTAACCCAGTTGGTTTTAACTTTTTGTGTATATTTCTTTGATCTAGGTACTCTATTTGAGGTGTAACGCCTTCTAGGTTGATAGTAATTGGATCTCCTAGGGCTTCCATTCCAAAAAGTGCTAGCAGTACCTTGATTGGGTGAAAACCTAGCAGTACATTGAGAAGGTACTGCTTGAGAAAACTTTGTCTTATCAGTACCTTGAAAAGTGCTTGAGGGTACTGGTGGTTTGGAAAAAGGTCTTTTGTGTTGATGGTACTTATAGTATTTTGAGAAATTACTATGGTTTACCCTATGTGAATGATTATAAACTGGTTTATTCTCCCTTGGCTTATGGTTGGTAGATGTGCTCTTTGGGAATTTGCTTAAATATTCTGAGTGAAAGTCACAGTCCTTAATCAAATGATCACCACTATAACACACAAAGCATATTTTTTTACCCATACTCCCAAAATTTCTTCCTTTAGTTCTATGACCAAAACTATCCTGACTTTTTGGTGAATGACCAAAACTATCCCAAAATGATTTAGCAGTATTTTGAAAAGTTTTTCTTGAAGGTACTGCTGAATGTTTAGCAGTACTTTGAAATGAAGGTACTGCTGAACTCTTAACATTATCATCCTTAGGTTTCTCAACTGTTTCTTTTGGGGATTCAGAACTAGATGGACATGAATTAGATTGACCAGTAAGCTTTTTCCTAAACTCTAAATTGTCTACTCCAAAACAAGAAACATCTGTCCTAAGTGGTTGAAAACTACCAGTTGGTGGAGGAACTGCATTATAACCCTTGTCTTTCTTAAATTCAGGAGGTGTTTAACTAATTGATTCCTCATTACTAGATGTGTTTTCTTCTGAGCTAATGAGTTCATCATCACTAGTGGTTATCTCCTATGAATCAATTTGTTCCGTATCACTAGGTGGGTTTTCTTCTGTACTGCTAAAATCCATACCAAAACCTAGGCTAGTTTTAATGTGTGCTCTTTTTGTTAGCCTTTATTATTTTTATTAGAAGTGATGGTCATTCACGATTAGGAACTTTGTAACGTGTGTTAGATATCATGATAGAATAGTCAAAGGGCTCGTGGATTGGGCTAAGCTAATTGGGCATTAGTTAAGATAAGCTAGCCTTGTCTAGTTCGTGTAACCCAAGCCCAATCCAAGTCCATCTCAAGGCCCATGGCCAAGCCTTAGGGCATCATCTCTCTTACTATAAATACCCCTCAAGTATGTCATTTGAGGGGTGTGCTTGAGTGTGTGTGTGTGTGTGTTTTTCCTTGAAGCAATATAACATCTTATTGTTTTCATCTTTCTTCTCTCTACCTCTCTAAACATACATACGAATTTATACATCAAGTCACCATCTAATCTTAATCTTTCTTATTTACGCATAACTGTTTGTTATACGTGTTGGTGTTGGGTTTGCTTGTTAAAGTGATAAGGTATACGTGATAAAAGGGGCTTTACAATTGTTATCAATCGCCTAACAATGGTTTAGGAGTGTTTGTGTTTGTTTTGAAGAGTTACGCATAAAGCTCACGTTTTACATATTTGTCACGCTTAAAGCTTTAATTTTTGCACTCAAAAATTCAAGATTCTTGTGGTTTAAGGTTTATTTGGTGCTAAAGTTTCAGTTTTTTGCAAAAAGTTTGAAGCTTTACGTGTTTTTCTTCATTTTTAAGCTCGTTTTTGGATCATTGATCATTTCTACTCGTAACTTTTCTAAGCACTTTGGGTGAAAAAGATTTTTCAACAAAACTAACATGTGAAAGGCCAGATTCTTTCCAACTAGCAAATTTCTCTAACAATTCATCCCTTTCTTTAGTCATCTTTTCAAGTTCAGAAACCTTACATCCTAACTTCCATTCACTCAATTTTAATTGATAATCTTGTTGCTCATAATTTTCTGCCCAAGCCATTTCATTATTTTCATGATTGATTATTTTGGCTTCCATTGACTCTAAAGTTATTTGATAACCAGCTACCTCGGACCTAGCCCTTCTACAATTATCTCTTTCAGTTACATAATCTTTAAGCACTTTTTGATAAAAATCATTACACTTAGAGCATACCTCATAGATAGTAGCTGAACTTGGTGAAGTGGCTACCATAGCGATCAGAACAGGTTCTTCTTCACTTTCCATGCTCCAATCAAAGCTTCCAAGGCCATCTCTTGATTCCAAAGCAAAGAATCCGGTTCCTCATCAAAAGTTGTGCTCGGTCAAACTCTTCCATTGCAACCATAGAGTAGGTTCTTGGTTCATCATCAAATTCAACCTCAGTCAACCTCTGATAGATTTTCTTGAGCAACCAAAGCTTTTAATTTTGGTTCAGTAATAGGAACTTCTTATATTTCAAGCTTGGGTTTCTCAATCATCCTATTTGCCTGATATTTAGCAAACTTGCATTCTCTTGCAAAGTGTCCAGTTCTTTGACAATTAAAGCATTCAATCTTGGATTTGTCAAATGCTATACCCTTTTTGGGTTTGAAATCAACACCTCTTCCTGTCTTCTTCATGAACTTCTTGATCCTTGCATTGATTATGGCAACTTGCCATCTTATGTCGATTTCTTCTAGATCATCCTCATCAATTTGCAACAAATCTTCTTCATAAGTAACAGGTAAAGTGGCTTGTTTAGCAAAGAAGGAACATACAACATCTTCAGAGTTGATGGTGTTTGATGGTGATGAGGTGGTAGTAGTCATGGTTGTACAAATATTCTGTTTTTCACCAACAAGATTTTTTGAATAGGATAAGCGATACTTTTAGTGGAAATCTTCGCCTCTTTTCGTAAGACACAAAAGCAATACCGTGAGATTTTGAACTTGTTTGACCATTCATCTCATGCTCATACACCTTTAAATTTTTGTAGAGATCATCAAAGTCCATAGTATCCAAACCAGTTGTCCTCTAATTATAGTAGCAACCACATGCCATACGGATGGCAAACTTCTTAGAACTTCAAATTAGCATCTTCAACGATACCTTTGCTTCATATAACTCTAGCATACTAAGGAGATTTTGGAATCATCATAGGCGAGATCAAGACCTTCTCTTTCACCAACAAAGAATGTTTCAAATTTTGCTTCAATGATTTTTATGCATCTTCTTGGAAGCATCATTACCTCCAAATCTTGTCTTGATAGCAGCCCATAGTTGTTTTGCATCCTTAGCATCATGAAACTTTAGCGGTGACCATCGAAATAGCGAGATGCCAGTATGTTGAGAGCCTTCTCTTGATTTCTTTTGTAGGCTGGCGATAAGGTAGGTCGAGGCGGTTTAGGTTGTCCAGAACTTCTACAGATCTTCAAGAATGACATTACCATTGACAATCACATCCCACGGTGCATGGTCCGTAATAGCAATGTATCTTGCCTCATCTTCATGCTCCGAGATCATATTCTCCTTCTTGATGATAGGAATTCTGAGTGAGGTGATGGATGGGAGTGGTGTAGCTTCAGTCGACATCTTTTAGGGTTTGTTGTGAAATTGGTTTTAAGAGTTTCTTCTTAATCAGAGTTTCCACACAAGCCCTGATACCACTTGTTGGATCGATATACTCTGACCAAACTAACTATGTAGCTTGTAAGGGTTTAGCAACCTTGGATAAATCCTAAATTACTAATAATGAAACACTGATATTACTCTATTAAATATGCGGAAACGACTTTAATAAAGCTAAGACGAATAACTTTAAACTTCAACGATTATATTAAAACTTTAAACCTGCTTGTTATACAGATTCACTAACAACCCTAATAACTCTAATAACGTACTTGCATGTAAGTCGTATCTCTAATATTCTCTAATGTTTCATACCTCTAATGCCAATCTAGGGGTCCTTTTATAGGCATAAGGAGTACCCTAGTCGGTTTACAATTACAATCCTTGTACGACAAGTAATACTAATTCTAAACTAAGAATATTCTAGAATTACATAGCTTTCCATAAACGATATAGCATAGCAGTCCTTTAACTTTGCAGTACTTTGATGCGGCGGTGATTTGACTTTCATTATGTAACAAAGGGAATAATTGAACCTCTAAGTACTCTACCATCCAATAGTATGACATGGTTTAAATTCGCAATTGAATGTGACACACTAGCTCCTTAAAGTGATAGTTAAAATAATCGTTATTCCCATTAACACTAGCGGTGAAACGCTAGCCAACATTATTACCATCGCTATTAGTTTATGTGTAGTTTAACGCGCCTAGATAAGTATAGAATAGATCTTGTGTATATTCTATTATGATAGCTTTATACTTATCTTGTAAAGGACTCCTTGTTGTATAAAAGGAGGTCCTAGGTCATTGTCTTAGGTACTTGTTAATTTACCAACGTATTACTCACAAAAGCTTCAAGGTGTAACCCTAGTGATAAGCTAAGATCACTCGTATTATTCATGAATAATATTGGAGCTTAAGTTTTGTGTTTAATATGTGTTTATATACAATACATCATACAATCCATCTTCTAAGTATTACTAAGTAAATTCCGCGTGCTTAATAATATTATACAAAATATCATTGACACAAGGAGTGTGTCTAGATCCATCAAGTGGTATCAGAGCGAAGGTTCTGATATTTTGTTTTAGAAGATCCAAGGAATAAGCTTAACCTACTCACTCAATTCAATGGAGATGGAAAACAACCAATCAAACTCTTCTTCTACTCCAAGACTTCCTAAGCTCAAACTTAATGAGTTTGAGATGTGGAGGATACTAATTGAGCAATACTTCCTCATACAAGACTATGCTCTTTGGGAGATCATTCAAACTGGTGATTCCTTCAAGCCGGTGACTAGTACTGTGAAGGTTGGTGACACAGATGTTGTGAAGGTTTCTGTGCCTGAATCTAGTATTGAAAAGGCTTGCAAGAAGAATGATCTTAAAGCTAGAAGTTTGTTGCTGATGACTCTTCCTAGAGATCAGATCATTGCATTTAGCAAGTACAAGACTGCTAAAGAACTGTTTGAAGAGATTTGCTCAGTGTTTGGTGGTAATGATGCTACAAAGAAGACACAAAAGACATTATTGAAGCAAAGTTATGAAAACTTCTCTGCTTCAAGCAATGACTCACTTGATAGCATCTTCTCCAAACTTCAGAAGATTGTAACACAGCTGACTGTGTTTGGCATTGAGGTAGAAAAGGAAGACCTCAATTTGAAGTTTCTAAGAAGTTTGCCTTGTAGTTTCAAACCAATGTTACCGTCTGGGAAAACAAATCGACATAGAAACAATGAAGCTCAATGACCTTTACAACAACTTCAAACTTATTGAGCAAAGGTTGAAGAAGGTGGAAACTTGGCACAAGCTCTAGTAGCTTGGCATTGTTGTCAACCTCTGCTGATGTGATGATTCAAGATGAAAGTGATGATGATATTGCCACCGCAGGTTCTAAAGTTTCCACCGGTAATGTTAATGTTGCCACCGCAGTTCAAAGAAGAAGGTTGCTAGTATTGGAGATCCTACCTTTTATGCTTTCATATCCACATAAGTTGATGGCTCTGTCTTAACTCATGAAGACATAGAGCAAATTGATGAAGATGACTTGGAGGAGATGGATATAAAATGGCAGATAGCTCTTCTTAGCATGAGGGCTAAGAAATTTTACAAGAAGACTGGCAAGCCTATTCACATCAATGGTGATGATACTGCAGGTTTTTGATAAGAAGAAAGTGGAGTTCTTTAACTTCCACAAGTTTGGACATTTTTCTAGAGAATGCAGAAGACCAAAGACCAAAGACAACAGGTCTACTTGGTACAAGCAAAAGAAGGGACCAACTGTGGAAGAACCAAAGGCAATGTTGGCTATTGATGGTGTGAGCTATGATTGGAGTTTCATGGCTGATGAACAAGAAGAAGAACATTCAGATGTCGCTCTTGTTGCTACCGAATTTGCTCTCATGGCTTTCTCGACTCGAGGTACAAAACTTTGATAGTTGTTCTAAAACATGTAGGGTGCTAAAGAAGTTGAAAGGCTTAATGATCTATATTCTAATGAAAGACAAGAGTTATATATCGCTAATTATACGGTGGCTAATCTTAGAAGAGCTATGGCGAGATTAGAAAAGCAAATAGAGCACTATCGTGCAAATGAGTCAAAATATAATGATGATATGATTCTTCTTAGAAGAGAGGTAGAACATACAATCTGTGAATGAAGCATACCAAAAGAGCTTGAAAAACTTCAAAAGAAAATTGAAAATGTCAATTTAATCAGACACATGTTATCATCGCCTAAGTCAATTGATAAAATTTGGAATGCTCAAATATATAATAAAGCTAAGTCCGGTATGGGTTATAACATTGTGCCTCCACCACTAAGGGGTGTTCATTCACCTCCGTGTGTAGACCTAGCTCATACAGCATAGAGGATTTTAAGGATCTTGAAAGAGAATATGGTCCTTTAAAAGACACAGTTGTGAAGAGTGAGGAAGAGAGTAAGCTTGATAATGATGTTTTGAGAGTGCTAGTGACTCATCCGTTTTAGATGAGAGTGTTAAAAGAATGTAGAGACTTCTATCCCAAAAGTTGTTAATCATCATATAGAGGAACCTAGGAAACCGCTTAATAAACCTAGACCAACTGTAAGGTATGTTTGAGATGTATAGGAACAAGCCTTGACTCCTAGGGGTAACCGAGGAGTTGGAATCATGTTAAATCTCAACAACTAGGTAGTGATTTTGTAATGTACAATAAGGCATGTTATATCCGTGGTAGTTTTGATCATTTACATGCTTATTGTGATTATCATAATGGGAGAAGGAAGTCCATGGGAATAAAAGGGTGGAGTCTAACAAGTTTCAACATAATGTACACCCTAACACACATTGCAAAATGGTCCCAAGAGCGCTTCAACTTAGAAGTGGCCTCAAAACTTTTGCCATCGCTAAAACTGCTAACATCGCTCATCCTAAGTCACCGTTAAAAGTGCAAACTCCAAAACAACTTTTGCAAAATCTTTCACAAACAGGAAAGGAACTTTTCAAGCTAAAAGTTTAATTATAACCAACAAGGGTGCCTAAAGAAACCAAGAAGCTACCATCGCTCATTCAAAAGTTACCACTGCAAGGGTTGTAAACAAGAAAAGGGGGGACATGGGCAATGTTGTGAAGGCCTCAGCACGTTGGGAATGGAAACCTAAAGGAAATACCTCTACAACCAATCCCAATGGTGTATCAATGACCTTTGATAGATTTAACTATATTGATACACGAGGCAGATCCAAGTCAATCATGGCTTGGGTCCCCAAAAGAAACTAACTCTTTACTCTTATGTGCAGGAACATCCAAGGACAAAAGATCAGATCAAGGATATACAGATAGTGGGTGTTCAAGGCACATGACCGGCAACAAGTCCTATCTTTCGATTTTGAGCATTATGATGGACATGATGTCATCTTTGGAGGTGGAGTAAATGGAAAAGTTGTTGGTAAAGGAGTTATAAAACCGGTAACTTGGACTTTGAACCATGTACTATGTAAAAGAGCTTAAGTATAATCTTTTAGTGTGTCACAAATGTGTGACAAGATGAACAATGTTCTTTTACCAAAGATATGTGCTTTGTTCTCTCTAAGGATTTTAAGATGCCCGATGACAATCGATCCTTCTTAAAATTCCTAGAAAAGGCAATCTCTATAGCTTTGATATGAACAACATTGTAGCTAAAGATGATTATACTTGCTTGCTTGCAAAGGCCACAATGGATGAATCCATGTTATGGCATAGAAGACTTGGTCATGTTAACTTCAAAACCATCAACAAGATTGTCAAAGATGGTTTGGTGAGAGGATTACCTCGTAAAAGATTTGAAAATGATCAAACCTGTGTGGCTTGTCTTAAAGGCAAACAACACGAGCTTCTTGCAGTCAAAGTTGGTTAACTCTATTGCTCACCCACTTCAAATGTTACATATGGACTTATTTGGTCCTATATCAGTGAGCAGCTTGAATCTTAAGAAATATTGTCTAGTGGTGACTGATGATTTTAGCAGGTTTACATGGGTTTTCTTTCTTGGAACAAAGGATGAAACAACTGGCATCCTCAAGATCTTTATCACAGAAGTAGAAACCCAATATGATATGAAAGTTAAAAGCATTAGGTGTGACAATGGCACATAATTCAAGAATAGAGTTATGGATGAGTTTTGCAGAGATAAGGGTATTAAAAGAGAATTTAGTGTGGCTAGAACTCCTCAACAAAATGGTGTTGCTGAGAGGAGAAACAGGACACCGATAGAGGTCTAGAACCATGTTGGCGATTCTAAATTGCCAATCACTTTTTAATAAGCGATTAACACTCGCATGTTATGTGCAAAACAGGTTTTAGTGGTAATGACAAAGAACAAGACACCTTATGAATTATTTAGGGTAGACCACCTATCCTTGACTTCATGAGACCATTTGGGTGTCATGTATCTATTCTCAATACCATAGATTATCCGGGCAAGTTTGATGAAAAGTCGATGAAGGGTATTTTGTTGGGTATTCAATGGTTAGTAAAGCTTTGAGTATTCAACCTAAGAACCCAAAAGATTGAAGAAAATCGCATGTTGAGTTCTGGAAAATAAAGTGAATGTCAAAGGAACCGGTCCGTAAAGGTTGTTTGATCTTGATACTCTAACAAATACTATGAATTATGTCCTGTTTCTCTGAGAACATCTTCTTTGATTTTGCGGTGTTCGTAAGAGTTTCTTGATGATGATGAACCAAGCAAGGATAATGCAGATATCAAGATGAATTCACTCTACCTCTTTGGGACTATGCAGAGAATGATGATTTACCAAAAACTGGAGATGCTCACCCTTCTTGTGATCTGGGAGGAAGGAGCAACTTGAATGCTGAAAATTCTGAAAGCAGTGGAAATTTAGGTTCCACTACTAGGCAAAATGTTTCCACTGCAACATCAGATGTGGAAATTACAACTCGCATCATGAGGAAGCTCAAGCCAATGATGTTGAAATCTCAAATATGCCAAGTGAGATTGCGCCTCGACTCCCCACACTTTCTATTCATAAATCACATCCTCTTGAAAATGTGATTGGGGATGTCTATTCACCTGTGAAGACTAGAAGACAAACTAAGCTGCCTGATGTCCATGGATTCATTAGTAAAATATATGAGTCTAAGATTCATGAAGGCAAGAATGAATGTCTCTTTATGTGTTTTCTGTCACAAATGGAGCCAAAGAATGTTTACAAGGCACTTGAAGATGAAAGTTGGGTGGAAGCAATGCAAGAAGAGTTGCTCCAATTTAAGCTTCAAAAGGTTTGGGTGCTTTGTGATTTGCCTTCTGGTAAGAAGGTAATAGGTACTAAATGGGTGTTCAGAAACAAGAAAGATGAAAGAGGAATTGTTATCAGAAACAAAGCTAGGCTTGTGGCTCAAGGATACACTCAAGAGGAGGGTATTGACTATGAAGAAGTGTTTGCCCTAGTTGCACGAATTGAAGCAATTAGGCTGTTCTTAGCCTATGCATCCTTTATGGGCTTTAAAGTCTATCAAATGGATGTAAAGAGTGCTTTTCTATATGGGCAGATAGATGAGGAGGTTTATGTCTCACAACCTCCAGGTTTTGAAGACCCTGAATATCCTAACAAAGTTTACAGGGTAGTTAAAGCATTGTATGGCTTGCATCAAGCACCAAGGAAATGGTATGAAACCTTAACCACTTATCTTCTTGCTAATGGGTTTCATAGAGGCAGAGTGGATCAAACTTTGTTCATCAAGAAAGACAAGAATGATATCTTGCTTGTTCAAGTGTATGTTGATGATATCATTTTTGGATCTACAAAGACAGAGATGTGCAAAGATTTTGAGAAACTGATGAAAGAAGAATTTCAAATGAGTTCTATGGGTGAACTCACATTCTTCTTGGGACTTCAAGTACTACAGAGGCCAGATGGTATTTTCATTAATCAAGATAAATATGTGGTCGAGATACTAAGGAAGTTCAAGTTCATCGATGCAAAGTCATCCAAAGACTCTGCAGACAAGACTACACATCTACTCAAGGAAAATAGTGGTGAAGTCGTTGATGTGCACATGTATGTGTCTATGATTGGTTCTTTGATGTATCTTACATCATCTAGACCAGATATCATGTTTGCAGTGTGTGCTGTGCAAGGTTTCAAGTTACTCCCAAGTTTTCTCACTTGACCGCTATGAAGAAGATTTTCGATACCTTAAAGCATTTCCTACTCGGGATTGTGGTACTCCGAGATTCTCCTCTTGATCCGTTACTTACTCGATAGTGATTATGCCGGAGCTAGTTTGGATAGAAAATCTACAACCGGTGGATGCCAATTTCTTGGCAACAGTTAGTGTCATGGCAAAGCAAGAAGCAAACTATGGTGGCTAATTCATCAACCGAGGCGTAGTATGTGGTGCCGCAAGTTGTTGTGCTCAAGTTCTATGGCTTCGTAATCAACTTTTGGACTATGGGTACAATTTCATGAATACCATCATACATATTGACAATAGCGCATACCATTTGCATCATTAAGAATCTGTTCAACACACAAAGACCAAACATATTGAAATTAGACACCACTTCATTAGAGATTGCTATGAAAAGGGACTAATTCAAGTTGTCAAAATTCATACTGATGACAACTATGCTGATTTATTAACAAAAGGTCTTGATGTGGGAAGATTTCAGTACTTGGTAACAAGTCTTGGAATGCTTAATCCATAATTGTTCTCTGGTGTTGAGGGGAGGCTGTTGGGTACTAAAATTGTTGTATGAGTTTGTATAACCAAGTTTTGATAGGAGTTGAATGTAAAAGGTGTATATCTGAGATACACAACAAATGGTTATTGATTCACCATGTCTTATACACATAAGAATCAACTAGTCCAGAGCAAACGGCTACTGTTAAAGACTTAACAAATCCATTTATGGTTGATAGTTTACCAAAAACTATATGGTTATCAACTCACCATATTCTTTATGATTAAGAGTTGGCTAGTCCATAGCAAACGGCTCATGGTAAAGACATATCAAATCCGTTGATAGTGGTAGTTTGCTAAAACTATGATAAGAGCGTCTTGTTATCACATGATTTTATTTACCATCGCTTTTTGAAATTTTTGTGAAAAATTACCATCGCTAGTTCACGCTTACCACCGAAAGTGTTATTTTACCATCGTTGTTCTAGCCGTTACAACCGATTGTGTCAAGAACTTATTTTTACTAGCCGTTGAAAGTAACCACTATTTGACATATATATAGGGTTAAAATTTTAAGAGAATTATCTTCTTTCCATATTTTAATACTTTCTTAAGATAATTTTACTTGCGCTATAATTCTAAACCCTAACCCTATTTATCTTTCTCTCTCAATTGGCTAGTTACTTTTTCATTCTTACTGACATAATATCGTTTTTCATCAAAAGTTTCTATGGCATCTTTGAAGTTTGCAGATGAGCACAACCTCGTGGCCTATTTACAAAAGTCTAATGAGAAGAGCGGCCCTGTTTATCATCAAATTGTGGACTTTCTACATACCACACATATAAGGTATGCTTTGCTTTTAAAACCCACAATTTATATCTCTCAAATCAAACAGTTTTGGACTTCTGCTCAGTCCATAACACTTGAGATTGGAGATACACATGAAACAGTGGATGCTCTACGAGCCACTGTGGATGGGGTAACTATTGATGTTACTGAGGCATCCTTGAGGAGAGTACTCCAATTGGGTGATCTCCATGGTCTCATCACATTACCTATGCCCGAAATTCATGATACTTTATCATCCATGGGGTATGATACCACCGACAAAAGTCTACTTTCAAAAAGAGTGGTTTTGTCCCCAATGGAGATTTTTGATTCATACTGCTTGCATTGTCTCGGTCCAAAGAAAACATCTTATGAGCAATTTAGTTCAACCATGGCTTATCCTTTGGTTTGTCTAGTCACCGATAAGATTTTCAACTGGTCAAATTATATTTTACAAGTATGAAAGGCAATGTACGAGTAAAACAAAATTTTAATGTATCCAAGGTTTGTGCAAGCAATGCTAAATGAGTTTCAACTGCAACCCCACACTAATGTTTATCAAATCGGTTGCCTAAAGCCTAAAGTTTTCAAAATTTGAACAAAGATGGCAATATGATTTTACACCTCTCCTTCCTCACATGCTTGCTAAGATTTCAACCGAACAAAACACACCCATAATTAATGTTCCAAACATTGATTATACTCCTCCGCTTAAAAACCTATGAGAGAAGGTCTAAACACCAACTCCTCTCATGACAACACAACAAGTTTCGAACCTTTTGGTCTAGGAACAAGCGGTGGAGGTTCTAGACTTCAACCTAGTCCTACTAGGAGGAATCGCACCTTTGCCCCATGATTCACCTCTCCCAACAGTGTAATACAGTTGGAAGTGATGAGGCGATGAGCAACATTTGGAATTGATGGTTTTGTGTACAAAGTTATCCAAGCGAGTTGAATCTCTGAAGGACTTGGCAAATGTCAAAAGCAACATGCCAAGGATGTTCAACACTTAAAGACGTAGATTCGGATCTTGAAGGAAGAGATTAATAGGTTGAAAAAGCACAAAAGATCGCAAAGTTGGTGATTTCATCTTCATCCTCACCTACTGATGGTGATTCACCGATCATGATTTGGGAAATTCTTCCAAACAGGGGAGGACAACAGTGTTGACATTGAGGGAGGAAAATTGATTTTGAAGATGAAGGAGATACAAGTAAAGGAGCAAAGGAAGTCGAAACTCATGGAGAGCAACTTGAAGATCAAGACATTTTTCAAACTGCAACTGATTTTACCACTGATTTTATTTCCACTGCAGAGCCAACTTTTGCCACTGCAAGTGAAGAATTTGATAATTTGAAGAAAGACAAGGGTAAAGCAGTTATGGAAAATGTAAAGCAATCTGGAAGAAAGATTTCAAAGAAAAGACAAGCACAAATTGCTCTTGATAGAGATCTTGCAGAGAAGATAGCAGAAGAACAAGTTGCTGAGAAGAAAAGATTGAAAGAAATGGAAGTTGCAAGCTTTTTGGAAGCTAAAAGATTGAATAGAATGGAAGATTTTGTTGATCCACTTTCCACTGCTCAACCTACAGCCTTAGAGAAGACTCCGAGTTTAGTTATGTTCCTACTAAAGAAGATATTGAATTCTTGATTGCTAATAATCCGAAATCAAGAAGAAGGCAATTGACCTAGTAGTCGATGCATCCTTAATCGAGGAACAAAGAACCGCTCGGTTGAAGGATTTCATTCAAATGAAGAACAATCAAGCACTTGAAGATGTGATTAGTACACCAAAAAGGGTCAAAGAAATCAAGACAACCTACCAAGAGACAAATTCTTTCATATATGAAAACTTATTGTTGTCATGTTGGAGGTTGGAAGATGCATCAATTCAAAGGAATGCACGATGATCAAGTTGAAAAGGCTTACTACGAACTCAAAAACAAGATAAAGATTTTATTGCAATGGGCTCAAGAAGAAGCAAGAAGATTTCCTAGATTGAAGAGAAAGGCCAAAGTAAGTGATTCTCAAACTGTTAAGAAGACTAAGGTTGATGAAGATCAAGAAATGTCTCATCGAGAAGGAAATTCCTACCGAGAAGTTCATCAAGAACAACCGATCGGAATGATGATGATAGTTGAAGAAGATTTTATCCGGATCCACCGCAAGTAAGACATCCTATTATTGATTGGGAAGTTTTCACCGCTAGCAATTTTGCTTCATCATGGAAGATCACAAGGTCGGGAGGTGAAACTTCATCATTCATGACATTTGAAGATCTTATTAAAGCTTTTGACTGAGATGACCTTAATACACTGTGGAGGTTAGTACAAGAAAGGTTTAATGCTCAGGATCTCAAAGATACTAAGGAGATGCAGTTATGGGTGAATCTTAGAAGGCTCTATGAACCAAATGTTGATGATGACTTCTGGAAAACTTTATTCACAAGTTTTGGTACTAAATGGTTTTACTATGATTCATGTGAAGTTCATTATGTCTCTACGACTAATGGAGAAGACTTTTTCATGCTTGTTGAGAAAGAATATCCACTTAGAGCTGGAGCTCTTACAGTGATGTTAACCTTACAAATAAGAGTTAATGAAGATAATTAAAAGGTCAGAGCATTGTTAAGAAGACTTCAAGATCAATGTTCAAGAGCTATACAGAAGTTAAGAAAGAAGTGAAGTGTTTGATTGAATTCCCTAAATCTTTGAAGATAATGCATATTGAAGAAACTTATTGATTTGCAGAGAAATCATAAGTTTAGGGGAGGATTGTTGGGAATAATCCGTTATCACGGATAGTATGTGGTTTACATCGCTTGGATTAACACTAGCGGTGGAAACGTATTCCCACCGCTAGAACATTGTTACCACCGCTATTAGTTTATGTGTAGTTTAACGCGTCTAGATAAGTATAGAATAGATCTTGTGTATATTCTATTATGATAGCTTTATACTTATCTTGTAAAGGACTCCTTGTTGTATAAAAGGAGGTCCTAGGTCATTGTCTTAGGTACTTGTTAATTTACCTCGACATTACTCACAAAAGCTTCAAGGTGTAACCCTAGTGATAAGCTAAGATCACTCGTATTATTCATCAATAATATTGGAGCTTAAGTTTTGTGTTTAATCTGTGTTTATATACAATACATCATACAATCCATCTTCTAAGTATTACTAAGTAAATTCCGCGTGCTTAATAATATTATACAAAATATCATTGACACAAGGAGTGTGTCTAGATCCATCATCTTTCACGGGATTTTACAAAATCAAGACAAAACCGTAAACAATGTCAGCTTAAATGTGTTATGACAACTTTGGTTATGGTGAATATCTGTTTTAGGGGAACAGGCAGCTGTTCATCAACGATTCTTCTCCATCATCAACAATTCTTCTCCCATATGTAGAGTACTTCACAAACCATACTAAGTAGAGTAGTATACACTAATTTCCCCTGGAGGTTGACCGTAACACATCAAAGTACACGTTTCTCCCCCATGATGTTTTCGAACTTTCGAAAGCATCATTAACGTGTACGACTATCTGCACGAAAAAGTTCTTGTCATAAGCAAACATCTTGAAAAGTCATGACAGACGCTGAAGAATCTTGAAAGATTTTGCTTAGACAGTGAAGCATCATTGACATTCAGTGGCATCGAATATACTATGGGAATTGCTTATCACATCTCAACCAACAAACACTTTGGTAAACACATCATTCACGGATTCTGTCGGCAATTTTTGTGACCATTTGCTGAAGTAAATCCGATATACCAAACTTGAACATGAAGTAGACTTCCCCAGATTTGTTACTTAAGCTTGTACTAATTTTTTTTTTTTGTGAAAAAGAAATGGTGTACCCAATGTACAAAATCTCTTGACAAATCCTCAACTGCGTGAGACACTGAAGTGATAGTTAAGTTGTGGGTTAAATGAGAAAGAATCACAAACGTAACTAGATAGCCAAGTCTTTATCACACTCTATAAATGCCCAAACAAGTCATCTTCGCGGAAGGGTAGAAAGAAAGAAGACGAAACAAGTAACTGCGTCCGGAAAACCTGACAGCAAATCCAAATAACAAATATCGTCCAAACAACCCGTAGTCAACATTTTCCAATTAACACTTCAAGCCGTGACATACTATTCTTCGTGAAAATGTGTAAACCAAAGTATCAATCAGCATAACACAGCGAATCTTATCATAAAATCACAACTTGCATGTCTCAAATCACATCGCATTATCATAAAATCTCTTCAACAACTCTCATTTTCAAAGCTCATTGACAAATCTCGCATCTCATGAAAAAATGATAGCTCAACTTCATAATTGTATATCCGGTACAAACAATGAAACCAATAAATCCATTTTGATGAGCATGTAACAATATCCAACGATTACCCGATTCATAAGTAAATCCAATATCACATATCACCACATAAGAACAACCCATATCAATTACAATATCCAGCCCATCTTCATAAGTATATCCAATTTACTTGAGCTCATACTAATCGTTTAAACCCATGAAATCCGATCCAAATCCGTGTGGCTCATTATGCTTGATAATCAAGACAATATTATCTTAATAAGTAATTCACGAGGTTCATTAGGTAAAATAAAGATGATGCACTCGGATCCCATTTTATTCTCACCAATAATGCTCAAGTCAATTTGATACATTTAGTTGAGGCCCATGTCCAAAATTCTTGAAGCCCATCCATATAGCCGACCCATATGCAATGTATACCCTAATCCAACGGGTATATAAAGGTGCTTACACATATAAAGCAAAACCTAATCTCACATTATCATGGTGCAGACATATGATAACTTCTCTAAACCCTAAAAAAACTCAAACAGTACGCCTCCCCCTGGCATAAATCCTTTCACCCAAATCACGTCATCTAACATAATCAGTCTGCCCCCCATCTTGTACCATCTAATCAAAACATAACAAACCCTAAATACTCTCACATTCATCAGCCCCAAACCGTGTGTACCCTCTTATCACAACGCTCAAACGAGCGAATGTTTCACATAGCCAACTCAGATGGTTGATTTTGACATATATGAGCTCGCCACAAGGATGGTAGGAGCATCACCATTTTAGCCGCAGGGATGGCTTGGACCTTTGAATCGGCTTCAAGGACTTATTCCAGGTAGGTATCAAATAATAACGAACCAAGGTTAAAAGAGTTAACAGATTTGTTAATTTCTTTTACTTTCTTGTTCGAATATTAATTGAAACTAGGCTTCACAAATCAACCCTGAGTCCGAGTCCTTGTCACGATGGTCTTGATTATTTCTTTTTGAGTATGAGTCTAAGATAGATCTGTGATGAATAAGGTTCGACAAAACGAGATCATGTAAAGATTTTCAAAGCACAAAGAACCATTCTGAGATCATTAGACGTTATTTTCCATTAAATCTTTAAGAGTCTTGATGATTTCCAAATGAGTCTGAATATGGATCTATGATTTCTTGACTTTTTCGTGTATAAGCTTATATGGCATGATGTATTCTTGATTGAAGCACACGAACGAAAATCAAACTTGTTGGAATCACTCCTAAACCATAATCAAGTGTTAGTTATTAATATGTAATAGTTAGCTTTATTATGGCCTTTATGTTTGTTATTAGCCTTAAGCTTATGAAGAAGGCCCATGAGCATAGGCCCAAGCCCATTAAAGAAAGGATGGAAACTAGGAGTGTTGCCCTAGCTTTCCTCCTATAAATACTCTATGTAAACCTTCATTTGAAGGTTGGTTGTTCAAGTTATTTCTCTCATTACACTCCTACGCATAACCGTATTATTATCTTGTGTGTGTGTGTGTGTTTTACTTGTTCAATCGCCTTATCTCTTTCTATATTACTTGTGTTTGTAAAACTAGTGACCTATCAGTGGTATCAATCGCCTACTAGTTGGGTGAACGTATTGTTTGAAGTGAGTTTTGGTCTCACGCATAAAGTACGGTCCATTTCTTTGGTTAGCTTAAAAACGCATTTTTTATACTTTTTAATCCAAGATTCTTGTACTTTCACTGTTATAAGGTGTTAAACTAACGTTTTTTGGCAAAAAGTTTGGAACTTTATGCGTGGATCATTGTTTTTGAGCTAGTTTTTATTCGTGGGTGTAGTTCTACGCGTAACTGTTTTAGAAGGTTTGGTTCATCAAATTTCACATTCTTGTGTTATTTGGTGATCTTGAAGCTATTTCATCACACAAAAACTGGTTTAGAAACATCTTTGAGCAATATCAAATTTACGAGTAGACCTACGCGTAGTGAAACCCTAAAACTACGCGTAAGTATTTCCTTGGTTTGATCTTCGTTTTCTTGGTTTACTCCGTGTTTTCTTGCTTGGATAAGCCTGAAAATACGTCGACTTTGGATATCTTTTGCCTTTGTGAAGTGTAAAAGATCATTTGGGATAAAACCCTAAAATTACGCATAAGCATAAGCTACGCGCGTGAAATCCTACGATAAGATTTTTCTTACGGCTAAGCATAGTCTTACGCATAAGATAATCCTCGCCTAACTTTCTACACCTAACTTTTGTCTCGCATAACTTTAGCGTTTTTTCCTACTTACGCGTAAGCTAAATTCTCGCGAACTCCTTGTTGTTACGCGTAACTTTGGTGTTTTTACGCATAAGTGCTACTTGGCTATTGTGATTTCTACGCCTAAGGATACTTCTTCATCAAAGGTTCATTCGACTACAAAGATCCATTTTTACCAACACAAGTTTTCAACATGTCTCAACCACCATACTCTAACTATTTCCCTTACACTTATCCTCAACGACAACAACAACTAAGTCCACAACATCAACAATGGAATCAACAACAAGAAATTTATCAACAACAATTTAATCAACAACATACTCCACAACTTGGAGCAATTCCTCCACCACAAATGGTTCAACCACCGCCAAGTCTTCAACTTTAACCCTACACAAATGACTTCAATCAACATCCATCAAGGAACACTATGAAGGAACCCACTTGGTTTGCAAAGATGTGTGAAGCTTTAAGCAGCCAACAATCAATTCATGAGGTCGATCACTTGATAGACCTCCAATGCTCACTCCAGAAACTACGATCAATGGGTGATAAGGTTCTTAAGGTTTTGTGATCCGAAGAAGCCACATGGAAAGTTCTTAAAGAAGGTTATCTTGGAAGGTCCATTTGAGATGCCTCTTGTCATTGTACCACGAGATCCAAATGCCATTCCACCAAGAGATGAACAAACGAACATTGCTATTATTATGGACTTGAATTCTCAAGAACTTCTACACTATGAAGCATATGAACTTGCAATGGAATATATCCTTTTAGGATTACCAAACCCAATTCTTCGTAGTGTTGATGCTCAAAAGACGCACAAAAATGTGGGATCATATTCGCCTTCTTATGGAAGGATCGGTACTCAATCGGGAGGATTTGGAATCCAAAATTTACTTGGCTTATGAACACTTCATGATTGAACACGAGAGACACTAGAGTCCTATCATCATCGTTTTGAGACATCATCAATGATTTAGATAAACACAACATCATCATGCCAAGAATTGCGGTGAATACTAAGTTCTGAGTAGTCTTGGTCCCGAATGGGAGAAGTATGTCATTTTTCTCCGTCAAGCGAAGAATATGCATCATTCTACATATGGATTGTTGTACGATTACTTGAAGCCTCATGAAAAGGAAGTTGATCGTGAAAGGATTCTCCATGCTCAAATTGCTCCACCTACACATCCGGAAAATCAACAACTTGCCTTATATGCTCAACAAAGTTATCCTCCTCAACAAGCAACTCAACCAACCGCTTCAAACACACCAAACGATCAATCACCGCAACCTCAACAAAATCAATTGGTTCCTTACCACAACAACAATGATCAAGCACTTCATAGTCAAACTAATGAGGAATCCGATCCGTTCAAGCATTGCAACAGGATTTGTTATGATTGCTAATGCTTTTAGCCGTTATACCAACAAATCCAACAATCGTATTCGTTCCTCATCCAATACACGAAATCATCATTGTGAACAATGGACAAGTTGAAGTTCGTAATCGTGGTTATGGTCGTCAAATGGGAGGTGGTCAAGGGTTTAATGCTATGGGAAGGAATAACAACGAGCTCAAGTGGTGGAATAGGAAATGCTCAAAATGGGTTGAATGGTCTTGATGCTACAACCGCAATGAGAAGGGACACTGGCTAATGCATGCCAAAAGCCAAGGACTAGGGGCGTGCTTACTTCAAAGAGGCTCTTCTTTTGGCTCTTAAGGATGAAGTCGGTGGATCTCTCACAAACAAAGAACGAGCTTTATGGCGGATGCGCACTCGAGATGATGATATGGAGGACTTGCGAGCCAATGCAAAGTTATGTTGATGGCTAATATGCAATAGTTACACATGAGTGAAACAGGCCCAATGTATGACATCGATGGCTTGTCTCGTGCCGAACAAACTATCATCATATCTCGAACTCATATCTCCGCCAATATCCGAATCCGCACGGCTCGGTTCGCTCAAAATGAGTTATCTACATCTCATTCGACGATTTTCAAGTAAACCACAGTAGTTACATTTGACGATCAAGATGACCTTATGTTTTCCTTTCATAATCAAATTGACTCGTGGTTGTACTTGAGGATCTAAATAATGATCATGTTGAGACTCACGTTGAACAAGCCAAACTGTTGCCTCATCCAGTTTTGCTCGTTTAATTCAAGACCATCAAATCAAAATGAAGGAATGTTATGCATTAAATAAGGACTTAAAAAGTAAAAATTCATCATTAACTGTGGATTTTGAATGCCTACAAATGCAACTCAACTTTTCAAAACTCGAGAAAACCGTGAAAAGGTTTTGAAGCCGCTTTGCTAAATCACATCAAAACGAAAAATATTTAGAGACAGATCGTGATCTAGCCGCCTCGAAGAATGCTATGTTATCGAAATAGAACAATGAAACATGAACATAAAAAGCAAATTAACGCTCTCACCTTGGAAAATCAAAAGCTAAGGTTTGAGTTGTTAACTTGTCAAAAGCAGTTCTCCGCATACAAAAGCATTCAACGAATCGGGTAGATGACCTTCTTGAAGAAATTATCGGCTTGCAAAACAAAATCAAAGAGTTTAAAACATTGTTTACAAACATGGTGAATCGAGAAAACTATTGAAAAGTTTACCTTAAAACCCAATCCAAAAGGATATGGATCAAATCTAGTGATTACAAACCAAAGCTTTCACTAAAACATTCAAACCAAATCACAAGTTTCCAGTCAGTAATACAAAATTGATAATCTTGTCATGTGTTGTTGAATATCATCGTCAAGAGGAATTAGATGCGAAAGACGCGAGTCGATCAAAATTAAAAATGTTGTTTACAACAAACCATTTAATTATAAAACGCGGTCACTTTCACACACCAACGGATTCTTCTAACACACCAAGGGTTATCATCAAAACACCGAGTCTTCTAATGTTAATCCCAACCAGATTATGCACAAACTTATGGTCCTTTACCTTCCATCGGTGAAGTAAACTCAAAACCCGAAAATCGAAAAATTCTTAGATATTTTGACATTTTCATGGTCGACCTCAAAATTTTACAACATGAGATAGAATATCGCTCGAAATCAAAATTGATCATTTTCAATCGCCTCGCGCGAGAACAAAGAGACATTTTTCGAAAAATCTTTTACCTAACGTTAAAAATTTGAAAAGTTGTGCATTAGCTTGGGAAAAGGATTTTCATAAGGAACTTGGAGTGATGAAGGTCGTTTTGAGAAAACTGAAACATCTATTTCTAATACTAAACGTAAAAAGAAACTTTGAGAAGAGATGTTGATCGACTCTTGGAAGATGTTATCTCTTGATATCCATAATGTTGTGTTATTCTATTCTTTGCCACATGCATCGATAATATCTCTGCGATAATGTTGACTCTGTGGTAACTGTTGAGAATACTGATAATGTGCTTCAGATCGAGTCTTTAAAAGCTGAAAATAAACGATTACTTAACGAACTTTACAATGCAAAATGTCGTCTTCATTGGTGTGAAAAGGATATTCACAATCATCAACTTAGTTTTCAAAAGAAAATCGCTCAGTTGCAAACAAAATCTTTTGATCCTAAAATTGAGCAACTGGATGATCAAAACGTGTCTTTGAAAGGTCAAATCTCAAAATATGAACAAGAGCTTGTAAAAGTTAAACAGGAATATGGTGTCATATTTGATTTACTCAATAAGACTCGTCATGAAGCATCAAACGAACTTGATCACTATCTTGCTCACACTAGAGAACTAATGAATTTTGCTGGTAATATTCGGTCTGAAAATCAAGATTTGATTCACACTATCTCTAAGCTAAGAGAAATGTTAGGAAAGTATGAGCAACTTCTGCCAACCATCATTAAGAGATTAGCACCAGTAACACTCAAGAATCATGCACCTAGAATCCCTACCGCCAAATCACAAGTTGCTAACGTGCTTCCTTCTCTGAAACAGGAATAGTTGCGTCTTTTCCAAACATCCGCACTTCACAGCCTAGGAGCACTCAATCGAAGAATAGGAAGTTGCGACCTAAGAAAAGATCAATAAGGAATGCTAAAGTAGAAGAACACCCTAGGACTATGAATAAGACTCACGTTGCTTCCACTATAGATATTGCGTCTAGAAAATGTAATAGAAATAGTGATGTAACGAATGCTAAACCTCTAAGTACCTTTGATATTCAGTCTGATGCACCTTGTGTTATTTGTCATAAAAGTATGAATTCTGATTGTCATGACAAATGTGTTGCTAAAGCTATAATCTCTCGATTACGGAATCCTAAGAATCGGAATACCTCTAGGCCCACTAATCATTCTCAGTCTGTGCTTGGTAGACCACCTTCTTTAGATTCTACATCATGTGTGGTTGTCCCTGTAGCTCCAGTTTCACCTCCTAAGAATGTAGTACCACCTAGTGCATTCACTAAGACTAAAGCAAAGAGTAGTTATAGATGGCGAAATGGATATATAACACACTAGGATTTAAATGGATGCCTAAAATCATTAATGTGTGCATGTCTCATATACCGCTTGAAACCCTCTAACATTTCGGGTTCCACATCTACTTCTATTCCATCCGTGTTGTCTCGTGTGTAATGCGGTGATACTGATCATTCTCTGGATTGTTGATAACGGATGTTCCCGACACATGACAGCAACCTTAAACTGTTATCAAACTTTATTGCAAAGTTCATTGGCACCGTCGGTTCGGAATGATCACTTGCGCTATCATGGGCTACGGAGATTATGTCAATGGGAACATCGAAATTAGCGGGGTTTACTATGTGGAAGGCCTCGGTCATAACTGCTCTCGATGAGGTCGGTTTTGTGATGGAGATTTGGAGGTTGCTTTCCGGGAGAAAACTTGTTTCATTCGTGATCTACAAGGCAATGACCTTATGTCCGCTCGCGTAATTCTAGTCTCTACACTATCTCTATGCAAGACATGGTTGCTTCATCTCCCATCTGCTTACTTTCAAAGGCAACATCAACAAAATCTTGGCTATGGCACCGTCGTCTCTCACATCTAAACTTTTAAACCATCACCAACCTTACTCGACACAAACTAGTTGAAGGTCTCCCACGATTCCATATTCAAAGATCATCTTTGCTCGGCATGTGAACAAGGAAAAAGCACTCGTGCTCACTTTCCTTCAAAGGTGGAACACACTCTCAAAGATGTGCTTCATCTTCTTCACATGGATTTGTGTGCCCGATCGCGTGCAAACGATCAATGGCAAACGCTACATCTTAGTAATTGTTGATGACTACTCACGATGGACTTGGGTCTACTTTCTTCAAGCAAAGACCAAGCTCCACAAATAATCATCACCTTTCTCACGAAAATACGTGTTCACTCCGCAACACCGTCGGGATAATCGTAATGCACAAAGGAACCGAATTTCTTAACCAAACCCTTCGTGAATTCTATGAGAAAGTGGAATTCAAGATCAAACATCTATTGCACGGACACCGAACAAAGCGGAGTTGTTGAAAGACGAAACCGAACATTAGTGGGCGAAAGAACAATGTTAATCAATGTTAAACTTCCAGATTACTTATGGGCGAATGTCACACCTCGCGGAGGCGGAAACACGAGTGTAACGGAGGAACATAAGCAAAGATAATAGAACATACCAACATTAAGATTAAAAGAAATAATACTCCATTACAATACTAGTTTAGCCATCATCGGCAAATATATTACAAAGTTTAGATTCCAAAATATTGATTTTTATTACATACGACTTGTAGCGACAAGTGAAAACTTCTTTATGCAAGACTTGATAGAAAAGCTACTAACGATCACCGAAATGCATGAGAGAAAAGCGGGTCAACTATGAAAATAGTTGGTGAGTAAACACGCTTAGCGAAATAAGAAAAATCGTAAGAAATATTCAAAGCTTTCGGTCAACGAAAATAGTTCTCAAAGCAAAGGCATTGTGTATCCACTCGGTTCAAATTCACCCATACAAAACTTGCAACTGTGTGTACACAACCCATTGCCAAAAGTAGAATGTCTAAAAGTCAAGTATAAACGGTCATAATAGTTCACAATATAACATCACGAATATAATAATGTAGGGATGCTCCGAACATAGGAGACTTTGCACTGCTCCAACAGGGGAGACTCCTTCGTCACTCGACCACCTAGGTGAGATTTATTGAGACGCTCTACCAATAAGGCGAGACTTTATAGTGATGCTCCGAACAGAGGAGACTGCTTTGTCACTCGACCACCTAGGTGAGATTTATTGAGACGCTCTACCAATAAGGCGAGACTTTATAGTGATGCTCCGAACAGAGGAGACTTCTTTGTCACTCGACCACCTAGGTGAGATTTATTGAGACGCCTACCAATAAGGCGAGACTTTATAGTGATGCTCGACAGGAGGAGACTTCTTTGTCACTCGACCACCTAGGTGAGATTTATTGAGACGCTCTACCAATAAGGCGAGACTTTATAGTGATGCTCCGAACAGAGGAGACTTTGGGACAAGGTCATAACATGTACGGTTCAATAATTTCCAACAAGTCATAAATTCGTAATTAAGTTCAAGGATTCGATTCGAGTTCACAAAAGTAAGATTCAATTTAATTTAAGTATAGTTCATGCATTTCGCCCCAAAAATATAGTAAAACGGTAAAAAGGGGATGTGATTACTCACTTGGTAAACTGAGGCGATGACAAAAGTGAGTACACCGAGGTATAATGTGATGTGCCAACCGGGACCTATTACGAATGATATGATATGCAATGAGTTGCAATGTAATGTTATGCATGCACTTCGTATGTTATTTATACCATTTACGAATTTTGAAAATATTACTCGACGACGAAAAATACTCTTTTGACGTCTTGACCCTTCAAAAATGACTTTACATGTTTTTACGTCAAAATGTCATCCTACAATGGTTTTATAATGATTTTTGGTGAAATTACCATTTTTCGTCGCAAAACAATGTCGTCGGAAAAATCATTAAATCAACAAAAATGACTCCGGAAAAGTAGTCGTAAAACGGTGTACGTCGATCGTTAGAGAACGAACTCGACGGTTTTGGAAAGTTTGTATCAATATCTAAAAGTTTCAGTTCAGGAGTTTTCGTTCAAAAGGTCTCGATCATAAAGATATCAAAGGCTAAAGATGGTGGTTTTTGTGAATTGTGTGCAGAAAATAAGTTTCGGCCAATGTTTGAACATTCGTAAATAATTTACCATAACTCCGCTTGACAAACGGATTTTTGTTTTGAAAAATATGGCCGATGAACTTGATTTTACTAGAAGACACTTCGTTATAAAAAGTTTTGCATCATGGGTAAAAACTGCCGCAAACATGGACGATATAGCTAATGAAATACTTGTTACGTCAAAAATAATATAGTTTTTCAGAAAATAATATTTACGGCAACTTTATGAAAACGGCCATATATTTGTCGTTTTAACTCCGTTTTCACGTAAAATATGTCCTTAGCTTCGTATCGAAGTAAACTAATATATTTTGACTAGTCGAAATAATTTGTGAAGCTTAAGGCTCGTTTTGACCCGAAATATGTAAAACTGCATGCTGTCTTTTTCGAAAATAATACGTTTAAATCGTCAAACTTTAAAAATTCACCACGGCGTTATAACTCCGTTTTTATCCGTTCAAGCGGCCACGGATTCGTTTTAAAGTATATTTTCTAATTATCAAGGCCAAAAGGTCGTACCATCAGTGGGTTTTTCCAGAAATTCGTTTTAAGGACAGACCCTAAAATATAGTTTACGAAAATAGTTTTTCTCGGACAAAACCTATTCTAATCCCTTCAAATCAACTCCAAAGCTAATCTAATCCTACCATACACCTTCTTAGGGTGTCATGGGTTCCTAATCACCATCAAGACCAAAGAATAACTTGGGAATAATTATAGGATGACTATAAATATATATAACTTCTAAAATCTTGAAATAAATGGTATAAATCACATAACATGCATATAAGCACCAAAAATGATAAGAAACATATGAAAATGAAAAGGAAACTTGAAAATGATAAAAACAAGCTTACAAATGATAGTGATGAGGTGCAAAGAACCAAGGATTAACCTAAACACTCTTGGTTTTTATTTCAAAACCTCATAAAGAGTGATAACTAGATTGTTAATGACTTGAACTTGAGAAAATTTATGAGCCCTTGTGAAGGCCTTGTAGAACCGGTTATGGTGGAGAAGAACAAAGAGAAAGAGTTTTCTAGACTTGAAATAATGGAAGTGAAAGAAATGAATTATTGAATGAAGTCTTTGAGTGTAGATATGTATATGTAGAAAATTTCAATCCAATTAATGCAACAACCCCCCACATGGCCGGTTCTTAGGGTAAATGTTTCACATATTTATTATTTTTTTTTTTTAAATGTTGTGTATAACATTTACTTGAATTATTTGTAGGAAAGTGTAAGTATATTTGTAGGAAAATGTAACTTGTAAGATAAATGGAAACTTTTTAGTACAAGTAGGTTTTTAATAAATCAAAATAGAGTATAATGATTTTATAAAAATTATAAAAATACATTCCTTGTGAAATTTGAGTGATAAAATAATTACCGAGTAGTTTTTAAGAAAAACGTCGTAATAATATAAATTTAACGATTTATGTACGAAATAAATCCAAAACACTAGTTAAACTCAAAATATAGTTTTATAACTAAATGTAAGTATAAAAATATGTTGGGATCATTTTGAAAGTAACGGATTAAATATTTAAAATAATAACTCACGCGATAAAGTTTATTAAATATAAAAATTTACGCGATTAAGGTGAAATGAAATGCCATGAATGAACTAATATGATGCATTTTAATTTATGAAATGACCGAATTTGAGAATTGTGACATTCTTCCCATGTCGGTGAATCATGTCCTCATGATTCGATTAACGATACTATGGTCCGAACCTCGACAAGAGTTCTAAAGTTCATGATCGTTTAGCAGTCTAAATGATCATATCAATGCCCATGCGTCATGTTCCCCATTCAACTAAGTGCGTGCCCGTGATTAGATTTGATAGGATAAACTTACCCAATATCGAACGTAGCTCTCAAAAGACCTTTTGGTAGTCGATTCTAATTTAATCCCACAACTCATCAAACAAGAGCGTCATGAGAT